>CM028341.1:16705263-17045021 GCA_016647705.1 Eucommia ulmoides | reverse complement strand
ATGACGTGCTTGAATTGGCGGATGTGGTCCACTGGATCTGTTTTCCCATCGTACATCTTGAACTTCGTAGGATCAAACTTCTCAGACAATGGTTCAGTCAAGATATCAAAAGAGAAAGGCATTCCAGTACCTTTCAATAGCGTATTCAACTCGTCTAAAGGCTGACCTTTGTCCACCTTGATTAGATCTGTTGTCAAGAGTCAATAGTCTCAGTTCAGCTACGCATCTTCCTTTCGTGCGACTGATTACTCGTATTTTCCTAGGCAGCTCGTGCCCCTTGGGATTGTGAATCAACATATCCTGGAGACTCTATTTTTTCTCCTAATTCGTTGTTGGTGGCGAGTGAGTGCGACTTGCTATTGGCAATTATCTCCAATATGTATTAGATCGTATCCACCATCTCAGCCATCTTTTTAGTGAGAGCATCGATCCTTGCATCTGTGTTTAGCACTTCCGGCGGCGGATCAGTGATAGGTGTAATTTACCTATCTATTTTTTAACCGAACATTGTTAGTTTTTTAGTATGTTTTATTACGTTTTAATATATTTTTATGTATTTTTGTGTAAATCAGATGTATGGGGTGAAAAGACATGAAAACGGATCATAAACGATCAAATCGGATCAAGAATGGTGGGAAAACAAGCATATGGCAAAATTCTGAAAATCAGCCCACCGCTGCGGCTATCAATATGCAGAGAGGGCCTTATTCTTACTGAACATCCACCGCCGAGGCGGTGAAACAACAGCAAGGTCCCTGATCCCATCATCGAATCCACCGTTGAGGCCGTGGCTTAACCGACATACCCCCCGCCGAGGCAGTGATCCCACCGCTGTAGCGGTCACTCTGCATAATTGTTAAATATTTTTTAGATATTTTGATCCCTATTTAAACCTCTCTCATCTCTCCTTTTCTAAACCCTGGCCATAGGAGACTCTTACGATTCCTAATATTTTAAGAGTGTTTTGGGGTGTGCTCAACCAATTTCGAAGCAGAAGAACACGTTGCGAAAAAAGGAGAAGCGATTGTTGGACGATTTTAGCGGCAAATCTTCGGACTACGACTAAGTTTTTCCGTTTCTCTCTTTATTTTCTTAACTTTGGTTGTCACTGTATAAATGGTTATGGCCATGAGCTAAATGGATTTTGTTTAGGGATTAATATATTTTATGAAATCGTTGTTTATTTAAGTTTGTATTTTGTTAATGGTTGTTCTTTGCTATTTCAATTGTGTTTACCATTATTCTTTGATATTATGCTTGTTTAGATAATTAGAGAATATGGGGTTTGATACTCGGGAGAGGTAACCCCGAATTCGGATTAGGGTAAACACAACGCGACGATCTAATAACCCGAAAAGGAGTTAGAAAGTGTGTAATCAATGATGTTGGGGTAAGACTCATGTGACCTAATGTCATTAAGACGTTGAGGTAGATTTCTTCGTTGACGCGAAATCACATATTCACTCGTCTTACACTTAGGAGAGGTGGCGAGTGAGTTTACGATACAGAGATTGTCGGATACGTCGAACGCCGTTATTGTAAACTAAACGAGACCAAACATGTTTTTGTAAACGAAATTAATCCCTAGGAAATCTTTTCCCTAAAACATATCAATATAATATTAGTATAATTAGATTAATTAACTTAGCATTAGTATTAATTAATTATAAACTTCATTTTTATCACCTAAATAAAGTTAGGTTATGACAATCGCGGTACTCGATAATAATCTCAACCAATCTATATGGATACGACAACCCTTACTCCTTCCGATCTATATTAAAACTTGACCCGCACACTTGCGGTGAAAGTGGCAACATAATATTCCGCCACCAATCAGCCCGAACTTCCTCATGCGCTTCCACCGGTATTTCATTATCAGATGGTGGCGGCCAGTCATTACTTTGACTTGGCGTTGCTCCTCTTGCTCTAAGTTGCCTCATAGTTGTGACAAAAAGCTTTTTACTTTAGCGTTCCCATGGACGGCGCCAAATAATGTTGCCAGAAATCTTCAGCACGTGTAACAGCTCCGCACATACCAAAAACCTCTTTACCTTCCTCCTTTAACCTGCAAAATTGTAAGTTCTCAAGGGGGACACCGATGTGGTGTCGGTCAAAGAACCTTCGACATGAGAATAAATTAATCTAGTAATGGGAGAAGGAAATACACAGATTGAACCGTCAGTAAATACCAGTGACATATGCCCCTTATATAGGCTTGGAGATATTTCGTCGTTTCATTAGAGAGGTCGCCCGTTACGTGATATGCTCTTAATGGCTTGGAAAATAACAACTATCTCTTTTATTTCAAGAGAGATCTCTGTAACGTTCCCCATTAATAATGAGCCGTTATAGTCAATCTGGTTTATAATGCTCTCCAAGTATAGGGGAGGCAATCACGACGGGCTGACCGTTATTCCTTGGACCTCAACACCGTGGGCTTTGATTTGCCCATTATTGGGCCTCTTCAAGAGGTCGTTTGTCTTGCACAGAAGATTGCCGAAGACACTGGCCCATTGGGCCCATTATTCTTCAGTCTAGATAACCCATTGGGTCTATCCGTCTTGGACTGGATCTCTAACCCGATCCGACCCGTGTAAGGCTCTATGCCTATGTCAGTTACGAGCGAGAGTTTTATCATGTCATCTCCCTACTTCGATATTTTTGTTATTCTTTATAAGCTATTTTCTTATCTCGAACGACTTTGATATGGATAAAAAATAAGAAAAAAAAAATAAATACATAATTTTTAAAATAATTTATTTCACATAAATTTAGGAAATAAAATAAAAGAGAGTGAGTAAGAATGAGTAAAATTATAATTATAATCTTGATAATAATTTATTTTTAATAATATACGAAAATAAAATAATAAATTATATTAAAATAATTTTTTTTAGTTTTTATTTAGAGGAAATAATTTTACTTTGCTAATAGATAAAAATATTATTCTTTTTTCTTTTTCTTTTTCTTTTTTTCAACTAAATCCCTAAATACCACTTTCCATATATTGTTCTCTCAACTTTTATTTCGGAATTAGATAAATAAATTGCAGAAAAATAATGATAATAATAATAATAATAGATATTTTAGCTTAAGTTACTCTAATGATAAAATTATTCGAATTCTATATTAGTTTCTTTTTCCCCTTTTTCCGTAGACTCAACAAAGAAAGGAGTGAAGTGATACGAGTAGAGAGAGAAAGGAGAGGAGTCTACTCCCTATCTCTACCGTAGCTTCACCGACTAATCTAACCGTCTGGTACACGGCAAGCGACAACGCGTTTCTTCCTCCATTTTTATTTTGCAACTGACACGTGTCAGTGAAATCTCCAAACTGATTCAGAATAATGACGCGTGGCAGATGCAACTTCCGAGTGTGTGTGGGACAAGTAAAAAGGGGCTGCCGTCCGTCGACGAGTAGTTAGTTGCGGAGACGCCAAGCGAAGGGGACTCCGTCAATAAGTAGCCACGTAGTAGACGTCCATCCATCCATATACTCCACAACACCCCCCAGCACAGCACACGACTTTTAGTTAAGTTGTCACTCAAAAAAATCTTTTTTTTTTATTTTCTTTTAATAAATTGATTTGTGAATGTACCTAATTTTATACTTAATAGACTTTGTTAATACCTAGACTTTGTTAATACCAAGATGTGTTTGTTCAGTTGACGAGAAAAAATGTCTTTTTTCTTATCAAATATGATTTAATTCTCTTGAAAAATATTTTAAAAATTAAATTTTAAATTTAATTCTAAATGCACTAGACCGATATGAATACTTAAAATTGTCCATTAAAATTATTTGTTAAAGTGTGTGTAAATTATCTTGAACAATGCCTTAAAACTAAAAAAATAAAAATAAATTGTGTTTTAATGGCATTTTCTCGCCCGCAATGTACTCAAATTATACCTATTGTATGCGTCATATTTGTAGCCACATAATGGCGAATCTAAAAAGAGGGCACTTTCTATAAAATTCAAAAGAATTTAAAAGATTTTTTACTAACCCAATAAGGGTAAATAGTGCCGTGTCCTGTTTTTTCAAATATAAGGAACAAATTAGTTTTATACCGCATATTCTCGACAAAAAAATCTATTAATATATATATATATTTTTATTTAAATATTACATATTATTCACAATTGAATTTTTAATTTTATATATAATACATTTTATGAAAATATTATTAAAAAAATAATTTAAAATTAAATATTTTATTTTATTATATTATATTATAAAAATTAATATTATTTTACTTAATAAAATTATTATTGATGTATATTTATAATGATTAAATTTATGTGTCTTAATTACATATTTATGAACTATTATTATTGTGATTAAATTATAAAATTTATCAAAATGACTTTCTGAATTCTATTATAAAAATATGTGTTATAATGTAATTATTATAATATTTATGTGTGTAACTAATGATTTTATTAATGATAATATTATGATTACTTAATATTATAATAAAAGTTACATAATTCATACACTATATATAGGTGTGTGAAGTTGAAAGAATATGTAGAAGAAAGATAGAGAGGTATAAAGAAAATTTATAGAGATATAGAGAAATTTAGAGAAAAATGTATGATACTATAAAAAATAACAAGTATGTTTATATTGAGATATATATATAAATAGAGAAAAGTGATATTTTATGACATTTCACGTATATTATATATTTGATGATTTACGAGTAATATGATTCGCGATCGATTCAATATAGAGATGTTTTACTTGCACCTTAACTCACTAGATCGTTGTTTTATGGGAAATGCTCATCATTCCCTGTGCATAAAGGGGACATATATCTTTTTAAGACAGTGTTTACACACCTCGATCCACCAAATATGTATTTTCTCTCTATTTTATTATTTATTTAATTATTGATGTTGTTAGTTATTTAAAGAGATTGAAATTACATATGAAATATGTTTATTATTTATTTTGAATTTATATAAATATATAAAAAAATTCCAACAATCTAAGAAGATATATAATTTTTGTGAAAGTTCAAATTTGATTGAATTTGTTTCTAATATAATTTTAATGTATTTGATTATCGAAACATTTTGTAATACCCAATTTTTGTTGTGCATATTTTCAATTACATTTCCCAAACTTATTTACATTTAGATAGTCTTTGAAAACACATCTTTACTTTATGCCCCCACAACATTACATCTAAAACATTTGGCTCGGGACAATTAGATTGAAAGTGACTGATTTTATGACAGTTGTAGGATTCAACATTATTCATATTGAAATTCTTCATTCCACAGAATGTTTGTCAGGTCATCTTTCTGAAATTCTTAGTAAGAAGCACCACATCCTCTTCTTGTTCACTATCAAGACTTATATCATCACTGTCATTGTTTTCCTCATTCATTTGAGCTTTCAGTGTCAGGAATTTCTTTTTTCTGCTCCCTGATCAATCCTCATTTTCAAGTAGCTATCTCATAGGTCATTTGGTTTCCAATGAGTTTATCGATAGTATATTTGATGAGATCCTTCGCTTCCTCAATTGTAGTCACTTTTGGTTCACAAACTTTAGTTTATGATCTCAAAATATTTCGTATTTTGTCCTCCATTGAATATGGCTTTTTTGAGTTAACCAAGATTGTTACAGATATTGTTGGACCTAGTGTACATTTCTAGAATTATTTCTGCATTACCCATTCTGAACAGTTTGAACTGATGAATCAAAGCGTTGGTTTTGGATTACTTAACTTGACTAGTTCCCTTATGTGTGATTTGTAATGTATCCATATTTCTTTTGTCGATTCACAACCTGAAACCCTACTATACTCATTTGCATCTAAAAAACAAAACAGAATGTTTATAACTTGAGAATTAATAGATAACTTCTATTTATCAAATGGATATAGTTGTTCTTTTTTTTTAACAACTCTATTTTCTTTAGGAATAAATGGGTTATATTTAATAACCAACCACACATCATTGTTAGTGGCATGTAGAAAGACAATTATTTTTTCTTTCTAAAATGAATAGTTATCACCTGCGAACAAAAGAAGATGATGCATAGATTGTCCTTTACACGTGGTGCGCCATGTGATCTTTTTAGTTATGATATTAAGCCTAATAAGATAAACCAACTCTAGTACTAATTATTGGCTCAAAGATCTATCCAAGAGGGGGGTGAATTGGGTAGTTATAAAAATTTAAACAATAAACTCAAATTCAAAATATAAATTTTCCCAATTGATTGTTATCTTATTACACAACGGAAATATGTTTAGCTAAGTGCACACCCAAACAAATAGAAAAATAACCAATGCATTACACAAGAATTTATCTTGGTCCGACAGGTTAATCTTACCTACATCTAGTCCCCCAAGCTCCAAAAAGATTCGCAATCCACTAAACCCTGATTCATTTCCCAAGTAGAAACCAAACTCTTACAACTCTGATTCTTTTCATAGGCTTAGAATTAACCTTTGCAATCTTGATTCTTTTCACAGTATAAGAATCAACCTATCACTCTCTCACTCTATTACATTTATTATTTTCACATGCTTAGGAATAACTTTTACAATCACTCTAATTCTATTACAGAAAGAATTAAAACCTAATATTTTCAAGAACTAAAGACTAACCTAATATTATTCGCAGGCTAAAAATCAAACTCTATTCCTTTTTCAGACTAAAGATTAAATATCAATCTTTTCCACAAGCTAAAGATTAAAACGTAGCTACCCTTATCAGACACCGACCAAAAACAAGTCTGATCCGCTCAAACTCGCAAATACAAAAGATTTTCAAGTTTATTCCCACAAGGAGCTTCAACCACCTCAATGCAATTATACTTATTTGATGTCCTGAAATTACTAAACAATAGATTTTATGTGAGGCACAAATATGAGTTAAATAATTTCACACACAAATGGCACGTAATACGATTTCTCAAATAAAAATCGTTTTAAAAGATTTTCACAAAATTAGATTCGACAACAATTTTTCCCAAATAACTTATCCAAGTAATTAATCAAAATAATTTAGGAAAGTAAAACAAATAACTTGGAACGATTTGACCGGGATTTGTCGAAAATGATTATGATAACTCAATAGCAAAACACAAACTGATGACAAGAACATTGAGCACCTTTAATCAAGAACTCTATGAATAATCTCACTTATAAATTTCAGCAAAAAAAATCTCTCTTAGAAAGCCGAAATCTAAATGTCCTTGATTGAGTTTTTCTTAATCCCGCAAGTCTCTATTAATAGACTTCAAACTAGACTTATAACGACTAGTTTTCAAATATCATGAGTTTAAATGATACTCTAGGACCCCCATACATCATATATATTCAAAATAATTATATTTCATTAAAAAAAAAAAAAAAAAAAAAAAAAAAAAAAAAACTACTCTTAAAAAAGATCAATTTGGTCCCTAAAATGTTTTTAAATCAAAATCCATAAGAATAGAAATTATTTTATCAATTTAATTAAGAGAATAAATAAATAAATAAGTGGACTAAATAAATAGGAATCACATAATATATAATATATTTTGAAAAATACATTTAATTCCCTTAAAATACTCCCTTGAATCATAAAAAAATGCTATGATTTGACCTCCAAAACCGGATCACTCAAATAATTAACTGGGTTTGTCGGTTGACCAACCCTTACTGCCGGCCGACCGACTGCTCCAACGGTCATTATTATGGCCTTTGAACACAGCCAATTGGTTTACCGACCACCTTGGTCGGGTGACCGATTGGACTAGTAGGTCCCTTTTCCAATTTTAGGTACTGAATTCGTTAGTCGACGACCTAACTTGTCGATTGACCGAATTGACCAGTACATCACTCATTTCACTTTCTGAACTCACTGTTTTGGTTAGTCAACCAACCTCTTTCGCCGATTGACCGAATTGACTCAAAAAACCACAATTTTAAGTGTTAAAACCATTTTTTCAATTAGACCCTTAATAAAAAAATATTTTAATGACTTAACACATCATAAAACACATGTTAGAACCCTAAAATTATCACTACACACATAAGATTAATTTATTTTCAAGTGTCATGCGTGATCTTAATTCGGGTTACATTAAGAATATAAAAGTAATGAGTTATTTTTACCTAATTGTCTTTAGTGTAATCAATAATTTAAACATACTAGAAACAAGAACAATAGTATTGTTGAGCTCTCAATAAATTGGGATGTTATAGAAGGAAGAGAAAAAGACAATGAACAATTAAAACTCAATTTTCAAAACTAAATTTAAGTAGTGAAATTGTGACAATGAATTAACTAGTAGAATTATGAGAATGAAATTAATTAAAAATATTTTTATTAATTTAAATATACTCAAAATCTTGAGGAAAAAAATAGTGTTGGAGAGCTCTCATTCATTTGAAGGCTTGAGTTTTCACTTTTCGGCTTTCTTATATGATTAAATATTATATTAGTATTATTGGGTTTCTAAAATGAAAGGGGGAGCAAAAATAAAATTTTAATGAAAGAGGTATTTTTATAAGGTTTTCTAAATTAAAAATGGTTATTTTAAAAGATTTTTCTAAAGGACATGGGATGTCAATGAAATTTACCCATGAAAATATTCATTAAACAAAAAAAAAACCTAAAATTCACTCATCACACTAAATTAATAATAAATAACAATTAAATTCATTAAAACCATTAAATTGAGAAAATTCAAGATGATAAATAATATTTAAAACTCATTTAAATATAAAAGTGTTAAAGAAAGATAAATTGAGGAAAATCAAGAAAGATGAATTTATTTATTTTAATCATTTAATGGATTTGGAAATGGAAAATCAATGAGAGGACAAAGATTATATTTAGTGAGCTCTCATTCATTTCAAGACAAAGTCTTCCAATTTTAGGTATTAGTACTAGTTTTTGACCCGCGCATTGCGTTGGCTTAAAAAATTATAATAAATTCTTGATAATGAAGTATGAAACACATAGGTATTATTTGGTTATTTTGCTAATAATATCCGGGAGCATATGCATAAATTTTAGTACATATTGACATTTTATAAATACTGAAAATAAGTATACTATTAAAAATTAAATAAATAATCATAAAAGTGAAATAATATTTTTACAAATTAACTTGTACTAATATACTATAAATAACAAATAAATAATCATAAATTAGAATTAAATTTATCAATGTTTGCAAGTCAACAAATTCTGATTTAATTAATTTATTTCGTCTCTACTTTCTTTTATAAATTAGGAAAAAATTTATCAATTTTTGCAAGTAAACAAATTCAAATTCAATTAATTTATATTGTATCTATTGATCCTAAGAATTTGATTAAGAATTAAATGTTGATGTTTTTGGGTAGAATTAATGTGTTTATTGAGTGTTTCAATTTAAAAAGTTCCAGACAGTATCATGAAGTAATTATAAAGGATGCAGAAATAATGTAGAGACGATAACATCATGAAAAAATTGTGAAGAATGCAGAGACGGATACTAAGAGATTGAAGATTTCGAAGAATCTAGGTAAAAACAACTTTAATCTATTTTTACTCTTAATGTATCCTGATTAGAATCACACACAATACAAAAATAATTTTATGATTATGTGTATTTTTATAGGATCTTAAATATATTTGCTCCTATGTGAAATTGAAGAAGAAATAGTGATTTAAGAAAGATAAATTATTAAAATTGAATTTAAGTGATAGTTGAGTTAACCGAGAACAGAAACCAATTAAAGGGGGCAAAAACGTCGAAGATTTGAGTTAAACTGAATTAAGGAAAATGTGTTCCAGCAGGATCGGTCGACCTGTCTCAAAGGATCGGTCAACCGATGAGAAAATGCTGGGAATTGTGCAGTATTTGAATCGTTCGGTCGACTTGTGGTGTGTAATCGGTCGACCTATGGTAGTGAAACTCTCTGAATCGTTAGGTCGACAGACCAAGGTTTACCAGTCGACCTACTATAGCTGGATTTTGGCCTGGGTAACTCTCTGCATCGTTCAGTCGATAGACCAAGGAACAGAGGTCAACCGACGGGCGAGAACTTTTTGGCTTGGGCTAAAACTTGAATCGAGCGATCGACCTATGGAGTTTGATCGGTCAACCGATGGTTTCGATTTCAGGTTCTGTAATTTTCAAGATCATATCTAAAACTAGTCATTTTACTAGCCGTTATTTGTTTACTTGATTGATATATCTTAGGGATATGGATATATAAAGATATAATACTCTTATTCTTAGGGATATGGATATATTAAAGATATAATACTCCTATTTGAATATCCCTATGGATTTGGTACATGAAATTAAATTATTTTTCAAATTGGTCCTTTTAATACTTTTTATCTTATCGATTTGAGTTTGATTTTTTTTTTTTTAAGGACTCAATTGAATGTTTTGAAAGCTTTATTTAAGTAAATTATACCTAAAATGAAATATAATGATATATGGGGTCTATAGGTATTTTTTAGATACTTATCATTTGAAAACTAACCGTTGGAGGGCTTATTTAAATTCCTTATATATAAACCTACGGATTTCACATAAAAAAAAAAAGAATATCAAGAATTATTCAGTTCCTAAGCTTTTCTAAGAGCCATCATTCTGATATTATTTTGAGAGATCAAATTGTGAGATCAATTGTTGAGAAGTTCTTGAGTTAAAGTACTGATTGTGTTAGCGTCACCGAGTTGACCTGTCTAGCGTTTCAATCTATAATTTTTCGGTGTTATCCTGGTAAGATCTTTTCAAGCTATTAGTCTTTATAGCGTATTTATTTTTCTATATTTGCTTGAGTGATAAGATCTTGATAAAATCGTTTTCTGAATCTTAAATCGTATAAAAATATTTTAAAACGATTTTTAGTAAAAATCTGATTACATACTTATTTGTATGCTACCCATATCTAATATAATCAAATTTTCATATTTTCTTAGTGAAAGTGTTTCAAGCTTATTCTTAATTGAGTTTATTATTGTTATTATCACTTGCTTGGATAATTAATCTTGTAAAATCGTTTCTGAACTTTAAAAGCATAAAAAAAAATCTTTTAAAATGATTTGTGTGATAATCTAATTACGTACTCAATTTTGTGTTACCCGTATTATTTTTATAATCAAATTTTTGTTTCCTCACTTAATTCTATCACTAGTAATTATCGAGATATTAATTGAGTTTAAATTGATTTGAGGTGGTAGAAACTCTGAGTGGGAAGAACTTATCAATTTTATTGTAATTGGTGAGTTGTGTGTCAGATTAGATACTATTGGGAGTTTCTAATCAGGGCTAGCTTTGGGTTTCAAAGAGATTGATGTTTGAATTTTACCTAAGTATAAAAAAGTTAGGTTACTCTTTTTCCTTGAAAAGAGTTAGGTGTGATTATTTCTGATTAGGATCAATTGTAAGTAAATTGTAAAGATTTCTTCCTTACTGGGTAAAAAGATATTTTGAGTATTTTTTTTGTGAGGTTTAATTCTTAACCTAAATATAAAAGAATTAGGTTAATCTTTAGCCTGAAAAAGGTAAGGTTATTCTTAAGCCTGGGAAAAAGAAAAAGTTATTCTTGAGCCTGAGAAAATAAAATTATAAAGGTTGATTCTGAACCTGTGAAAAGAATCATTTTATAAAGATTTGGTTCCTACTTAGTCAAAAGGGATCATAGTGGTTTAGTGGGTGCTAATCTTCATGGGGTTCAGAGGACTGGATTAGCCAATATTATCTTGGTGAACTAGGATATATCGGTGTGTACTATACTGTTTATTTTCTTTATTTTATTTTGTGCTGTTTAAGTGTGCACCTAGAGCTTATAACACTTATCCACTGCTATAAAGAGATAATAATTGATTTAGGATAAATTGATTAATTAATTAAATTAATTGTTTGAAAAATTCAAGTGTTATAAAGATAATAATTAATTTAGTTTAAAATTAATTATTTGATTTTTAAAGTGTTAATTATTTGATAATTTTTTATTACTACCCAATTCACCTCCCCTCTTGGGTAGCTCACTCAGCCGACAATATCTACTTTTTTTATATAAATAATGATTAATTTTATCAATTTTTGCAAGTAAAAAATTCTAATTTAATTAATTTACATTGTAACTACTTTCTTTTTGGGTGAAAATATTTTTTGAATCACAATTATGTTTTTCAGCAATTTAAAATGCACACATTGTAAAGGCTTGCTTGAAGTTGGTTCGATTTTCGAATTCTTCCATTCAAAATCTATGTTTTGGGATTCTATAATTTTTGGTGGATTTCTATTTGATTTTTTTAGTGGATTTCCACTTAATTATTACGTGGGTTTATATAAGTAATTTTGCACTTTGGTTATTTTACAGAAATTGTGTATTTTTCTTATATTTAGTGGAATTGTTAATAGTAAATGGAGTTATAAAATTTTAGTGGAATTATTAATATTCAATAGAATTAAAGAAATTCAATGGAACAACATTTATTGATTTTTGATAATTTTTTGGTATTTAATTTGTTTATAAATATAATTTTGCAATAAATAATTTAATTTTTTTTAAAATTTAATTTTTTTGTATTTTAAATTTTTTGAAGTAATGTTATAAAAAGTTCAATTTCAATCTTACACATGCAAAGGCAGTATTTTTAAAAACAAATATTAAATATTTTGAATATAAGATAAAATTTAGTGGATTGTTTTTTGCAAAACTAAAGTTCAGCAGAATTACAAAAAAGTCAGTAAAAATTATTTTTCTACATATAAAAAGTAGAGATACTTTTTTGAATAATTTTTTTTTTGTACTTTTGGCATAAGTTGAATTTGGATAGTTCTTACAAATTTTTATTATTTTTTTTATTTTTACTTTGGGAGCCCTAAAAAAATCTCCCCTCCAAAATAAAATTTATATTAATAGATGTTTTCATTTTATTTTACACATAAAACACAATAGATCCTTTGTAATTTTTTATTTAATATATTTTATGAAAGTGATTGTAATTTTATAAACGTCTTTGTTCTTCGTTCAACGCCATCGCCGCTCATCGCCATCTCTATCGCCTTCGTTCATGGCAATCATCGTCGTCGTCGTCTTCTCCAACCATCGCCATCATTGTAAACTCTCTCTCTCTCTCTCTCTCTCTCTCTCTCGATTTCGATTTTGATTTCGTTGTTGAATAAATTTAGCGTTTAGGGTTCACAAAATTGATTTAGGGTTTTTGGTTCAAGAAATTGATTTTTTTTTTTTTGAAATTTCTTGTTTACCTCATCATTACCTTCAAATCTTGTTTTCCTCATCAAATGCCTTCTAGTTTTGCTTGTCAAGTTCAACGTTTTCATAGCTAATTCTTCTATTTTTTATTGATTTCTATTGTTTGCTGCTATTTTTTTTTTTTGTTGTTGATCATGGTTGTTTGTTGCTTTTTTTTTTTTTTTTTTTATATATATTTTTCTTTTTGCTGATTTTGGGAGTTGATGAATTATGGAAGATGATTGAGTGGGTTTTTGTTGGTACGCCGGTGGAGACGACAACTGTGTGGATTTTTACTAGTATGCCGATGGAGATGAATTTTGTTTTGAAGATGCTTTGTGTGGAAATTGATGAATTCAAAATGTCCACATATTTAGCTTTGATGAATCCAAAATATCCACAGATCCTTTTGGGAAATTGATGAATTTTGTTTTGAAGATGATTGTGAGGTAATTGACGAATTTTGTGGAAACAGAATTTTATTGTTCCAAACGCGATTATGTTCCCAAAAGGAGATAGAATTTTGTCATTATCAAACGTAATTTTATTTCCAAAATGAAATAGAATTCTCATTCCATTACATCCCATCCCGTCCCAAGTGGGATGGGAAAAGTAAGAACACTAACCAAACACCTATCAGAAATAATGGTGAAAATACTAAATTTAATTAATATAATTAAATATTATTTTCAATTAAAGATTTTTAATATGTCACAAATATATATACAATGAAATAATACTCATAAACAATAAAAAATTCAACTCTTAGTGAAATTTGTTGTTGAATGTAAATTGCATCAAAGATTATAGAATATAAAATATTTCACAACAAATATTCAAAAATCCAATACATGCAACAGTAAATATTTTAAATTATAAAATATATGAAAGCAGTAAATAAATAAGTTATATTTACAATCCTTTACTGATGACAATTTCAAAAATTTATACTGATCGAGGTTATCGTTTAACGATATTTCCTTGAAGCAAATTTTCCCTCCACTTAAGTGATTACGGTTACTCAGATGTTTGCTTCTCAGAATACAACAATCACAATCCTCCGATACTAGCACTTGAAACCAAAGGATCCGGCAATCAAAACAAATGTTGAACTCTCTGTCAAGAATAAACTAATAACATTGACTCAAAGTGTAAGTGTAGTGGAAGATGTCCTAAGTTTCATGCCTAAAAATAATTAAACTTAAAATAGTCAAAAATCATTTTTGTTTAACAATGCCACCTAAGGAAATAGTCCAAAATTACTTCCAAAATTTTGAGAATAGAAACATGGTTACTAAACGCGTTTTTGAATATTAATCACGAATTTTTGGAAGTGAGAACGTGAATTAAAGAATAAAAATAGTAACCAAAACATGGTGTAAACTTACTACAATATTAATTGAAAAATCAATGAAAAATCAAGACAGTATTTTTCTTTTTATGTCATCATAAAAATTTATGACACACTTACTTTTTGTCCCAATAAAAAGAAATAATGACATTTTTGGTCCCTCACAAATATTATCGGTGCTTAATTGGCCCCTCGTATTTGAAAATAGACACATTAAGTCCTTCACATTTTATTTTTGTTCCAGATTGGCCCCTGAGCAAGATTATGTTAAGTCAAAATAATAGTCAGCGTTTGATTAAGGGCATTTCAGTTATTTTGATCCCAACTCATTTCCCTCCCATTACTGGTCATATTTCTCGCTAATTCCTTTCCTAGCAGCCTATAAATTTTCTTCCCTATCCTATCTTTATTATTTATTCTCCATTTACACCCTAAAAACATTTTTTCTCACTCTTCATTCTTATTTGTCCAACAAAAAATATAGAGAATCAACAAATTTGTTATTGTAAGAAGAAAGTAAAAATGGTAACTTTCTAAACTACACATAATCCTGGAAGGAGATTTTATTCTTGTGGAAATTACAATCAGGCCTTTTTTTTTTTTTTTTGTACCATTTTCATAAAATATTTAAAAAAAAAAATCTAATTTGGTTTTCTTGGCTAAAGGTTGTGGCTATTTCTTATGGGTTGATCCTCTTATGTGTCTAAGGTCAACGAAAATAATACCGGGATTATTAAGAAAAATGAATTTTTTAGAAAAGAAGAATAACCGAAGGAAGAACAGAGAGAAGAAATTATGGATAGCATTAGTTGTTTCATGGGTGGTGTTTGTAATCATTTGCAAATAAATTGCATTTTTATTGTTTTATTGTATTTTGTTTAATTAATGGTGTATTTTGTATTTTTTAACTCAAACACTCTTCATTTTTTAACTAAAAAAAAAATTGTAATTTTCACAAGAATAAAATCTCCTTCCACGATAATGTGCAATCCATGAAGTTACCATTTTTTCTTTCCTCCCACAATTACAAATTTGTTGATTCTCCATGATTATTGTTGGATAAATAAGAAAGAAGAGTGAGAAATAGTGTTTTTAGGATGGAAATGGAGAATAAATAATAAAGATGGGGTAGGGAAGAGTATGTGTTGATCCTTAGGTTTTGATGAACAATTAAGTATTGATATTTTTTTGTAGAACTAATATTTTTGTTGAGTATTTCAAAAAAAATGTTCCATATATTTGATTATGTTGAAGACATTATGAAGAAATTGTTAAAGGTGCAAAGATGGATGCAATGAAGAAATGAATAGCTGTGAAGACCTTGAAGAAATTAGGTGACAACAACTCTATATTTTTATACTCTTAATACAACCCGAATTAGGATCATACACGACACTATTAAACTAGCTATCTTTATGTGTGTTTTGATATTGATATGATAGAATTTAGGATCCTAATTATTGATTTGGTCTCCTTATGTAAAATTGAAAAGGAAAATTAACCTAATAAAAAGTAAGGATTAAAGTATAAAAATTTGATTTTTAGGGTCAATTCAATCAACCGAGAAAAGCAATCGGTTAACTGAATTAAACAATGTGTTTTGGAGCAAAATTAGTGGTGGAAAATAACCACTCAGCTTCAATCGGTTAACCAATTGAATAGAATCGGTCAACCGTTTGAAACAGTAAAGTTTTTGGAGCAAAATGGGTTGTCTCTGCATCGATCGGTCAACCAAACAAAGGCAATTAGTCAACCAATTGGATCTTGAGTTTTGGCAGGGAAAGAATCTGAATCAATTGGTCAACCGATTAGGTTGAAGTTTGGCTGGGAAAGGTCTCTACATCAATTGGTCAACCGACCAGAGGGGTATTAGTTAACCGACTAACGTTATGGCTTGGCTTGGTTTCGATGTTGTATAAATCGGTCAACCGACCACCAAGGATCGATTAACCGATTGTTTTGTTTAAGAATTCGAGAAACTTGATATTTTGGTAAAAAACTAGTTGTTTTTTATGATTCCAGGGGAGAGATTTGGGAGATCTGATCTTATTAAAAATATGGTACATATGTTTAATTATCCCTATTGATTTGGTCCACATGATTTAAGATTATCTCAATTTAAATAGTTAAATACTTCCTACCTTTATAATTGGTAATTAAGAAATATTTTATGAACTTATTTGACATATTTAAGAGTTATTATTAAGTGGATTACCCCAGAATTGAATAATTATGTTATATAGTATGTAAGAGTGCCTTTTACAGACATATCTTTTGAAAAGTAGTCGTTGGATGGCTTGTTATCAAGTCCTGCAGGATTGAGATAAAACATATCAAGAACATCATCTCTGAGCTATTCTAAGAGTGATATTTATGCTGAGATTTTTGTGAGAGATTATATATACATTCTTGATCTAAGCGTTGTTGATTTAGTGTCACTTATTTGTGCTATATTACAATTTGTTTCAATCTTTGGTGTTTTCCTGGTGAGATATTTTCAAATTATTGTTTCTTATTTTGATTTCATATTATTATTGCTTGCTTGGATTTAAGATCGTTAGAAAATCGTTTTCAAACTTAAAATCTGAAAATCTTTTTAAAACGATTTTGTGTGTTTATCTGATTACGCGTTTTAATTGTGCTACCCACATTGTTTATTAATCAAATATTAATTTGCCTTACATTCTATCTGTCGTGTAGTAAATTTTGGGACATTAATCGAGTATGTTTGTATTGAGGTGGTAAAAGCTCTTTGTGGAAAGAAACTCATATTTTTCTGTATTTTTGAGTTTGAGCGAATTAGACACGGTAGGGTCGGTGTCTAGTCAAGGTAGTTAGGTTTCGATCTTTTTCCTGTGAAAAAATTAGGGTTTGATCTTTGTCCTAAGTAAAAATGTTGAGTTATTATTTTCCTTTGAAAAGAATTAGGTTTTGGTTCTCCCTACAATTGAATTGAGTGAATTATGAAGGTTTGATCCTTACTTGTGAAAATGATACTTGTGATTGTGGTGAGGTTTGATCTTTAACTTATTAAAAGGATTAGTTTTTTATTCTTCCTGTAATAGAATTAGGTTAGTCTTTAACCTAGTAAAAAAATAAGGTTTTTCTTTAGCCTGAGAAAAGAATAATTGTAAAGGTTGATTCTGACACTAGTAAAATAATCGTTGTAAGGGTTTGGTTCCTACCTGGTAAAAGAATCAAGAGTTTAGAGGTTGCGAATCTCCGTAGAGCTTCGGGGACCGAATTAGGCAAGGCTAGCTTGTTGAACCAGGATATATCTTGGTGTACTGCTTTATTTACTTTCATTATATTTTGTTTGGGTGTGCACCTAGTTAAACACTTATCTGCTGCGTAACGAAGATAATAATTAATTTAGAAAAATTGATTATTTGATAATTAAATGTTAAAGATTTATTTGTTTAAATTTTTATAACTACCCAATTCAACCTCTCTTTTGGGTAGCGCATTGGGAAACATCAATAGAAATGAGAAAGAAATAAGTTAAGATCGAAAATGATCGAAATGTTTGTAATCAAACGTTGACTGTTATTTTGACTTAACAAAATCTTGTTCAGGGGCCAATTTGGAATGAAAATAAAATGTGAAGGACCTAACGTGTCTATTTTCAAATACGAGTGGCTAATTGAGTAATACTAGAGGTATTTGTGAGCAACTAAAAAGGTCATTATCCCCAATAAAAACTAGGGAAAAATACCAAAAAAGTCTAGTTGAAAGACTAAATCTACAATATGATCCCACAACTTTTATTTTGCACATAATAGTCCTGCATAATGCACTACTTGTTATTAAATAGTCATTTTTTTAAGCCTGACTTTTTGATTGGACGATTTTACCCTCTAGATCATTCATTTATCTCTCTCCTACCCCAAATCATTGAATGGTATCGACGATAAACTTCATGTCTAGATCAGACCACACCAAAGGAGACACCATCGTCGAAAAGCTCGATGTAGAAGGTCAACGACGAAGAGAAAGTTACGGATCTACGGCAAGGAAAAATATTTGCAAAGGAGATAAGAGAGATATGGATCGGCAAGGCACTAAACCTGGTGACGAAGCGATGGTATGCTGGCTAGCGGCGACATCGATTGAGAGACTTGATCCGCATTTTGAATTTGAGCTCCTTCTATTAGGATTATGCTTTCTGTTTTCGTCAGATTCATTTTAGCTATGTTTGATATGGTTTGTGTTGATTCTAAGATTTTGATGGACAATTAAGTGTTGATATTTTTTGTGGAACTAACAAGTTTTTTTTAGTGTTTTAGTGTAAAAGTTTCATTGATGATATTATGAAAAAATTGTTGAAGATGCTAAGGATGCTAAGAGACTTTCAAAGAGTTGAACATTAAGAGACTGAAGATTTTGAAGAATCTAGGTGAAAACAACTCAGGTTAATTTTTACTCTTAATGTATTCCTATTAGGATCACACACGATACAAAATGGATTTATATTTATGTGTGTTTTTATTAGAATCCTAATTAGTTAACATATTTGCTCCAATATGAATTTGAAAAAGAAATATTGACCTAAGAAAGATTAATGTTTAAAACTAATTAAAAGTGTCAATTAAGTTAATTGAGAAAAAACAATCGGTTAAAGAATAAAAAATGTCAAAGATTGGAGTTAAAATAAATTAAGGAGGAAGTGTTCCAGCAAGGATCAGTCAACCGACTAATGAGGATCAGTCAACCGATAAGAAGTGACTGGGAATTGGAGATGTCTCTGGATTGATCAATCAACTGACCGAGGGGAGATTGGTTGACCTATGGCCGATACCTGAATTCTCTGAATCGATCAGTCGACAGATCATCGATGATCGGTTGACAGACCATGGCCGAAAAAAGGCTTGGAGAACATCCTAAATCGATGTCAACCGATACTTGGAGGATCGGTCGACAGACTGGTAAATAATTTTGGCTTGGGTTACAACCTGAATCAATCGATCGACTGGTGAGTTTTAATCAGTCAACCGAAGGTGTCGTTTCAAGATTTGAGGATTTCGTGGATTTGATCAAAAAATAGCCGTTACTAGCTCTTTTTTTGTTGAAATCTGAGAGATATTCTAGGGATTTGATATTATTATAGATATATGGTTGTTATTTTGATATCCTTAAACATATGGTACACTTATTTTAAGTGTTTCTCAAATTGGTCTTTTTAATACTTTCTATCCTATTGATTTAAGATTGAGAAATGTTTGAAGGACTTAATTGAATGATTTGAAAGTTATAATTAAGTGAATTAAACTAAGATTGAGTCATATCAATATATTGGGTCTATACGAGCAATTAAATGTCATGACATGTGGAAACTAACCTTTGGAGGGCCTGTTTCAAATCAGTATTTATAGACCTGCGTTTTTCACATGTGAGATATCTCAATTAATCAGTCTATCAAGATCTATTCAGTTCTTGAGTTTTCTGAGAGTCATTATTCCGAAAATATACTGAGAGATTACTATGAGATTATTCTTGAGAATTATTCTTAAGGAAATTGCTGAGAGTTTTTGCGATCATCGATCTAAAATTCCATTATGATTCAGTTTTCATTCATTTGGTGGTATCCTTGAGATCATTCTAAGCTTTTGCTTTTAATTGCTATTTAATATTATCGTTCATTGTTTGGAGTTTTGATCTTTGTGAAATCGTTTTCTGAATGTTAAAGTGCTTGAAGATATTTTAAAATGATTTTTGATAATTCGATTACGTGCTAAATTATCTGCTACCTACTTCTTTTAGAATCAGATTTTGAATCTCTCACTTTATTTCTATCACTAATATTTATCGCGATATTAATCGAGTTTAAATTAATCTGAAGTAGTAGAAGCTCCGAGTGAAAAAAAACTTATCAATTTGTATAATTGGTAAGTTGTGTATAGAGATATTATTGGAAATATCTAATTAGGGGTAGCTGGATTTCAATCTCTTCCGGTAAAGAGATTGAGGTTTGATCTTTTCCTAAAGTATAAAAAGATTAGGTTACTCTTTTCCCACAAAAAGAGATAGGCGTAATTCTTCTTGATTATAATTGAAATTGAGTGAATTTGTAACAGTTCTATCCTTACCGATGAAAATGATACTTGGAGTGATTTTTTGTGAGGTTTGATTCTTAGCCTAAGTATAAAATAATTAGGTAAATATTTAGTTTGTGAAAAAGATAGAGGCTCTTCCTTAACCTGTGAAAAGAGAATTGTAAAGGTTGATTCTAAGCCTGTGAAAATAATCAATTTGTAAGGGTTTGGTTCCTACCTGATTAAAGGAATTATAGTAGTTTAGTGGGTGCGACTCTCCGTGAGACTCGGAGGACTGGATTAGCCAAAAGTAGCTTGGTGAACCAGTATATATCGTGGTGTACTACAATTTTACTTTATTCATTTTCAGTTGTTTGGGTGTGCACCTAATTTAAATAACATATATCCGCTGCTATAAAAGATAATAATTAATTTAGAATAAAATTATATATTTAAATTTTCAAGTGTCATAAGTTGATAATTTGTTTTAATTTTTATAACTACCCAATTCACTCCCCCCTCTTGGGTAGATCACTGGGCCAACTGTTTGTGTTTTATTACTTTAATTTCAGGATTTGTGTTATTTAACTGTGTCGCTATTTTATTGGATTTCTTTGTGATTCAATGCCAAAATCGCGGTTATTGAACTAGATATTTTTATCTCCCATCCGCCGAAATGTGTTTTTCGATAAATTAAATTTTTAATTTAATTTAAATAAATTTTACTTTATTTATTTTCAGTTGTTTGGGTGTGAACCTAGTTTAAATAACATATATCCGCTGCTATAAAAGATAATAATTAATTTAGGATAAAATTATTTATTTAAATTTTCAAGTGTTATAAGTTGATAATTTGTTTTAATTTTTATAACTACCCAATTCACCCCCTTTAGGTAGATCACTGGGCCAACTGTTTGTGTTTTATTACTTTAATTTCAAGATTTGTGTTGTTTAACTGTGTCGTTATTTTGTTGGATTTCTTTGTGATTCGATGCCAAAATCGCAGTTATTGAACTAGATATTTTTATCTCCCATCCGCCGAAATGTGTTTTTCGATAAATTAAATTTTTAATTTAATTTAAATAAATTTTACTTTATTTATTTTCAGTTGTTTGGGTATGCACCTAGTTTAAATAACAGATATCCACTGCTATAAAAGATAATAATTAATTTAGGATAAAATCATTTATTTAAATTTTCAAGTGTTATAAGTTGATAATTTGTTTTAATTTTTATAACTACCCAATTCACCCCCCCTTAGGTAGATCACTGGGCCAACTGTTTGTGTTTTATTACTTTAATTTCAGGATTTGTGTTGTTTAACTGTGTCGCTATTTTGTTGGATTTCTTTGTGATTCGATGCCAAAATCGCAGTTATTGAACTAGATATTTTTATCTCCCATCCGCCGAAATGTGTTTTTCGATTTGCTGTTTTTTTTTTTTTAATTTATTTGTCTAGAATTCGATGAATTGGTGATGATTGATTAAACTCTGGCATGTTTAATACGTTTATTTCTATTTTCTCCTGAGATTTTATTTTTGATGTTTGAGTTATGGATCTTGAACGGTGGTGAAAATGGAATATAACACGGTGGTCGTCGGTCCTGAACTTGTCGTCCTAAACAAATGTGAGAAAGAAAGAGAAAATGGACTTTGTCTATGCCTCTAGTGGAGTAAAATTTATGTTGGATATATTGCATTGTTATTTTGATGAAATTAGAATATAACAAGATCTCATGTTGAATACAACACTAAGGGTAAAGTTGTCATAAAAAAATAAAATGACTATTTTGTAACATATTTTTTTTAAATGTGTATTTGATAGTTTTGTAGGAATTTTTGAATCCTAAAAACTATTGTTATAATAAAAGATAGAGATGAGTGTAACATGATCTTGCAATTATCAGGCACTAAATTTTAATTTTTTTTCTACAATGAAAAATCATGACAATATTTTCCTTTGTATGTCAAAATAAAAAATCATGACACTCTTATTTCTTGTCCTAATGAAAAACTATTGTTATAATGCAAAACGGTCAGGAAAAGTCCCATGGCAAACAGTCCAAAAATTAAATAACCTTTTGATAAGTATGCTATTGTAAACATATAATTAATTTAAGAGTAATTAATTATTTATTTATTTAGATATGTATAAACTAAAAAATAGTCATTTGATTCAAATAATTAAGTTTATACTCCTCACAGTAATTATAGAAAAAAATCCTCGATAAATGTCCTCCTAATTTATTTTTATTTACGAACCGTGCTATAGAAAAAAATTCTCGATAAATGTCCTCCTAATTTATTTTTATTTACAAATCGTGCCATTAGAATTTTTGTGTAAATGTTTATTCTATATTTCAGAATCATTATTAATTCACTCAAAAAATGATTGACATGTTCTACGTGAATATCACTTAAGTTTTCGGAAAAAAATATTTAATTGACTCAATTTCTGCTCAAACAATGATTCACACGTTCTGTGTGAATATTCACTTATTATTTCAGTAATAAATATTTTATTTCCCTCAAATATTTTCACTAAAATAATGGTTCACACTTTTTGTGTGAATGTCCACTCAATATTCGGAACAAATATTTCGATTCACTAAAAAATCACTCGACAAATAATTCACACGTTTTGTGTGAACGTTCACTCAATATTTGAGAAACGATCAAAATATATCGTGAATAAACAAAAATTCCGTACAAATCAACAAAAAAATCACATAAAACATTTATTGGCTTACAAGTTCACGGCACAATCTGAACATTCACGTAAAACCCAATAAAAAAAACTCAAACTCACTGACCTAAACACATTCACATGAACATTTACGTGAGCAAATGTTAATGTGTGAATACTGAATATTAACTTAAATACTCACTCACAATCAATAAAGATAATCAAGAACAAATAAAAAAAAAAAAAAAAAATTAACGAAAATCTGGAACAAATCAAGATCTAGAATTTTCACCAACTAAGAGATGTCCTTGGGAGATCCCCAACCAAGAGAGGATGATCCCCAAAATGTGGTTCCTCCAGTAGGCGATTCTCCCCATCTTCAGCCTCGTTTACCATGGATTTGACGGTGGTTTGGTCAAATCCTTCTCCTTCAAAACCTCAAACCCTATCTTCTTTGCAGCGTCAGCGATGTCCTTGTAGCTTCTCAGGCGGGGCAGTATGACCTCCACGTGCTCTGGATCGTCGGCGTTGTACAATTTCGCAAACGTTAACATCGAAATGAGGGCGATTGACCTTATCGGGCCTCCGACGAGCATCCGGCGTTGAGAACACGCGCTCCAGACCTAGAATTTAATTCTGATAATCCAAATCTATTGAGAGCGCAAATCTGGATGATAAAAGGCAAACGGCGTGGACCTTCAAGAATGATCGCGGCGTTGGCGAAGAGAGGAACTATTGCTCCTCTGTTTTGAGAGGCTAGAGAGAAATAGGGTGGCCAGTTGAATGATGAGGTTGGGATTAGGGTTTTATTTTGGGTTTCTAACATTATATATATAGGGGTATATTAGTCTCTTAATAAATTTGGTCAACGGTCAAAGAAAAGTAAACTAAGAATCTTTTTAAAAAGACTAAATTACAACACAACTATTTAAAAAGTTTTTTTAGTAAAATAACTCTTAAATAAGGGTTAAACAATAAAAATCTTTTAATTTAATCTTTTAATTTTTCAAAAGTCAGTTAATCTTATTGAGCAATCATTTATATATAAATATAAATTGATCTTAAATATTTACCAAAGAAAAAATCAACAATTTTTGTTAATGTTTTTAATATAATTCAAGGAGAGATTTCACTTTAAAAAAAAAAAACAAAACATAATTTTTTAAATTTTTTTATTTGAATACTATTAAAAAGAGTTTTTAAAATTCATTGAATTGGTAAAATGAAATTTCAAATGGAGAAAATGAAAGTTTAACATTCATTCGAAACATGTATTATTTTCAAATTCCTCTAAAGAAATATTTCAGTTCTTCAAGAAAAATACTTTTGACTGGGCAAAATAAGACAATTTTTTTAAGGAATTTTTTACCATAAACTCATGTATAAAACTTTAATTACAATGGACCTCACAAAGCAAAAATTGACAATCCAGTTAGTTCGGTCCCTGCTGTGGAGGGACCGAAGCAAGCAAGTCAAGGGAAAACGAAAGTGCACTCTTGCGCACCAGCTGAAAAAGCCCTTTCCCTTTTGAATATTTACCAAAGTAAAAATCAACACTTTTTGTAAATGTTTTTAATGTAATTCAAGGAGGGATTTCACTTTTTTTTTAAAATCATAATTTTTTTTTTAATTTTTTATTTGAGTACTATTAAAAAGAGTTTTTAAAATTCATTGAATTGGTAAAATGAAATTTCAAATGGAGAAAATGAAAGTTTAACATTCATTCGAAACATGTATTATTTTCAGATCCCTCTAAAGAGAGATTTCAGTTCTTCAAGAAAAAATACTTTTGACTGGGTAAAATAAGATGATTTTTTTAAGGAATTTTTCACCATAAACTCATGTATAAAACTTTAATTACAATGGACCTCACAAAGCGAAAAATGACAATCCAATTAGTTCAGTCCTGTTGTGGAGGGACCGAAACAAGCAAGTCAAGGGAAAACGGAAGTGCGCTCCTGCGTACCAGCTGAAAAGGCCCTTTCCCTTTTGCATATTCTGGGGGAATCAAGTAGAAGAATGAGTCTCTCTCATATGAGGCTTTTCAACCCAATTGAAAAAAAATATTTTATATATTTTTTTTTATTTCAACATAACCCCACTAATGTAGTTGAGATTTCTTATTTATAAATGAATATATGTATTTTTTGAAATAGTGGGTGTTTGGATTTTTTTAGATTTTTATTGATTAATTTATCATACAATATATAAAATGAGACTTCGGTCGATTAATTAATGATAATGGGGTAAAATTTAAGTAATTATAGAAGTATTTATGGGTTTTTGGACCCAAAATAACTTAGAGCCCATTTGGTAATCATTTTGTGCTCATCCCATACAGTGGAATGAGAATGAAATAGAATAAGATGAGAATTTGTTTCCTTCTTGGGAACAAAATCGCGCTTGGTAATAATATTTTGTTTTTGAATCTAGGAACAAAATCGCGTTTGGCATGGATTTTATTCAATAAATCAAGAACGAACTATAAACCACAATTAAGAAATCATCAAACAATCAAACCCTAAATCCCAAACGAAATCGAAATCCTAAACCCCAATCGAAATCGAAATCGAAATCGAAATCGAACCCTGAACCCCAATCGAAATCAAAATTGAAATCGAAATCAGGAAGTATAACCTGTCTTTTACCATATTTCAATTTCGAAATCAAAACCCTAAGCAGACGACGAAGATGAGGACGGTAATGAGGTGAAGACGATGGCGACAAACACTGTTGAAGAAGAAGAATGATGGAGGAGGACGACAAACCAGAGGAGGATGACGAACCAAAGGAGGATGGAGGACACGAAGAACACGGTTGAAGGAGAAGCAGATGAAGACAATGGAGAAAGAGCAGTCAAAGACGATGGAGAAAAAACAATCGAAGACGACGAAGGCGATGGCGGATGGAGAAGAAGCAGACGAAGACGACAAAGGTGATGGAGGATGGAGAAGATGGCCGTGCGTTTTTTTGGTTGGGAATGGGATGGGATTATGAGAAACAATTTTTTTTTATTTCTCACTTTTTAATAAAAAAATGAAAATGATTATTGGTTTTGCGATGTGAATGGGAACGGAAACAGATTTACCAAATGTTATACCTAAATAGAAATTCCAAAAATCTAAAAATGGGATGAAAATTTTTGGGATGGAAACGGTTACCAAACGGAGCCTTAACTTTTTTCAAAATTATTTTTTTGGGGAAAAAATAATTGGTTCATTTTCTTTGTTGGGAGAATTTGGGCCGACGATTTTCAGAAATGAAAGCCCAGTTCTGTAGGCCCAAAAAGCCTCTTCTCTCAATCCCATCATTCCATTCTCCTATTTCTTCACCTTCCATTTCCTCCGAACACACTCGGAGAGAGTGAGTTTGGAGGGAGTACCACCAATGGCGACCTCTCTGTTTCTATCTCCTCCATTATGCCGTCTGAAGTCATCTTTCCTCGACAATACCAACCTCGACTTCTCCCCTTCCCGTATTTCTCACGATGGGCGAGCCGCCACAGCTCGCAGATGGAGTTTTAGGTCGCCGGTGGCCAAGTCTTCTGACCGCATACCGAAGCAGTTCAGGGAAGAAAACCTCAAAGATGGCGGTGAGTCCGATTTAACCGTATTGTTTACGTTAACAGCTTTCTTCTTGTTGGTCCGAATTTTTGGTTATCTGATTTACACTCTTCGCGAGGGAGCTAATTTGTTTAGATTTTTCTATTGATATTGAAATTCGATCGATCACCGGAAAGTAAATCTCAAATTACAGCCGTATGCCCTAGCAAAAGGAAACAAAAAAATAGTTACATCATCCCTCCTCCATAGTTGTCCTAGGCGCACAAAGGCTCACCTCTAGCGCCTGCATAGACTCAGGCGAGGCGGTCCAGCTCTGGTTTAAAGCATGCTATGTAAATATGTTTTGGCAATTGTGGAGGCATTTGCAGATGTCAGATCCTCATATTATTGCATATTTTGGATTAGTATGTCCTCTCTTTGTTGGGGATATTTTATCAAACTTTGAAACTTTGTCACTGTTCACTAGCTGGATTTAGTAATAGAAGTTTGAATTTTGAAGTAGCCTCTAAACATTAAAGCCAATATGAACCCGAACAGTAACCATGAGATTGAAATTCATATTAAATATGCAAATTAGCCTAGAGAAAAAACCAGTTGAAAACATAATCAGCAAACATATCATCTGATTCCTTTGTTTTCTCTTTTCAATAAAATTAGTGGGCGTTTTTTCTTTTTATTTCAATTTCTTTCACTGAATAAAGTCCTTGAGCTTCATATTGCTGAATATTTTATGCTTATCTAGCTTCTCCAAAAATTTCACATCTTGATCTTTATTTTGGATCATATTCGCTTACCATCCCCTTGCATCTCTGTTGCAGTGATGGAAAATTACAAGAATGCCCCTCCATTTATTTATGGCCTCCCTGCTGCACAGTTGAGGATGTTCACGACTGAACATAGCCCTGTCAGTCGACTAGTGGCAAACATCGATGAGGTCGACTGTCTCTACATGTTTGTTTTTTCTTTTCACTGTACATCTAGAGGATACATGGCAGTAAAATTAATAGGCCCTCTAATATTTATGTCATAGCAATAGATTGCTGCTAAGTAAATTCTTTCACGCAAAGTAAGTAAATCATTTTAAACTAACTAAGCTGCCTATGGGGATAAATAAATCTTGTCAAGTTTTTTAAAATGAGATCCTCATGATTGCATGTGTTTTGGCAGGAAAACAACACATTTGCTAGCAGTTATAGAAAGATGCTCGGGATGCGGATACCTTCAGGCACAGATGAAGATGAAAATTTTACAGCTGGTACAAGAATGAGCGCTTACGATCAAGAAGCAGATGGAAGAGGAAGAAGAGGTGCACCTCCGGATTTTCCATCAAAGCTTTTAGAGTCTCGAATTATCTATCTGGGCATGCCGGTACGCCAACAGCTATTGCCTTACGCTTTCTTATGTCATGATGTACTTCGACATTCCATCTTGATGTTTTCCTCTCTTGACTGATTGCTTCAGCTGGTCGAAGCAGTTACCGATATTATTCTTGCTCAGCTTTTGTATTTGGAGTATGATGACTCAACAAAGCCTATATATCTATTCATAAATTCCACAGGAACACAGGTAATACTTGAGAGTATTACCAACTTCTTTCCCCCCTGAAAAATGCATTCTTCTTCCCACCACCTTTCCAATTTAGGAGCAAACTTTGTAGAGTTTCATGAAATGCCTCTGATTTGCTTTCGTGATATGTTTTCCTAGGATGAGTACGAGCAGATTGTTGCAGCTGAAGAAGAAGCATGCGCCATTGCAGACGCCATGGAGGTAAGCGGGGACGAGAGAATTGAGAATGGGAAAGAATGATACATTCTTCAATAACTTGGTTATGTTGTTTTGTATTTTACATAAAATATCACTCTTTTTCCTATGACGCCCTTTGCTAGTTTTTCTGATTCGAATATTTGACTTTTTTTTTCTTTATAATTATTATTAAGTCTGACAACTGCCTTCTCCACCAATTTGCCTAAAGTTCTGCAAGTCAGATATCTATACATTGAACGTGTCCATGGCGTTTGGTCAAGCTGCAATGCTTCTATCATGCGGAACAAAGGGAAAACGAGCTGTGCTACCACATTCCATCAGTATGTTTCGGTTTCTCTCTGATTCCTCTTAAAAATTAGATCCATAAATAGTTGCTTGTTATAGGATATCATTGTTTCAGTTTAAACCATGAATCTTTATACTATCTTCCGATGACCTAATAAAATAAGCACGAACACTTGTAACAATGTCATTTGTCTAAGTTCAGCATGTCTCGGACACTTCTAACACTATATTTTTTTTTTGTACATAATTTAAAGAAAATATATTAATTCAGGATGTGGCTGACATGTGCAATTGTCCTTGGTTGTATATTTGGTAGTTTAAGATAAGAAAATATGTTTTTAGTTGAAGATTTTATGCTTGTAATGGCATATGATGTAGCTATATTTATTCTAAATAATATCTAAAAAAAGTACTATTATCTTCATGCTTTTAATACTATTTATGGAGTTATGAGCATAAGTACAGCTTCCCAAAATGCACTTTTGCTTCATGGGGTGGCCTGAGTTCTCACCCGATCATCCCATTCTCGTACTGTCATTTTATTGACCAAAATATATGTGTTATATTTGAATTTTATTTTAAATCAATAGTGCTAGCATTTATATGCTTGTCCAGTTGAATAGTATGTACTTATTATGTTTCATCCTTTTTCCTTTTTTCATTTTCTGTGTATTACAGCCCGTCTATATCTGCCTAAAGCATACAAATCGCGTGGGCCTTCAACCGAATTGTGGATTAGGGTTCTCTCTCTCTCCCTCTCTCTCTCTCTCTCTCTAAAACAACCACTGCAAATACGATAAAGATTTTATCCCACTTAAGTAGGTTAAGTTACATGAAATCCTTTTGTTACATAGTGATTCTTTCAGTCACTCTGGTATCAAATTCTTTCTAATTGTTTCATTCCAAGTTTTTTAGGCCTCCCTCATGGGTGGACCCAAGAAGGGCATTTGCCCCCACTGTTTTTTTATCTTAATTTTTTTTTTTTTTTTGAAATTTTGTATTTACTTGAAGTCTTTTTTGTCTAATTAATAAGTAAATTAATACAACAAACGGTAAACCGCCCCCACTGCTTGTAGATATTATTATTATTATGATTATTATTAAATGACTTCAAAGAATATCTTACAAGGTCCCAAAAATTATTTCTGTCTCAAAAAAAAATGGGATGCAAGTAAAGTTACTAAATTTAAGTTTACTGACCTGTGAAAATTGATAAATTGATATTATTGTTAATTATTTTCTAATTTATAATCCATCGTTGAATTTATATTTATACATATATGATCTTCCTATGATAATTATTTCTTTTATTTTATAATTTATAAGACGCCTCTACTTTGTAAACGTTATATTCGCCCTTGGCCTCCTTTTCTTTCTTATAGCATCATCTTCCACTAGAATTAAATTAGATTCCCTTCCTGGTACTTCTCTAGGGTTTTTATGTACATGTCCAAGTCATCGTAAACAATTTTCTCCTATCTTCTTGTCAACATGTGCTATTCCTAATTTTTTTCTTCAATAACTCCATTCCTAACTTTATCTATTATTATCTCACCATTCACTCACCTTAGTATTCTCATCTCATTCACACTTACTTTCTAAATATATTTCTTTTTTACCTCATGAGCCATGACATTGTGAACCACGTGGAATCGTCTATCTTATTGTAATATTTTAATTCCTAGCCTAATTAGTGTTGTGGGTTTGACCCAAAAATTTTATTTTTTCCCCTTGAAACAAGGCATTCACATGTTAATCGTAGTCGTCCTTGTCCTAAGAAAACATATGGTCGTACTAGGATACCAATTTAATATTTTACTTTGGGTACCCAAATATATTGAGCCAGAGCCCTGCTCTCTATCTTTCTCCATGACAAATTTATTGACCTTACGTCAAGCAGGCCCAAGACCTGGAATTTCACACAGATATGTACCTGGAGAGCCTGGAACGAGGAATTGGGAAACCGAAAGAACAACTTGCTGAGGACCTCAAGCTTACCAAACATCTGTCAGCGCAATCTGCAGTCGATTATGGTGTGGCAGACATGGTACTTCGCTCTATGGATGGTTATTTCCAATTTAACCCAGCAAGAGTAAGCTAATTTTTTCCTCATCATTTTCTGTCGATATTGTCCTTCCGGCATAGTATGAATAATTTGAATCTTAACTTCTTCTTTTTTTTGGGTCAGCATTCACTGGGCGGAGGAGAGCCCAGAAGGAATACTGGACGGGGGGGGGATGATGTTTCCCCTGAACCTTATTGAGACAAAATGCTACTTTGATAAGGTGTGGTGCTACTGTGATTGTGCCCTGTTATGTTACTGAATTAAAACCCTGACATTCCGTGTATTAATATTTACTGGCAAATCAACCGATTATAGATTTTTGTTGTATATGCTTCCAAAGAAACACGATCTGGTCTTGTTCTGATATGCGAAGACAATTTTCCTTTGTTCGGAATAACATTTTTTGCTTGTGCAATAGTTGGAAACTTATTGCAAGCAATTACTATAAGCTTTTGAAGTAAATTAGTATTTTAGTTCTTAGACTTCACGAAAGCCCCAACCCTCCTTTGAATATGATATAATTAGTTCAAATAAATAAATAATGAAAAAACAATTTAGTCAAAGATTATTATTTAATTTTTTCAATAAAATCTGAAGTAAAAATTAAATGTTTTCAATCATCTAATCATAAAAGATTATAAATAACATAGGAATAATTGAAGGCACCGCAATTTTAAGAAATAAATTTAAATGGGCCATGGACATGGTTTATTTTGACAAAACATTATTTATAAATAAAATTATTATCTAATTTTGATATTGCAAAACTATCCTTTTTATAAATAAACAAATAAACTCTTAACACTACAAGAGAAAAGTTTTTAGGAAGAAAAAATTTTGTCGCTAAAAGTAATGAATTCGTTACTAAAACTTTTTAGTAAGGAAATGAGTTCGTCGCCACAGTTGTTGCAGAAACCTCGTCGACAAAAATCTTTAGTGACAAATTTTGAATTCCTCGCTAAAAACTATGTATTTAGCGAGGAATTATTTCATTACTAATTTCCTCACTAAATAAATTAATTGGTCACTAAAAATAATCTTTTACAACGAAATTTATTTGAATAATTTCGTCGCTAATAGTTACTAAATTTCTCGCTAAAAATAATAATTTGCAACAAATTTTATTTGAATAATTTTCTTGCTGATAATTCATATTTGGCGATCAACTAAATTTCTCAATAAAAACATATATTTGTCACCATTGGAATTTGAGACAAATATTTAGAACAATACTCATTTCACATCTAAAATTCAAAGAGAAACAAAAAATCATAACATACATTCCAAACATATGTAAATAAAACTCTCAAAACGAATAAACATGTCTCAATTAAATCTCATATAACATAAATAATATCAAACTACATAAATAATTATTTTTTTTTCAAATTCTCAAACAATGCATAAAAGAAAGTTTGGATGTATTTAACTAAAACAATCTCATTCTTGCCCAAAAGAAAATGCTAAGTAGTTGTATCAAATATCTTCTCTTGCACAAATATTGTCTTCGTAATTTCAGATCAACGTAAAACCAATCTGTATCTCAAACAAATCAGATAAATCAATAACTCACATCTGACTTAAATAATCCATATAATCTGCTCTCCTACACAATCAAAATAAGAGAGCAATCAAAATAAAAATTTCTATTCTTGGCAACCAGAATAGAAATTAAAAAATAAAGAAATAAAGAAAACTGACAAAAAAAAGAAAAAAAAAAAAAAAAAAAAGAGAGAGAAAAAACTGTAAAGCTTTTTTTTGGGTTCAGTTGTTTCTCTTTTTTCTGTTCTGATTTTTTTCTATTCGGTCTTTTGTAAAAAAAAAATTCCTAATCTTTGCTCTGTGTTTTTTTTTTTTTGTTCTTTAAGTTTACTCTGTTTTTCGTCACATTTTGTCTGTTTGTTTTATTCTGCTTATTTTTTTTTTTTTTTGTGTTATCTGTAATGTAAAAAATTGATAGTCAAAAATTAAAATTGTGTAATATGGCTATAAGACACTTATTGATACTTACAACTGTTGAAAACTAGAGCATCTACACTGGGAAATCTTCTCCCTTTATCATGTGCCCTGATAAACAAACAAAAAACCAATTAACAAAACTCAAAAAATATGAAGCTTCATAGACAAAGGGTGAATTATTTCAGTTTTTTGGAGGAAGAGCATACAATCTACTTTATTTCATTCTTGTGCACATAAATGCACTGGTGAATGTGAAGGGCTGTCGCCTAAATATAAACTCACCTATCGTTGTTTAACCCGACGATCTCAAAGTGAAATTCAATTATAGAGATTAACTAAATATATAGTACTCTATTTTCGATATCACAATGGGCATCTTAGCAATGGAAGTGTTTCTCAGTGACACCTTTAACACCAAAAATATCTTTAGATGAAGGATGCCATCTCAGGAAGTAGATTGTTCACAAATTGAACAAAGTTATTATCCAATGGGATCTTGCCTCAAACCTCTATCTTAAATATATCGAGTGTTCTACTACTGCATGCAATGATAATGCAAAGGCGAAGCAAGTCAACTATAAGCCTCAGCAAGAGCTTTCTCAATGTGTGTAACATTCCGAGTCCCAAATGCAAGTATAGCCTTCCATTGAATCATTTTCAAAGTTCAAGGCCTCTATCCATACGAGGGATTGGTCTACTCCAAGACCTACATGTAAGAACTGCATTACTTTAATATAGAGTACAAGTTAAACGTGTTTTGCACTTGCATAAATAATCAATAACAACATCCATGTATGATTAGTTTTAGGAGCACCTTGTAAACGAAACTCCCATAAGTAGAAGAACAGAATAGAACTGAAACCCAAAAAAATAAAAAACTGGAGCAGAACATAACTGAAATAGGAAAAACAGAGAGAAACAGAAAAGGGGAGAGAGAGATACGAACCTATGGAGAAGATTAGGCGCAGAAATGTTGAATGGATAAATTGAGATAGCACAATTGATTCAGGGATGACAATTGAGGACAGATTAACGTGCCTTGGATAGCAACTAATTAGACAACACGAGTGTCACGATATATGTAACCTAATCTTGAAGGTTATGATTACAAAAAGATCATAGTTTCTTGAAGGTTATGATACCAATATTGATTATAGACAAAGGTGAAATAATTGTTAAACAACAAGTATGATTAACACAGTTAGACGAACCTTTTCAGTCTTGACTATCAATGTAGCTCCAATTGATCTCTTTGTATATTCTTCTAGCGCCATTTTAAATACGTGCTGTAAAACACGGTTTAGATACCTTCAACCTGTATCATATTGACAAGAGTTAGATCCAGATGAGAAGTACCTAAAGGTAAAACAAGAGTTAGATCCAGATGAGAAGTACCTAAAGGTAAAACAAGAGTTAGATCCAGAGTATCAGCCCCCTGTGCATAAGAGGCGAAGTGTTGTCGTTATCTCTGTCACAGTTCCTAGGGCATGCAATCCGAGGAAGGATTAGAAGCAGTCACTCATGTAGTTAGTACGATCATTCCTCCGCCTTTAGAGAACTCATTCCACCGCTCGCTAGAGATATGGGGGCCAGTTCGTCTGGTGCTCACGTATCATCGCGAACTTTGATGCACCAGCAATTGTATGAACCAAGTCTATCCATTCCGAAAGAGTTTTGATGATATAGTCCGCACTTTGATGGAACGATCCTGGGATAGAGGTCGAGTTAGGATCGGATCCCGCATCAGAACTGAGCTATTCAGGTTGGGCGTTTGCGCTAGCCTCCAGGTATCTCCTAATTTTTGTGATGCTTCCCTGTGTATCCATATTCTTTCTGCCATGGCCAGAAGCTCTAATACCATTTAGGAACTTGATTCCCAATTGGTCTTTCAAGTTGGATGAGGATCTTCGAGTAGTTCGTGCTGAGAAATGGGTTTTGGAAATTGATCTGACAGTAGAGAAATTGTCCAAAGAGAAAGTCATGGTCGATCTTGTTGCCGTGGTTAGCAGGTGTGAGGGGCCATCGAAAGAAGTTGAACGACGCTCGAAAGAAGTGGAGGGCTTGAAGTCAAAACTGGTAGCAAAGGAATCGGCCTCTTTAGTTGCATTAACCGAAGCCCAGAGAAAGAAAAAGGCTGCCCTTGATTCTTTTCTTTTTCTTGTTGCCTTGTCGTTTCCATGACCTATTTAAGCCCATTCTCTTAATACATTTTATCGCTTGCCCATAATTTTTTTCTCATTTTCTTTTCTTGTGTCATTTGTTCTATTTCATTTATCTATCACGTCTACTTATGAGTCCGCTAGGCAAAAGCAAAACAAGATATGGCTTCACTTTTGGGGCCTTATTATAGATGCCAAGGTGGAAACAAGGGAGCCTCCTCTCATTCTCTTAATGGATGAGGCTTTTTCCCTATATCATCAACTCGACGCAGCCCATTACTCTTCCGTTTTGGAGCTAAAGAAGTTGCATGATCAGTTCGATTATAAAGTGGATGAGCTCAAGGATGATGCGGAGGCCCTTGTTGAGCAACTCAACAAAGAAGTCGAGGATCTGGATACTCAAAACTGGTGTTGTGAGAAGGTGAGCATTCAGAGTGAGGCCAAAAAACAAAAAAATGGGGCCCTCATTCACGAGCTCAAGACGTTCAAGGACGTGGAGGATTATTCCTCCCCCATTCTAAGCCTTCTCCCTTTGGTCTTGGTTTTTGAAAAAGAAGAAGCACCCTCTTCTAAAACAGGGGGGGAGGAAGAATCGTACTACTTCTTCCCTTTTTTTTGTAAAAAATTAAAAATGATAATAAAAGTACTCTTTTGAGTATGTTAGTTTGGGTTCGGGAATCAAATGAAAAGATCTTTGGGCTATAGTTCTTATTCTTATGTAAGTTTGACTCAAATTGTTCACAAGAACTGTTGTGTTCGTTGCTGTTTCTGTTTCATAGAGTGAAAAATAACCTGACAGCAGTTAGATTTGTTGATCAGGATATATGTTAGCATTGGTTTTCTATTATTGATTTGTTTAGTCCACCTATATGTCATGGTTTACTAGTTATTAGGTGGCGTTTAGTTATTGTTTTCATTTTTTATTTGTTTTTATTTTTCTAGGAAGAGAAAAAAACTTGTTTTTATTTTGGTTCCCAATTTTTGTTCTAAAAGATTGGGAAATAAGTGGATTTTTGTGTTTACTTTTTTATGTTTGTTAATTCCTTTTGGGATTTTGGGTATCCCGAAACTTTTAATTGAGATATCCTAGTGTATAATTTTTGTATATCTTCACTAAAAGTTCTACACGTGGAGAATTTCTTTTAGGTCTTACGGTTTTGAAGTAGTAGGTGAATTGGTTTTATAAATTATTTTGTAAATTGTACAATTGTTACTTTTGTATTGTGTTACTGATATTTGAGACATTTTTTTACAATTATTCCATGAATTGGACTATGGACTCCAACGTCTTAAGTGATAGATTTATTTTACTAAATTTATAATGGATATTATTAATTGTCTTTATCATTTGTCGAATTGTTAAGTTCACATTGTAAACTACGATATTATTGTTCATTCAAAAATAATTGTTTATAATATGATCGTGTTAGTTATTGTCATATTTGATTGTTATTGGTCGTGTCGTGTTATTACAAAACAAGAGTTAATAATTTGGAATGTTGTATAAATAAAGGCGATATTGATTGTGTTCATTTGAAAATAATTTTCGAAAATTGGACTGTCGTATGTCGTATGAACAAAGGGATTATGTCAAAATATTTTAAGTTTTTATAGAATGTGTTTGTTTATATCGTATTCATCACAAAACAAAAGTTGATAATTTGAAAATATTATAGAAATAAAGAGGACTATGCCAATTCTTTTTCTTTGTTAAATTATGTCATTTTTTATAATTAAAAAATAAAGCTCGTGTCTTCAGGCACTGGTTATACCCTAGTATGTATGTATGTATGTATGTATGTATGTATGTGTATGTGTGTGTCTATATATATATATAACAATCCAAGCTTAGTTACAACCAAACACGTTTTTTGTTTTTGTTCTAAGAAATTTTTAAAAACAATGAGAATAATTATCATTACCAAATGAGATTCTATTTTCAGAATACTCCAAAACGGAAATAAAATTCTCATCCCTTTTTATTGGAAGTAGAAACATAAAAGTAAAAATGTTAATCAACTGCCACCAAAGAAAGCATATATTTATATTGATACCTAATAATCTAATAGTAAAACTTAAAAATGGAAGATAACAACTTGAAATCAACGAGAGTTAAATATTGGTCATCTCTTCAGTCCTATTGAAATGTAAAATGGTTGGCCAAGATTAATTTCTTCCACTATTAATATTCTATAAATTCTATTATTGTGAAATGGCTGGCCATGAATTTGTCTGGGTCAAATTTAAATTTATGCTTCATATCAAATCTTAAATTTCACATCAAATACTATATATTAAAAGTGGAAGATAAAATAAAGAATGAACCACAACTCAAATAAAAACGTCTATTTATTCCTATCAAATTAAAGACCAATATATTTTTTTCTCACTATTAATATTCTGACTCTAAATCTTCTATGAATTAATCACCCCTAATTTTTTGAAAATATGCATTTTCACCCTTTTATTTTTCGAAAAAATCAATTACAATATTTAAAATTTATATATTCCTCATCTAGTTTATATAAATTTGAAGTAAACCCCTAAAAAAAAATATCTTTTAAAATATATTTTATGTTTTTTGTTATATGTAAATCAAGAATCATGATTGTGACATACAGTATTCAAACTAAAAATATATATTAATATATTTTTTTTAGACCCGCATATTATGCGGGTCTAAAACTAGTTAATATATGTGGCAAAAATTTTGAATGATCTTTGATAAAAAAAAATATTTTTTTTATCAGGCCAATTAGTTTTGTGTTTCTATTCCTATGTTTCTATTTCTGTTCCCTGAAAACCTTGAGGCGAAACAAAAGTGTATGTTCAAAATCTTATTTAAAATAAGTTTAAAAATTTTCAGATGTAATTTTGAAAAAAAAAAAAATTGTTGATGTAATTTTGAAAAAAAAAATGAAAAGATGATGTATTGAAAAAAAATGTTGATGTAATTTTGAAAACAATTTTAAAAATCATTTGTAGGTGTATGAAGACATATATAATTAATTTTTTGTTTGTGGGTGCATGAGTCTTTTTTTTAATTATTTTTTTTTTTGTTTGTGTTTGTATAAAGATTTACATAATTATATTTTTGTTTTTGGATTTGTAAAGGCGTATATAATATTTTTTTGTTAGGGATGTCTAAATGTGTATATAATTATATTTTTGTTTGAAGCGTGTAAATATAGGTTGATAATTTGGAGAGATCGTGAAAGATAGAAAAGAAAGAGAAAATATAACCCAAAAAAAAAAAATACCAAACCAAATAAGTGTATATATATATATATATATTCTTACTACAATACAAATATAAAAAACGAATTCGCAATTGCACGACTTTTTTAAATTAAAACTATATTCAACTAACATTTTATCATTCCATCAAATACTAAACGATACCTTCAATTTAAACTCATAAAACAAAAATGTTCACAATGTTAATTGAAAACAAATATTGCAGGCAAAAAAAAAAAAAAACTTTTAAATATTTCTGATGATCTCAATAATTCGTAGTTCACTCACATAAATAATATAAAAAAAATCACTAACTAATACAAAATTAAATTTATACAATTAATTAAAATACATATTTAAATTGCTTCAAAATCTACTCTCAACGTGGGCCTAAAACTAGCAATACTTAAAAGTAGAAGGAAAAAGAAAATTTTAATGAAGTTGGAAAATAGTTCTTTCAAGCATTTTGGTGAGTTCCTATATTTTATTTTTATTTTTATTTTTTATATATATCAAATAATGAGTATCCTACTCAGTTTCTTCTTTCTTTTTTTAAATTTTATTTATATTTAGTTTTTTTAAATTAATGCACAAATATATGATTAATTTTCCAAGTGCACATTTTAAATTATTTAAAAAAATAATTGTGATTGAAAAAATATTTCCAACCAAAAATAAATTAATTAAATTGAAGAATGACTCTTTCAAGCATTTATATATATATATATATATATATATATATATATATATATATATATATATATATATATATATATATTTTGATAATGAGTGTCCTACTCGATTTCTTTTTTTTATTTATATATAATTTTTTTCTAATTAATGCAAAAAATATATGATTAATTTTCCTGGTACATATTTTAAATTACTTACAAAAATAAATGTGATTGAAAAAAATTTCCAACTAAACAAAAAATTAGAATTTATTAGACTTGCAAAATTTGATGAAATTAACCCTAATTTATAGTATTTGTTTATTGTTTTATAGTATATTAATAAAAATTAATTTGTAGAAATATTATTTTAGCTTTGTGATTATTTAGATCATTTTTAATAGCATATTTATTTTCGATATTTATAAAAAGCCATTACTCAATAAAATTTATGCATCTGCTCTAGGATATTACTACTAAAGTAAACAAATAATATTTATATGTTTCATACTTTAATATTAAAAATTTATTATAATTTTTTTTCTAAACCCGCACAATACGTGGATCTAAACTAGTAAGAAACTAAGGTGGCGTTTGGTAACCGTTTCTGTTTCAATTCCAGCAGTGGAATGGGAATGGGATGGGATGGGATGAGAATTTTGTTTTCTTTTTGGGAGTAGAATTGCGTTTGGTAACGATAATTTTTTTTTTGTTTTGGGAAGGGAATTGTGTTTGGTAACGATTTTATCCTAAAATCTTTTTTTTTTTTTTTTTTTTTTTTTTTCTCTTTTCAGTTTTGGCCGGCCGGCGGTGGCGCCGTCGCCGGCCGGCCGGAAACGGCCGGCGACGGTTCTCCGACGTCGGAGACGGCGGTGCCCCCGCCGGCGATGACCGGACGGCGGTGGCGCCGTCGCCGGCGACTGCCGGAAGTTGCCGGAAAAATTCCGGCCGGGCGGTGACCGGCGACGGTCGCCGGAGATGACCGGCGGCGGCGGTCGGTGGCCGGCGGCGGCAGACGGTGATCGGCCGGTAGGTGAATAGTGATCATGGGTTTTGGGAATGGAATGGGAATAATGAGAAACAACTTTTTTTTGTTTCTCATTTCTTAAGAAAAAAGTGGGCACAATTCTCAAATGGGAATGAAATGGAAACGGAAACAAAAATTACCAAACGCTATTCCCAAACAGAATTCCCAAAAATCTGGGAACGGAATGGGATGGAAATGGTTACCAAACGGGACCTAAGGGTCCATTTGGTTAGTGTGTCCAACCCAACCCTTCCCATCCAAAAAAAAAATGGGATTGATGTTTGGGAACGCGTTTGGTAAACTCAATTTCGTTCCCAACCCAACCCAAAAATGATAAAATTGATTCTTGAAATCCTAAAGAAATGAAAAACAAAAAACTACTTGTTTTTTTTTTTTTTTTTTGTGCTCATCCATTCCCATCCCATAAAGGACGCACTTGGTATTTCTCAAATTGTTAATGAGAACCTCTGATCTATCCTCATCCCACTCATTTTTTAAATCATTCATTTTTTTACATTTCTCTGGTCTTCGTTCATCGTCATTGTCGTGGTCATCCTTCTCCTTACCATCGTCTTTGCCGTCCTCCTCCTACACATCGTTGTCTTCGCCGTACTCTTTCTCCTAGTCCTCCTCCTCCTTCTCCTCCTCCTCATCATTGTCTTCGCCGAACTCGTCGTCGTCATCGCCTTCGCTCATCGTTCATCGCCTCTCGCCATTGCCATCACCTGTAAGCTCAAATCAAACAGGGTTTCGAATAGATCTATAATCGAACAAACTGTAATCAAACAGACTTGGGTTTATGGTTTCAATTTCAAGCAACAACGATTTTGATTAGGGTTTCCATTTCGATTTTCGATTTCATTGCTCAAATAGATTTAGAATTCAGTTGCTGAAATCAATTTCTCAGAATTAGGGTTCAATTTCTTGATGATTTTTTTATTTTGGTTCAGGGTTCGATCTTAATTTCTCGATGATTTCTCAAAATTAGTGTTCTTGATTTATTTTTCTTCGGTGTAAGTTTAAATAAATAATAAAAAAAATAAAAGAACAATTGTGAGGAAACAATTCTAGAATAATATCGTTATCAAACACGATTCTGTTCCCAGAATAAATAAATAAATTGTTATTACCAAACGTAATTCTATTCCAAAAAGGAAACAGAATCTTCAACTCAACTCATCTCATCCCATTCCAAGTGGGATAATAAAAGTGGGAACACTAACCAAATGCCACCTAAAAGTCAAAGCTTAAATTCTTGAAGGCCTAAGAAAGCTTATAAGAGCTTATTTAAGCTCTCATTAATCTTACTAATTTTAGTATAAATACATTCAATGAAAAAGTTTACTGATAAATTTATGTATTTAAGAAGGAATACAAATAGTTTGCTAAACATTTTCTCTTTGTAAGAACTTAAATTTGCCCCCAATCATTTTTTTCTCTCTTTTTTGTTTTAGTTATATTTAAATTTGTTTTCCCTAATTAATGCACAAATATAATATGATTAAGTGCTCCCGGCGTACATTTTAAATTATTAAAAAAATAACTAATATGATTCAAAAAATATTTCTACCCAAAACTAAAATAGATATAATATAAATTAATTAAATTAGAATTTGTCGACTTGCAAAAAATGATAAAATTAATCTTAATTTATTGTTATTTATTTGTTAGTTTATAGTATATTAATAAAAGTTAATTTTTAGAAACATAATTATGACTATTATGTAATTTTTAATAGTATACTTATTTTTTATATTTATAAAACATTATTACTCACTAAAACTTATGCATCCGTTCCTGTATCAAAGTTCCAAACGATATCTAAATATTTCATGCTTCAATATTGTGAATTTTATTGTATAAAAAAATTCTAAGCCCGCGTAATGTGCGAGTCTAAAACTAGTCGATCATTAAAACCGAACAAAAAATAAGATTAATTTTTTATTTAAAATTTTTTAACTTTAATGTGAAACAAGCATTTTTATTGAAATGTGTAAACTATTTACGCTACGTTTGGTACGCTGGAATGGAATGAAATGAGTGTGGTATTGTAATGAAATGGTCATTACCATTCCTATATTTGGTGACAAACAGAATTAAACATGGTATTAGAATGGTTATTATCATTCCTACGTTTGGTTACAAAATACATTAAACATGGTATTGGAATGACCGATAAATAAAAATGAAACAATATTCAAAAATTTTAGAACAAAATTTTGGGAACATAACAGAATTATTCAAAGACACTAAACAAATGTCACTTAGGTTATCCTTTAACCCAATAAATTAAGGGGCTTGGAAATACTTTCATGTTTCTGTTTCCTTTTTTTCTGTTTCCAAAAAACCTTATAATTGAAACAAAACAAAAAAAAAAAAAATGATTTACTTATGTTTTGATTCCAGAATTTTGTTGTAAAAATCTGAGAACAGAACAGAACAATTTTTTTCATATTTTTTTGATTCTGTTTCAATCATTTTGTTAACAAACTTAAGATGAAAACATCAAACCCTATTCATGTCTCACTTATTTAGTGTTTCTGTTCTCATTAAATTAGAAATACAAATAAATATATTGGGAAAAAGTTGTTTATTCCGAGTTTTATATTTATGTTCCAGGTTTTCTTGAAACAAAAATAGAAATCTGGGAACAAAAACAAAAATAGAAATATGGGAACAAAAACTTAAATATGTTCCCAGATTTCTGTTTTTGTTTTTGTTTCCATATTTCTGTTTTTGTTCCCAAATTTTTGTTTTCGTTCCATATTTTCTGGAAACAGAAACATGAAAGCAACACCACCATACAAATTTATTTTCTGTTGTGAAAAATACGAAAATAGAAGTATAGGTCATTCTTCTTATCTAATACCTCATTTCTTTTGGAATTAGATAATTACATGATTACTTAATACTTCATTTCATTTGGGATTGACTAATCCCATAAGTTGTGGAATTAATCATTACTTGGGAATAGGAATAAAAACTAATCCCACCAACTAAACGTAAGAATGGAATGATCATTCCCAATTTCATTTCAATTCTAAGATGAGTCTCATGTACCTAACATAACCTTAGGTGTCAATCTTAATATTTTTGTCAAATTATTTTACCGCAAATTATAGTACTCTCTTAGATAAGTACAGGCATATATAGATTATTCAAAACAATAGTCATTGAAGTAAAAAATTCGAGTTACAAAATTAAGGATCAATTTAGTCCATCAGAGTATTTCAATCTTTTTGTCATTCCCTTAAACTTACCAAAAAAAAATAATTGTAAAGTATTTTTTAAAAGGGTAGAGTGAAAATAGATCTGCGTACAATACAAGAGGTAGACCATAATTAACCCCAAAAAGGAACAAGCATATCTTCTTTCTCACATTTGTAGCTAAATCTGACGAGATGAGGCAAACAGCAACGACCAAAAAGCAAGAAAATTTACTCAAAAAAGTCCTAATATATTACTAGCTTGATGCATGGTTTGAAGATTTCAAATGCATGTTCAATGACCCCCAAATCAATTAATTCTGGATTTTTACTCTAATTACAAGTACTAAGAGGACTAATAAAAACAAAAATAAAATGTTGCGCTAATCAAGCCCTGGTTGAGATCAATCCTGGGAATAATATTCCAACAAGTACCCTTCTTACAGTAATGCACTGGATATATTAAGATTTTAAAAATAACTACACTGCCACTACTTTGGGCTTTGGTTTCACTTCAACTTCATTCACACTGCGGACAAAGATTGCATCTGGTTCGTGACTGCAAAATGAACAGGCACCGAAGAATGAGAGAGAGAGAGAGAGAGAGAGAGAGAGAGAGAGAGGTAATTTAGGAAATTATCTCGTACGTTTTTTCTCCCTCTTCGTAGGTGTAGCTAGATGCAACAGCCAAGAGCCGGCCATCTCTGCTGAATGATAAGGCTGCAATGCTTGACGGGTACTTTGAATACTGCAGATTTATTTGAAAACAAGCCAATAATTAGAGACTTTAAAGTGAGTGCTTAACCTAATGAAGTAATAAACCCTGATTCTTAAGAAAATTTTACAAATCCTTTTTCGAAATCAAATACCTCATTCAAACAGACTCTAAGGCCACATTTGGTTATTGTTTCTATTCCCTGATTTCTGTTCCCGCTCCCAAAATTTTGGGATTAATTACAGAAACGCGTTTTTCCCAAAATTTTGAAAATAATTTTGAAATATTTCCTGAATTCCTTAAAAATCTGAGAAACAAAAAAATGTTGATTCCTAATCACTCCCACAAAACAATTTCCATGACCACCCCGCTGGCCACCACCATCCCTAGGCCACCACAACCCCTCCAGCCAACACCACCCCACCGACCACCAACACCACACAGGCTAACATACATTTAAAGGAAAAAAAGAACAAATGTTGCAACCTAACGTGTTTCTTGTTTTTGTTCTCATAAATTAAAAAAAAAAAAAAAAAAGAATTTCAGGACAATGGTCGTTACCAAACATGTTTCTATTCCCAGAATACTCCCGAACAGAAATAGAATTCCCATCCCAATTTATTGGAAGTAGAAACAGAAAAACAGAAACACTAACCAAATGCCACCTAAGAAAATCATAGTTGACCAAATGTACATCCGTACCTGATACAATCTCTTCTTATTATTCCCATCCCACACGTTGACATAACCATCACAACCACCAGTTGCAAATGTACCGTAACTGCAGTTGAAACCAGACAGATAAATAATAGCAAGAAAAAAAAATTAAAATCAAATTGTCACTCTCAAGTGTCATTTCAACTTCCGACTTATTTGCCCAATCAGGGAGAAGTGAAAAATGATTTCAATAATTTCAAAAAAGAAACTGATAGCACCTTCGTATTTCTTAAGACAGGTGACATCGGGAGGAGTTGCCCCCAACAAAACGTACTTTTTTAATTAAGTACTTGTCTTAATCATGCGTTCCAAGATAATTTGGTACACACAAGAGGTACAAGTATGATTTCTCCAGTAAAAGGAGCCAAACTTACATGGGATGAAATGCAATAGCATTTACAGGGTAAACAATGTCCCTTCCAGCTTCTGATTTCCTATGGCACTTGAATGCGTATCTGCAGATTTAAAATTATCAGAAAATTGATGGAACATTCTGATGCAGATTAAAAGTCATGTCCAAATTTCAGCTCAATTTTTTCCTTCTTGGATAAGTATTTTCCATCCAGTTGTCTAGACAACTCTACCCACACTTCCTTAGTATACCACAAAGCTTGGCGATGACAAAATTTCACCAGGAAAAAGATAATGGAAAGAACTTATAGTTTTAAAAGTCAAATTACAGGGCTATAAATGCGCGATTCTTGAAAATCAGTCAGCATGATAAGTTGCTTGAATTACTTTTTCATTTAATTAAGGGTCTATGAGTACATGATGTACATCTAAAATAATGACCAAAATGAGATGATAAAAACAACAAAGTTCAATCTGTCAAGCTGCCTCAACTCAAGTAATGTAAATAACTTGACCCCCCAAAAAAAGTAGTAATGTAAATAGCACATATCAAGATCAGATCAAGAGACACCTACTAGTAACGGAGCTAAACAAGGTTGATGGCATTTAAGAAAAAGAACATTGACATCTCTCATGGTTGTTCCAGGTTAAAAATATACTTACTTTTTGGATTGACCAGCCTCAGAAAGATCAAAAAATTCCATTGCAACCCGACCTTCCACAGAACTAAGAGCATATCCTGCAAATTACAATCATGAATAAAATTTAGAAGAAAAGGTAAGAATGCAAAAGCACAGACAAAAATCATTGACTACATGATTTTTGCACCCCATGCCACTATTCATCCCCTTGCAGTCAAATCCACTTTAACCCCATATTACTTATTCTCGTAAGACCTCAAACACCACCACTCATCCTAAAACCAATTGGTGTCCGGAAAAGTGCACACCCTACCCTCATAATGCATTCAACACACAAGTGCCCAAGCATTCGATTGTATCTCGATTGACGCCCAAGCCTCCGCCACATGACAATTGCTGCCAAAATCTGACCAACAATCTCCCCCTCAGCAATTGCTCCCGCTGAGAATTTAACCCATGACCTTAGCTCTAATACCACTTGCAGGACCTCAGGCTCTACCACTCATCTTAAAAATAAGTGGTAGCGCCTGAGGTCCTACAGGCTACAAGTCTTACTGACATATGTTTCAACCAAAAGTTACGACATGTTAATTTTTTCTAATGATAGAAAATCATGCAATCATAGACTTTCACATCATTGCTTCGACAATCACGACGAGACACATGTTATCCCGCCCACTGCCTGTCCTGTCATTGCCTCTACCCACCAAATTCATTGCCGCCTAGATCATCCCTGTCTTGCCAATCTAAAGGTACTTGTTCCTAGTTTACGTCATTTGTCCTCCTTAGATTGTGAGTCTTGTCAGTTGGGAAAGCATCATCGTACTTCATTTAATTTTCCGGCTCAGTTTCGAGCATCGAGTCCTTTTTGTTTAGTTTATTCAGACATTTTGGGTCCTTCTCGTATTGCCTCTACATTAAGCTTTCGTTATTTTGTCACATTTGTCGATGATTTCTCCAAGGTTACATGGCTCAATCTAATGAAAAATCGTTCTGAATTGTTCTCCATTTCTCTGCGTTCTGTGCTAAAATTAAAACTCAATTTAATGTGTTTGTACATATACTTCGTAGTGACAATGCTCAAGAATGTTTGTTTTAACCCTTTACTTCATTCATGTTACAGTCTGGTATACTGTATCAGTCTTCTTATCCTCACACATCGCAGCAAAATGGAGTCGCTAAGCATAAGAATTGACATCTCCTAGAAGTGGCTCGAACTCTGATGTTTGAGATGAATGTTCTCAAACACTTCTGGGCAGATGCAGTTCTTACAATGTCACCTTCTTTGAGTCTACCCCTTACTTTTTTGGCCTATCCTCTGGGGATGATCTGGATGTCACCCTTCTTTTACCAAACTTCCCAAGTTCGACACCATCTCCTTCCGCTCCCGAACTTGTCCCGCCTAATCGTCGTTCACCGCTTTTACAAGTATACTCTCGTCGCCAAAAGGTAGTTCCCGCCATTGAGCCAATCGTCTCTGTGTCTTCAAATTCTTCTCCAGTTCATCCATCCACATCTAACTTGGACATACCCATTGTTTTCTGGAAGGATAAGCATACATGTACTCAGGATCCTATTTCTAACTTTGTTTCGTATGCATACCTATCTCTTTCATATTCTTCTTTTGTTGTTTCTCTATCCTCTGTTTCTATTCCACAGTCAGTCACAGAAGCTCTTACTCACCCTGGTTGGACGACCGCAATGGAAGAGGAAATGCTAGCCTTACGTCAAAATGGTATTTGGGATCTTGTCTCGCTTTCGCTTGACAAAACAATAGTTAGATGTAAATGGGTGTATACAATCAAAGTTCATCCGGATGGCACCATTAATCGACTCAAGGCTCGTTTAGTTGCCAAAGGTTACACTCAGGTATATGGTCTTGATTATTTAGAGATCTTTTCTCCGGTTGCCAAACTTGCTTTTGTTCGCCTGTTCATCTCTTTGGCTGCCACTTTTCTTTGGCCGTTGCATCAACTTGAGATCAAGAATGCGTTCCTAAATGGCGATTTGACTGAGGAAGTATACATGGAGCAACCTCCTGGGTTTGTTGCTCAGGGGGAGTCTGGTTTGGTATGTCGCTTGAAGAAATCCTTTTATGGCCTCAAGCAGTCTCCTTGATCATGGTTTGGGAAATTCGATGAAATGGTCACTGAATTTGGTCTTCGTCGTTGTGGAGTCGATCATTCTGTATTCTACAAGCACAATAAAGTCGGGAGAATATTGTTAATTGTGTACATGGATGACATCGTAATTACCGGGGACGACCATCAAGGTATTCAAGAACTCAAAATGTTTTTGCACAACAAGTTTCAAACTAAAGATTTGGGTCAATTAAAATATTTTTTGGGGATTGAAGTTGCTCGATCCAGTCAAAGTATATACCTATGTCAAAGGAAATATGTTCTTGATCCGTTGAGTGAAACAAGAATACTAGGAACGAAACCGACTGATGCACCTATGGATCCAAACAACAAACTATTGGCAGATCAAGGTGCACCACTGACATATTCAGCACAATACAGATGGAAGTTGAACTACTTAACAGTTACTAGACCAGATATTTCCTTTACTGTGAGTGTTATTAGTCAGTTCTTGGATCGTCCCACGACTTATCATTGGGATGCAGTGGTTCGTATTCTTCGGTATCTGAAAGGTTCTCCAGGGTGTGGTTTGCTATATCAGAACTTTGGTCACACTCAAATTAAAGGATATACAGATGCAGATTGGGCCAGATCTCCCCCGGATAGGAACTCCACCACAGGTTATTGTGTATTTGTTGGAGGCAATCTCGTTTCTTGGAAGAGTAAAAAGCAGACAGTTGTAGCGTGATCAAGTGCAAAATCGGAATACAAGGCGATGGCCCATACCACTTGTGAGTTAATTTGGTTGAAACATTTGTTGGAGGAACTGGGGTTTGAACACTCTTCACCGATGGATCTTGTATGTGACAATTAAGTAACACTTCACATTGCATCCAATCCAGTTTTCCATGAAAGGACAAAACACATTGAAATTGATTGCCACTTTATTCGAGAAAAAGTATTGCGAAAACAGATTGAGACTAAGTATGTAAAGTCAGTTGATCAGTTAGCTAATTTATTCATTAAACCAATAGGAGGATCAAGGATAAAGTATATTTGTAACAAACTAGGAGCACACAATATATATGCACCAACTTGAGAGGGAGTGTTAAAAGGGTATTTACGTATTTCCAGTATTGTTTTGGGTTTCCCATATTATTTAGAGTTTCTTATATTGTTCCCGAATTACTATTATAAATAGAAGAAGAGGCTAACACAATGTGTAAGTCTTCTCATTACTTTAACAATAGTCAATTGGGAGATCATTGAAGGTGTGAAAAGATTTGCACTAAATAGACACAGGTAAACAAAAGGGAAAAGGTAGTATTTACTATGTCCATGTTTTGGGAAAAGGGAAGAGAACACAAGGAAAAAAAAATCTCAATAGTCCGTATTCCATAATCTTGTTATGAGAAAACAAACATTAAGGAAACAAGTAAAAAAAAATCCATTTTATTTTTCTTCTGCTCCTCTCCAGTCCAAATATAATATTATTCAATTTATTTAATCGAAGTAGAAAGAAAATATTAAATGAACACCTGTTCCATTAGGATAGCAACGCACGCATCGAGTTTGGTATTTCAGGGAAGATTCCCTTCGCTGTTCAGGTTGAGACATATTCCGCAAGTCATAGATGTTCACATGCCTTCCAGCAGTTGCAACCACCAAACGATTGCCAACAAGACCAAGAGAATAGACACGCTCAGGTTGCATGTATGTCCCAAGAAGAGAGCGCTCCTGCCCACTTGCACCTCTGGGATCCCAACACTTCAGGGTTTTATCCCAGCTACCAGTGATCACTTGCCCTATACATGATAAACAAATGAAAAACGCACTGCTGGTTATGAAAATTGCGAGCCAAAGAAATCAACACATCTAAGTTTTAGGAAAAAATCAAAACATCAAAGATCCTTTATGTGCAATATTGATGATACTAGTATAGCATCGAAAATACCAATTTTAACTTGAAATAAATACAAGGAAATATCACATATTCACAAGGCTCACATTTTTGCTGTATTTATGGACAAACAACCAATAGATTAATTAGTGTGCAAAAGCACGCCTATTTTTTTAGCGCCATACATGATCCAGTGTCACAAAAACCCAAGATAACTGGAAGAACTGCAAATAAAATTGGCTAATTCAATGTTGTCACCCATTTCTTTTTGTTTTCATCCTGCGACAATAAATCTTCATACTCATAAATAGTTAATTCTATCATGATAACAGGTCAATTTCAAATATACATCATCACCAACAGTTGCAACAAATAGTTAAATTTTCATCCTCATGTGTATGTGATGTACTAACTTCTATGCAATTTTCTAGAGGACTGTCCAAAGTGTAATGCATGTATTATGACATTCTTCCGATCATTGTCTAACTCTGATATTGTTATGACAATGCTCATAGCTTAAGCATCATTTTAGTAGAATCCTGTATCCCACCACAGTCTACATTTTCTTTTGTAAGGAAATATATATCAAGAAGTTACCAATGGGGCATAACTTGAGAAAAATATATCACTACAGTTCACAGTTGTCTGATTGAATTTGTTATTTCATCTCTTCTTTTCCATTTTCAGGAGAAGTATATATAACAAAGAGGGTAGCAAATAATATACATTGACAAATTTCCTTGAAGGTATATATAATTGACAAACACATTACTTCAGATGTTTGATAGATTGTGCAAAGAAACAAATGGCCCTAGATGAACTCGTGAGCGATTAACTGGTTTTACAAGATATTTCAAGAGAACCAATCAAATGTCAGGAGGAAGCCAAAACTCAATATCAAGGATCATTTATTGACTTGGAGCCTAACACATCCATAGAGTAGCTATTTGGCACGGCAAATTACAATGGATGACGATTAAAAAAATCCAAAAATGTGATCCCTGAATGGAGAAATAAGAAGAAAAAATATGAACATAAGGAAGGGTGTAATAGATGGAAACAACCACAAAAGATAATGTGAGATTGTAGGCACTATCATCTGTCTGTAAGTGTGTCTGCATCTTATCTGTTTTCGGCAACAACTATGTAAAGATGGATACTCTTGACAGAAAAATTGTGTTCATAGATATTATGCCTAACTTTTATTCAATCCCAATCACAAAACTTACTTACACATAATTGTATAAATCACTTATTCAAATCCCGAGTGTCATGGTCTGCCGATACAACCGTGATTTCCTGTTCAAAAGGTGGAAACTGTTCGGCATCACCAAGTTTGTGATGGAACTGGTGAATAAGGTGTCTATTCCTTGAGTGGCATTTTCAAAGATGATATTTTATTCATTCTAGTTTTATTTTAACTATTTTATGTTATTGTTGTTTCTCTATAATTTCACTTCTTACGCTATAATTGTTGATCAATTATCTAATTTTATGCTAAAAAAATTTAATTTATTAAGAATTAAATTAGTTTATTTTTATTTATTGGCTCATATTATTGTGTGTTTTATTTTAATAATTGAATTTTAGCACACTGTTTCACTTATTGAGTGTAGATTTGCAATACAACAATACTATAAATTATTCTCAATTTTTTTTTACTGCGCACCTTACTTCGCTCAGACTCGCGTCTCGCCTTGTACCTAGGTTCCATGGAACCTTTGCGCCTTGGTGCGCCTAGAGCCTTTAATAAGAATGAGGAAACGTAGCACTCTTTCTAAGAAACTCGCAGAGATGATCGATATGAAATCAAGTTTGTAGAAAATTGGGGTGGTATTCAGGCTCACCTTCGTGGGACGTAAGATGATACAAGGTCTTTCATTCGCTGAGCCAAAATGGTCGGACTGTGACATTGAGCATTGCCCAATAAACATTGGTATGTTTAACACATGAGATTATTCACAAGTTCAATCATTACCTTGGTTACCCGATAAATACATATTCCACATTAACAACAACTAATGCTCCTATACATCTTCCAACTATTGATGCAGAGATGAAAAACTTGGGGCACATTTGATAAAGCAGAAAATTAAATGTTCAAAACTAATAATTGTTGAATTTTACGTCAAATTTAAGTGCTAAAAACTAATAACTGCTGAATTTTAAGTCCTGAAATTAAATGCTGAATTTATCAAGTGCTGAATTGATTAATTAATTTTCCTTTAAATATTTTCAATATCAATTAATTTATATCTTTACAATTTTTTAATTTTTTTTTTTTTTTTTTTTTTTACTTTTACAAGTTTTTCTTACAAGTTGCTCTCTCACAAAAAAAAAAAAAGAAAAGAAAAGAAAAGAACTTTCTCCTCAATTTTTTTTTCTTTTCTCGGTGATACTTTCTTTCTCTACAATTTTATTTTATATTTTCTCTATATTTTGGAATGGTAATAGTTCAATGATATTTGTAATAATAAAAAATTTATAATTTTAAGTGATAAGAATAAACTTATGCAAACATCAATTAACAATTTTGACATATTTTAAAGGATACTTAATATTTTACGTGGTTGCTTTATTTTTTTATCAAACGCAATTAATTGAACTTCCTAGATATCCTACACCAGCAGAATCAAGATGGAATCTGATTTGAAAAGTAATTGAGTAAAAACCATCAAGAATAACCTGTTGCATATGAGTATTCAATACAACGGACAGGTGCATCATGACGTCCTAAAATATCCTCCCTGCCATAGCTGAAAACGAGCCTGAAATATAGCAAGCAAAATTTACTGGTTACCTCAACAATGTCATTATCTTTGAAGTACTCTCTCACAAGGATAAACAAAACACATATACTTAGATAGTATCAAACATTGGCTTTTATTCATCAAAATGAATGACAAGGAATTACATGTTAATGAACAAAACATACAAAAATATCCAAAATTCCAAATAAAAGATGTGTCAATAAAAAAACAAACACATCAATAGCATTGAAAACATGTGTTTTCATTTCACTTAAAGGAGATCAATAGTGAACATCAAGCATATATTTATAACCACTTCAGCCTATAGAGTAACTGGATACTTGCAACTTTTCAAATGTAACATCATTGGACAAGTTAGTAGTTGAGGATTCTACAACAAAAAATTAACCAAAAAAGTAGTTAAATAATAACATAAACCGCCTAACCAAATGGAGAGGCGTTGATGCTATGTCATAAAATATAAACTTTGTCTGTCCAGTCAACACAGAAAAGCAGAAGGTCATAATTGAAAAACTTCCCTGGTCTTTCCCTCCCACACCAAATGATTCCATTTTGGGTTTTAAACTTGACGGAATATTTTACAATTAATTTAGGCAGAAGTGATGTGTACCGTGTTATACAAGGAGAGGCACACAAACCCCCAAGGCGTGGGTTGTAAATATGGAAAATATCAACTAAAATGAAAATCAAGCAATACTTGAAGCGCCAAAAAACCCACAAAAGAGAATACATCAAGTCTGAAAAAACCATTGAAGCAACACCATTTCATCCCTCCACCCTCTAAGATCCACCTTATTCATCTTCTTGTCTGGCTCTCCCTATGGGAAGGAACTAACTAGCTGACAGAAGAAAATAGCATGTGTTCGAACCCGGTGAAACAACAATGTGAAATGAGCAGCAAAACAAGCAAACAAAGAATCGACAAGAATTCTTCTCTTATCCCATTACCTTCAATGCCCATTCCATCCAATATCATACTCCTATACAAGAGAACTATGATGCATCACCTCTCCCTTCTAGGAGTACTTTTCGCTATGTACACATAACCATCGTTAAAATAGAAATCCTATTTCTTATTTTCCTTTGAAAAAATGGGATCAAGTGAATATTACTATGTCCCTTTCTCAAGAATTTTGAGGTGTTTGTGGAGTGCCTCTCCTTGAGTCGAACCCTGGGTTTGACCCAACATTGCCTTCTAAAACATTGAAATTTACTTACTAGATATAAATGTATCAAAAGTTCTACCGATACCGTTTTTCTTTAACCAAAAAATAAAAGTCATTTGATGTCCTAGGATGCTGGCTAACAAAGGCGTACTCAGTGATACTTTATTTGAGGCAATGTGAACAGTGGGGTCCATTTTGGATAGTAGTAATTAGTACCAAATATTGGGGACAGGCTAGAATTTCTTTATACCCCTTATAAATTACGTTAAGATTCTTGGAAATCTACAGCTAGTAGTCATTGTATATGCATTCTAGCCATCTTGATATCTCGAGGAGGAAAACAAAGAAACAAATGATGTGTTTAGAAGTACTAGCTCAGGATTTAGAATTGCAATAAAACAAAAACTATAAATTTGATGTCCAAAATTCAGATGACTACGAAAGAGTTGCTCTCCATCCCGAGTTATGGGAAATGAAAATTTCCGAACTCTATGAACACTGGCACAAATTGCTCTTACCTTCTCACTGTATTGTCTGCACCCGCACTGAATCCTGAAGAATCATCGTGGAAACAACAATCCAGGACTGGACCACCGTGCATAAATTCACCTCTCAATACATTGGCACTAGCATCGTACAAACGAACGCTCTGTCAAAATGATAATTAGTAATCTGACTTAAATTTGTGGCCTTTAATTGAGCTTCTTCTGAAATAATACTACCCAGTATCCTACAGGAGAGCAGAAAATGAAAATACAGGGCTAAAATAATGAGCATGTTTTGAACAAAATTAATTCTTCAGATGTTCGATCTCACCACCTAACTGAATTAATTTAGTTTATTCTAGTTTTGGTGAATCGAAACTGACAATTACCTTGTCCCAAGACGAAACGAGGAGGTGATCACTGTGGTTCGAGAACCGGAGGTTTGATATGCCGTCGGACGGCGGATTCGACAGCTCCCGTCCGGAGACCTGCGGCACGGCTGTCATTTCTCCTCGTCGATATCGTAAACTGCGGAGTTTATAGATGATTGTAGAGAAGTGCAATGTGATTAGGGTTTACACGGTGAAGACGATATAGCGAGAGTTGAGAGAGAGAGGGAGGGGGGAAGGGTTTTTGAAAATCCTCAAGTATATGGCGACAATTTTAATTGGAAAAAGTGAGAATTCAAATTCAACCGAATGATACCTCACTCATCGGTTAGTCACATAGGGATGATCGGATCTGGCCTGGATCCAACAAATTATCCGCGGGTCAGAAAATCTATTTGTTATGATCCAATTGTTCAAAGTTAAATTTGGGGTTAATTGGTGATCAGTTTTAAATAACGGGTGTCATCTATTATTAGTCTCATTTAAAATATAAATTTTAATTAAGTTCCATTTTGTTTTGAGATAATGATATTTTTTATCCCCAACAAATAGTTCGGGTGTCCAATTGACTTCTGATATTTGGAAGATGACATATTTGGTCCTTTGTATTTCATTTTCGTTCCAATTTGGTCCTTATGTTAAGTTTTCTATTAATTACTGTTAATTTACATTTATAGCCTTTAAAATTTTTAATAGGTGTCATTTTATTTTTCATCTAAAATTTAAAGGTCAAATGTGTATTTTGAAAACTATTTTTCTTCTTTCTTCCCGTCTGCCACCATCCACCACACCAACCTTCCACCTTCTTCGCCTGCAACTTCTCCAGCGACCACCAATAGCAGCTTGCCGCTACCACCAAAATCACAAGTTATTTCTCTTCTCTAATTTACTCTTTCCTCTCTCTCATCCCAAGCTTGGGTTCATTCTTTAATCGTACGGTGGCGACCGCATCTCCATCGGCTGCCACATCTCCAGCGACCCACTCCAACCTCCTCATATCTCCGGCGACCCACTCCCACCCTTGCTCTATCTCCGGCGACCACCCACCCACATCGTCTCTCACCCCTACCTGACCCCATCTCTGACGACCCACCCACAAGATAGAGAAATATATATATATATATATATATATAGAGAGAGAGAGAGAGAGAGAGAGTAGGTGGTTGACATGGTGGATGAAAGCGGTGGCGAGGAGAGAGAGAGAGGGGGGGAGCTTGTGGAGAGAGAGAGAGTTGCAAAGAGTTAGAGAGAGCGTTGCATGAGAGTTGAGAGAAATAATTTTTTACCTTTTATGTTTAGACAAATATTCAAATAGATCACATTAAATTAGTCAGAGTGAAAAGACGAAATTACTTTTTTTTTAAACATGAAATGACGAAAATATCATTGCTTTCAAGTTGACCGTTAACGTTGACTTAACAAAAAGGCCAAATTGGTACGAAAATGAAATGTGAATAATCAAATTACATGTGTATTAGTCCCGCATGTGTTCACATCTGTGTAATATTAATTACATGTATATGTATAATATTAGTTACAAGTTACAAATTACATGTTATATGTACTTATTTAATATTTAGTACATCTACCAAACATTTTACACACGAGTTAGATACATGTAACTGTCAGAGTGCAGCACGTGTATTTTTACTTTTTTTTTAAGGAAAAATAGAGAAAACCTCACTTTTACCATTAAAATTAAAATGAGTCACTACTTGCAAATCTATATTGAGAAAACATCACATATTATTTAAGATAAACTCAAATACATATTCTCTCATTACATCAATTGCAACATAATATATGAGGGATGCGAATGTTATTACCTAGCAACAATATTAATAGTAACATAATAAATAGGGGGATGTAAATGTTATTGTACAGCAACAATGACAACAACAACATAATGAATGGGGATGTAAATGTTACTATACAACAAATAATTATCATATGTCAATTGATTTTTTCTTTTAACTTAAATGACTACACGAGTATAAAAATAAATTAGTAATGGGCCTTAGGCCCATGATAAAATACTTCTTTTTTTTTAATACGCATGATTAAAACACAAGTTACAGCTTATGGGATTTTTTTAAAATTAAGAATAAAATAAATGGCTTGTCACAAAAATACCCTTAAATTTAATACAATATACTTATGGAAAATTACCACTCATACTTCATGTATTTAAGTGATGATAGATAATAATTTTTTGTCTTTTAATAAATATCACGGACATCCCTTATCTTTTTTAACCAAAACAGTCAACCTCCTAAATTTGAGTTGACCAACTGATGTCATCATTTAAATTCCAATTCTATCCTTACAATAGAAAATTCATTGGTGAAATTATTTGATTACTCTTGTTTATTTGTTGACTTTGACCTTGCTTTTGACATTTTTTGTGTTTTTTTTTTATTTTTTTTATTTTTTTATCTTTTTTCTGTATTTTTTTTTTTTTAACTTTCCTCTCAACCAGATGAACAACCCTCTTTTCTCCCTCTTTTCTCCTCGTCAAATTTTTGCAGATCCGGCAAGGAGAATAAGAAGAGGGATAGAGAGGAGGAGGAGGAAGAAGAAAAAAGAAAAAGAACAAGAACAAGATGGCAACGATGACGGGAGGAGGAGATGTGGTAGTGGGAGCACCATTATAGCCATGAATATGAGAGAGAAATAGAGAGATTATTGAGAAGCATAAAATGGTAATTGTCTTAATTTTATTGTTTTAGGTTCTCTTTGTTGTTAAAAGGTAAGGGTAAAAACGTAATTAGCCAATATTTTTTTTCTGCCAATGGGTCTCTGTGGTATTTCTTATTTTCAAAAATATACTTTTGACCCCCTATTTTTTAAATAATTTCATTATTCCCTCCCTACCGCACCGCACCCATTCAGCGGCGGCGGCAACAGCAGCGGATGGAGTAGGGGGGAGAGAGAAAGAGAGATAAGGAAGGAGGAGGAGATGAGGCTTTGAAGGAGAATTTTTTTTTATTCATTAGGGTTAGATTTTAGGGATATAGTAATAGGGGCATTATTGTAAAATATAAAAGAGAAATATATATATATATATATAAAATAAATTTAAAGAGTTATTTATGTACTTTTGTTTTTAGTTATTTAATCATTTTTAAATATTTAAGGGTAAAATTGTTATTACAATAAAAAAAAATATTATTTTTTAATTTATAAGGGAAGTAAGTGGTATTTGATCAAAATAATAAGTAGGTTGACTGGTATTTATAAAATAACAGAAGAGGTATTTGGTTTAGAACAAAATAACAGGAGAAGTAAGTGGTATAAAAGACAAAATAATAGCAAAATATATTGTAATAACCGTTCAGTGATAATTTTTTTCTGTTAGATCTAGGGATGACAAAAAAAAATCGAACCGACGAGTAACCGAGAGAAATCAGACCGAATGGTTCGGTTTTAAAATAAAATAAATAATTTGGTTGCGGGTTTAGTTTTGAAATTAGCAACCAAAGTGGTTTTGGTTTTAAGATAGTAACTGCGAAACCGAACCGCGAAATCAATATTTTAGATATATTTTTATGACATATATACTCTCACTTTATATATTTACAATTTAACCTCTAATATATATATATATATATATATATATATATATATATATATATATATATATATATATTTATTTATTTATTTATTTATTTATTTACACTTTAGTCCCTCCTATATATATTTATTTATACTTTGATTTATATTATTATGACGACTATCCTTATATTTTAATTATGGTTAGAAACATTTATTGTAACAATTAATAGTTTTGTGGTTTGGTTTTGTTTATTGAAGTTTATGTTTTATATATTGATTATGTTTTTGTTTAGATATAAAAAACAACGGTTCACGGTTTCACGATTTTGGTGTTTTTAAAATTGAAAAATCTTAAATGACTTTGCAGTTTCGCGGTTTTGATTTTGGTTTTATATAAATTTAAATAGTTCGTTTTAAAATTGTTTTAAAAAACTGGCTATTTTGGTTGCGATTTTGGTTTCGTATATGTCTAACAGTTTTGATTTTGATTTTATATGAAATCAGACCAAAACCGAACATTGACATCCCTACTACAATTAAATTGATCTTGTTGTACCAAAACAAATAAAAGACATTTGGGTTAATTATATATTTCTACCTATCTAGTTAGATTAAATTATATTTTGCACCCTTAGATTATTTTTCTCAGCACTTATACCACTTTACTTAAGATTTAAGTGCAACTATTGTTAAAAATTTAATAAAATTAAGGACAATTGCATCTTTTTATTTCAAAATTAAGAATAATTTTATCATTTTTCTAAAACTTATATAATAGGGTTAATTTAAAATGTCATCTAAATTTTAAGGGTAATTTTTTTTTTCTTTCATTTCTCCTCCCCTCTATTCATTACTGGCAACCCCCCTTCTTTGTTCATTTCTGGTGACCCCTCACCCCCTTCTTTATTCCTATCTAGTGAACACCACCAACCACCTCGCCATCCCCTTCTGAAGCTTGGATCTATTTTTTTCTTGTATATGTGTGTGTGATAGAGAGATGAGATGAGAGAAGAGAAGAAGATGATGTGTGGTGGTGGTGGTGGTGGTGGTGGTAGTGCGGCATGGTTGGTTGGTGTTGGTCGCGAGAAGATGGAAAAAAATACACTATTTACCCCATAAATTTGGATTAGTATTAAAATAATTCTTATTAATTTTTTTAAGGGTAAATGTTATTTAAAATTAATTATCTAATTTTTGTTAACTTTTACTTGTTGGCTATTAAAGTTAACTAACTGTTGCATTTAAGTTTTAAGTACAAGGGATTTAAGGGCTGACGAAAATAACATAAGGATACAAAATATAATTCGGTCTAACGCCAAGGGTTAAAAAATGATTAACCGAAGACATTCTCTACATCATCAGCTACCTTAATCATTACCTTAGATGCCAAATAGATCTAAAATTCAAACCAAACCCCCATCCAAACAAAGTTCTTCCGCCACCAGTAAAGAGCTCAAGAGGTTTGTGTCATATTTTTATTTATTTATTATTTATTTTTTAACAGGAAAGTATGTTCAGATTACGAACGTCTCGATTAATCACTTATCCGGATGATCTAAAGGGTAGTACAATTAAAATTAAATTCCAAAATTTATTTTCGGAGTGCTCTCTGACATAGACGAACCATGGTTGACAAAGAAAACTCCTCTTGCCAACCGGGCTAACACCTCATGGGTGCATGAATTTCTCAAAGCTCTCACAATTTTTTTTCTGGTTTTCTGGGTATATGTAGAATATGTGTATCCCCCTCTCTCTCTCAAACCAGCTACCCATTTCTCTGTTTCTTCCTATTAATTTCGCGACAAGTTGTGTAGGTAAAAACTATCACAAATTTGTCATGAGTGGAAAGTTAATATGAACAATAAACTCAGACTAGAGGAATTGAGGACGATGGCGCCATGATCAATCTCCCATTTCTGGGTAGGACTGAATGCGGCCTGATTTAATTCCGAGGCGACCTTGCAAACCTTCAATTGAAAAAATAAATTAAGAGGTTTCATTGGGTTAATTCTAGGGAAAAATGCACTTTTGGTCCCTCAAGTATGGAGTGAGTGTTTAAATGGACTCGAGGTTTCTAAAATTACACATTTAATCCTCATTTAATCCTGAAAATTATAATTTCGTTCCTATGCATTCAAATCGAAATTTCTGGTAAAAAAAATTTGGATGAAATATGTTAATTAAAGGGTAATTTTATCATTTTATATATTTTCTCTCTCTAAGTTATGACATTAAAATAAAAAGACTGTTTTTCATTCCATTTTCTTATTATCTTAGGTTGTGTTTGGGTAAGGTATTTGACAAATTCAAGAGATTTGTAAAATGAAGGGATTTTGAAATCCCATCATTTTCAAATTCCTTATTTGAATAACTATTTTAACTGTTAATTTTACAATTTCTTTGTTTGGATAGGTGAAATATTTGTAAACGAAATTCTCAAAATACACAAAATTCACAAAAATAACAAAGAACCCTAATTAACAAAACTTCTCAAAAATTCTCAAATTGGACGAAGAATTGGACGACGAAATTGAACGGCGACCAAATGAAATCGATGACGATGAACGTTAACGGTGACCAAATGAAATTGATTTGGACTGATTTTCGCATCTCTGCAGCGGACAAATCCCTACAACGGACGAATTTCGCATCTCTCCAGCCGAACCCTAGTAGCCGCAAGAACACTAATCGCAAGCCCAATCGAAACCCTAATCGCAACCCCAGTCACAAGACATCGCAATCCCGATCGAAACCCTAATTGCAAGCCATCGCAATCCCAATCAAAATCAAAATGAACCTGTTGTCAAAACAAAATCAAAACAAACCTGGTCAGTGGTGGTTATTGAGAGAAGCAAGGGTCGTCGTCGTCGTCGGCGAAGCAGGGGTTGTCGGTGGGAAAGAGGGGCAACGAAGAAGATGGTCGCGAGAAAGATGAGCTGGTGTCACGAAAAGGAGGAGCTGTGAAGATTTGTGAAATCCTTTCTTGGAAGGATTTGCCAAATGACACCTCTCCCAAAAGTATTTCAAAATCCTTCATTTCACCTTTTTTTCAAGAAGAATTTGCCAAATCCTTTTTTATAACTATCCAAACAAAGTAATTGTTAAAAAGGGATTTTGAAATCCCTTACCTAAATAAAATACCTCCTCCAAATCCCTTACCCAACCCACCTCCAAATCCCTTACCCAAACACAACCTTACATTTTTTTGGCATGGTTCCACCTTCTACCCCAAATATCTCTCTCCATTTTCTCTCTGTTTTCTCTCTCCCATCTCTTTTGTCTCTCTCTTCTCTCTGTTTCTCTCTCTATTTTTTTCTTCTCTCTTCTCCAATGCACGGATATTTAGTGTCATATTTGAAAAGTTTTATTTGTAATTTTATGTTTTTACTTGGTAAGAACATAACTGATTTGGTTTTTCATATTTCTGTTAATTAATTTATGGAAACAAAAACGCTAACAAAACTTGAATAAAGTATTTAAGTTCCAAGATTTTTACACTATATTATATGAATAGAATAAAATTTTCCGTTACTTAAGTTTCTACTCTAAGTTTCAGTTTCCATTCTAAGCTCTCTAAAAGTGGAAATAAAAAATTCAAAGCAAAGATCAACCATCAAAATTCACATACACATCTAGTAGGAGAGCAAACCTAATACTCGCTTGATAAGTTACATTAATCACACATTATGATTAATGTAAACTTGGAGGATGGTTCATTTAAGTAAACCACAACCAAAATTAAGTTGGTATACATTGTGTCCAATACAACGTCTGAGAAAAATCATAAATCTTTTTATGCTTTGAAGGTTTACTTCAATCCAAATTTCCAATAAAATTAAGTTTTGTATTAATAGCAAAACCAAATAGTTATTATACATTCCAAGAATAAAAAATAATGAACTCACATGCTCTTGCAGTATAGTCATGCACTTGAATTACTGAGAGAAATAATATATAATGATTTGTATGTGCTAACCATTATGGATAAGTGTTAGTCCCTAACAAAGCCGAAGGACCACTTAGCACGGATTTGGTGCACTGTGCTATCGGATACGGTACATACGGCACAAATGAGGTGTTGGCAACGAAAGTGGACAGTGGCATTGTGGTACAACACTAGCAGGTATTGGGTAATGTTGGCAATCTTAGGCGCAATGCTACGATCGGTTCTATGTGGATAGCATAGTATTAGGCAAAACCTTGGCATGCGGCCAAGGCAACGAGGACTAAAGATATGGCAGTATTCGTTGGAGGAACGGAGCGACGTTGGACTAAGCTGTTAGGCATGCATTGGCAAAATGATGTGTTGTTGGGCAATGTGAACGGACATTGGTTGATTAGCAGATGGTGTTGAAAATGAGTTTCATGGGGAGTCATGGAACCAACGGTAAACCTTTGTGAGGTACCAAGGCAAGGCGCCCCATTGTAGGTGCAATGCTACGTTGTGGATAGTGTAATGTGCGTGGCATGACACACTGTTGGGCATCACGGTGCAGAAAATGCATACGGCTTTGGCAAGTCGTTGGGCGCAACAATACAACAAGCATAATGTGGGTGCAAGACAGGTTATAGCTATGTCGGCGGCATGGCAAGGCATTGGGGAACATCGGCATGACTAAGGGAACAAGATGGCAACTGAGCAGAACATTGGCATGATGCAGAAACGCTGAAAATGAAGCCTAGCTCATGTTGAGCTGAAGGACTGGAAGTTATGAGCAGTTTCTAGGGCAATTTAGGACAGTTTTCAAGTTGGAAAATTGTCTTTTGTGAGTTGGACAAGTGTGAAAAGTTTGCATAAGTAGTTGGGGTTGTCAACTGCTGTAATTCTCTAGAAATAATCATGTTTGTTGGTATGATTTTAGGCAGTGAATGAGTTCATGTAGATTTTCCAGACCGATATTGTAAACTGGTTTCTTATTTCCTAAGTTATAAATACAAGATTGGGCGTTGCCCTTAAACTGTATTGTGCCTCTATGTGTGAGTGCGTTTTACATAATGTCGGTATGGTTTTGTTGCGTTGCAGGACATTCATGTGACTGATTAGTTGTAGCAGCAACTAGGTAATCACTCGGTTGAATATTTGTGATAAAAAATTAACCCTATGACAATAAACATGTACCATGAACTAATGAATATCCTAAAATGCAATCCCAAGAGTTAAAAATGCTTAACGGATTGCATATGCTGTCAAATTCAATAATAACTAACATTTAATGTTGTCACTTAGTAAATGATTACATCATAGTAGTAATAAGTAGGTAGAATAACAAAACAAAGTGGAAAGAAAGTTCTAGCTATATATTCCAGATCAAACCGCAATATATTCCAGATCAAACCGCAACAACAAACACAATCCATATCAGACACATTGAAGAGTAGAAGATTAAAATCTCCAGGAATAATTGTTTCATAATTCCAAGTAACGGCGGCACTATAGTAGTTTCCTAATAACGCCTTAATTACTTGCTGCTAAGGTCTTTTTGTTGTTAATCCATGTGTAGCAAATGAATGAGAACAAACTCTAGAATGTAAATCATTAATGCTATGAAAAATTTATGAGACACAACAATTGAAAATAGAAAAATGACATGGATGTATATTGGGCATTAAAACATAAGTTTGTGTACATATTTTAAATTTGTAACAAAACTGGGAAAAATAGTAATAAAGTGTTAATGTTCTTCAAGTTAACATAAAAAGAACACGAAGCAAGCAATAGAAATTACAAAAGCAGAAAAAAGGTACCGAAGATGTTCATATATTTTTCAGTCGCGAAAGCCTTCAACAAATCGTTCCGATGTTTATCAAAGCTCATCGAATTGTTTAGATTTACGAAGATCAAAGACTCAAAAATTCGACAAATGAGGAAAATAAGAACAAATTGTGGTAGATCTACAAAAATTAGGGTCGAATCTATACAATATATAGTGAGATCTACACAAATTATGTGTAATAATTCGGCCAAATCTACAAAGACATCAAGAAAGTTATGGCAGATCTACAAATAGCGGGGTTAGACAACAAGGGTGTTCAATCTGGATCGTGAGAGAGAAGGTTTCTTGACCAAGAGATTGAGGCAGTCAGGTCTGGAAATCGCTGCCAGCGTTGTCATTGTGAACTCTTGAAGCGTCAACTACTGTCGTCATCATCAACCCCTGTCGTCCACGTTGGCGTCAAAGCATCAAATGCCAGCGTCGTCGTGAACTGCTGAAGCCTCAACCACCGTCCTCTTCATCAACCGTCACCGTTATCATCAAAGTCAGATTGTCGAACACCAACGTTGTCGTGAACTGCTAAAGCGTCAACCACATCCGTTCTCGTCAGTGTCAAATCTTCGAACACCTACATCCTAACTGTCAGTAAATATAAGCTAGACCGGGATATCGATGCCTCTGAGGGAGGATTGTGGGAGAGGGATAAGAAGATTAAAATGGTCCAAGAAGAGGCAACTCAATAATTTAGAATATGAGGGGTTAGGAAAATGAATCTCAACTACCAATTTCAATAAGAGAAGTGAATTAAAGGGTTAAAATATGAGGGGTTAGAGAAATAAATCTCAACCATCTATTTTATTAAGAGAATAGGATTAGAGAGATTGATAATTCTCAACTCTTAAGAGTTGTCTTCCACTTTTAGTGTAAAATATGAGATATTCTTTAATCTTCTCTTCTTCTTTTTTCTCTCTATTTTTTTTTTACGTATTCCATTTTTAATGTCTTTATAAGTAAAAAAGATAATATAAAATAAAGAATAAAAAAAATACAAACTTAAAAATCGCATTAATTATAAGAACTAAACTAAAATAGAAGCAATCACATAAATTAAATAAAACATTAAAAATAAAAGATAAAAAATACACAGAATTAAAAATAGAAACAAAATAGATGCAACTTTTTTTAAAAAAAATTGTGCTTGATTTTTTTAAGAAAAAATACTTAGTTCCTATTTTTAATTTTATTTTTTTCTATCATTATTCTTTGACTATTTATTTATTTAATGTCCATACACGTGAATATATGAGTATGCAAGATAAGATCTATCACTCTCAACAAAGAGGGACGTGTCCTATGTGATTCAATTTAATATAATTTACCCAACCCCTAGACAGAGCAGTGTGACTATTCGGATAAGATTCCAATTTGTGTTATAAGAAATTATATTATTAATCAATGTACATATGATTGGAATATAACATTGCATACATAACACTTCCAATTTCCGAGGCATATGAAATCCTACTCATCGTAAGCTTCTCTTTCGAATAATAAGGACTCATCGTCTTAGAGAGATGAATTCCACATTGGACTGGTAGATTACCCCTTTTTGAAATTCACCATTTTAAATGACTACAACACTTTATCTATGTACCCAAAGTGCGATAAACTAAGCGTCATTTTAGATCTCTTTATCGACCTATATACCCTGTATATAGGATGCTTCTCCCAAATCCTTCACAAAGAAAGTTTGAGAAGGTTATAATTTTGTAGTTGACAATATTCATCATTAACAATCAGTATTATATCATCGACGTACAACACTAGGAAACAAATGACCTTTCTATTCATTTTTTTGTAACACATGCATCATCTATGTTTTGAAAGTAACCAAACAATTTGACTGCCTTGTTAAAATAGTTGTTCCAACTTCTAAAAGCTTGCTTAAGCCTATAAATGGACTTTTGCAATTTGCACACTTTCTGACTTATCGACCTTTATACCCTGTATATAGGATGCTTCTCCCAAATCCTACACGGAGAAAGTTTGAGAAAGTTATAATTTTGTAGTTGATAATATTCATCATTATGAATTAGTAGCATATCATCGACGTACAACACTAGAAAACAAATGGCCTTTCTATTCATTTTTTTGTAACGCATGCGTTATCTATGTTTTGAAAGTAACCAAACAATTTGACTGCCTCGTCAAAATAGTTGTTCCAACTTCTAAAATCTTGCTTAAGCCCATAAATGGACTTTTGCAATTTGCACACCTTCTGACTTTTGCCTTTCGCTACGAAGCCATTTGGTTGATGCACGTAAATCTCTTCCCCAATGTTTTTATTAAGGAAAGACATCTTTACATCTATGTTTTAGATTTCATAGTCGTGGTATGCAGCTGTAACTAATAAAATCCTGATAGACTTTAACATGTGACCGACAAAAACTTCTCTTCATAGTCAACTCCTTGAAGTTGAGTATATCCTTTAGCCACCAGTCTCGCCTTAAACACGTTTATTTTACCATCTTAGTCTAGTTTCTCTTAAATATATATTTATTTCCAATGGAAACAATTCCCTCAGGTGGATCCACAAGAGTCTAGACTCGGTTAGTATACATGAAGTCCACTCCAGATTTTATCACTATTCGCCACTTCTGATTGTCGATGTCTAATATCGCCTCCTCTTAGTTAGCGGGATTGTTACCTCCCACTAGAGACAACTCATCTCTATCCTTTTGTCCAATATATCCCATATATTTATCAGGAACAATAGAGTTTCTACTAGATCTACAAGGAATTTGTGTACTAGATGCATTTATTGTTGTCGATTTCACATTTCTAGTTTGTTCAGCTTGCTCGGTGCCTAACACCTCTGCCAAGTCTATCTTTTGCCTAGTAATGGATTCTTGGAGAAACGATTCCTCTAATGATTTTGCATTTGTAACAATAAATATTCTTTATTTCTCTAGGTAATAGAAGAAGTATCCAACAGTTTTTCTAGGATACCCCACAATATAAATTTGAGTCCTAGATTCCAACTTGTTTGTCTCAAGTCTTTTGATATGAGGCTGATGTCCCCAATTCATAACATACTTAATACTCGATTTCTTCCCTTTGTGCATCTCCTTCAGTATAATTGATATAGACTTAGTTAGAACCTTATTCAGTAACTGAATTGTGGTTATCAAGGCATATCCCCAAAATAAAATGGGTAAATTAGTATGACTCATCATCGATTTGACCATACTCCTTTCTGATACACCATTTAATTGTTGAGCAAAAGGAGTCCACTGAAAAATTATACCATTAAGCTTGAGATAGTCCAGAAACTCCATGGATAAGTATTCGTCACCTTGATGTGATTAGAGTACCTTAATACTCTTCCCGATTTATTTGTTTACTTCATTTTTGAATTCTTTGAACATTTTAAAGGCATTAAACATGTGTCTCGTTAGATACAAAGCATCATAACTCGAGAAATTTTCGGTAATGAAGTATGAAAATCCACGTCGAGCTTCGGAGCCCATGGGCACACACACATTAGTTGTACCAGACCTAATATGTCAGCAGTCCGTTTCCAATGCTCAACAAAGGATGACTTGGTCATTTTATCCATGAGACAAGATTCACAAGTTAATAATGACTCCAAGCCAGATGGGCCTAAGAGCCTATCCTTCATCATCTTGTTGATTATTTTCTCACTAATATGACCTAACCTGATATACCACTAGTTGGTAGGATTCTGATTTCTCAATCTTTTTTATATACTTTCATTTGCTATGTTGTTAATTTCACCACACATTTTCAAATAATAATTAGTGTTATAATATAGGAAAAAATACATTTTTAAACCCTCTAACTATTAACTTGTTTCTATGTAGTCTAATAATTTATTTATTTTCATTTTAGTTTCAACCCTCTAAGTATACACTCAATTTTAAATGACCATTCTGTTACATTTCTCATCCAATCCAACGAAAATTAGGGGTAAAATGGTCTTTTTACTATTTTTTATTTTGTTTTATTTTTCTTCTTTTTCTTTCCTTTTTCTTTTCTTTTTTCTTTTTTTGTCTTTTTCTTCCTTCTTAACCCCCCTCTCTATCGTTCAACCCTTTTTTTTCTCTCTCTCTTTCTCTCTTACTCCCTCCCTCCCCCTCCCTCTCCCTGCCAAACATAAAGCGTGTTTGCACCATTTGTTTGAGACAAAGGATAAGGCACCCTCTGTGTCCGGCGAGGAGATGGAGAGGGAGGACGAGAGAGAGGTAAAGAAGGAAAAAAGAAAAAAAAATTAAAAAATAGTAAAAAGACCGTTTTACCCCTCATTTATGTCAAATTGGATGAAAAATGTAACAGAATGACCATTTAAAATTGAGTGCATACTTAGAGAGTTTAAACTGAAACGAAAAAATTTATTGGACTACATAGAAACGTGTCAATAATTAGAGGGTGTAAAATGTATTTTTCCCTATAATATATGCCCAACCCAACCAACTTTGATTGGAGATAAATGATAAAATTATTATTCAAAAAAACAACTAAATAAGTATCATTCATTACACAAGGAATACAAATAGTATTTTTAAAAACTTAAGTAAACAATTTCTTAACTTCAAAATATGTAACAACGGTAGCCTCAAGTGAATGTCTCCCACGGCTAATGCAACAATTGTTGCTTCATTTCTGACATGTTGTGAGATGTCTCCTTTACTTGGCCTTCTACTTCCATTTAGACCCTACATAGTATTACACACATGTGAACTAGTACCAAAGTCTAAAACCTAGTCCAAAATAGAACAAGTTGTAAAATAACCAGTAACAAGTAGATCTAACATATCTTCAGAAGGTTTGTCCTTCGAAGGGAAAACACTACGGACAGCGCAGTGTTGCGGTGAAGCCACCACCGCTCCATCCGAACCATTTGGATCACACTAGCATTATGGCTTTAACCACGATATTGTTCCCTCAATTTTCCTAATTTATAATTTTTTAAAATTATTTTAAAAAACTCTTTCGATTTACATGCGATCCATGTATCATCAATGTTCTTACGATCCAACAACTCATAAAACATAACTGAGAATTGTCCTAAGATAATTATGGATGTGGCTCTGATACCACTTGAAGAGGTCAAATATTAAAACAATGGATTTAAGTAGCAAAATATAAAAAAATAAATCACAATTAATATTTAATTCCTTAAGTCGGATCTAACCGTATTAACATAAAACAATAAACAGAAAAATATTAAATCACATTTACTATAACAGTTATCTCTTCTAGCACTTCAGTCTCAAAGCTGGTAGTTCCTGTGACCTGATCTGAGTAGGCTCTAAGCTCTTCTAAGAGCGTCCGAACTCAAACAATATCATTACAAGAGATTTGATTGTCTCAAAAGTGACATAAATGTCTCACCTCTAACAATATCCACACAAAGGATCTCCAAAAGAAAAGTGTTCATGGGATTTCTAAGATTGGATCTAATTGCAAGACTTTAGTATAGCTCTAATTTAAATATAGAGGGTAGTAGATTAAAATTAGTAAGTGAATACATAAAACAAAATCTCACAGGCATAACACAAAGAAGCTGGCCAAAAATCACAAGGGGTGGCTGAAACTTATGAGGTAAGCCGACTTATGGGGTCTTCCATCTTACAAATACTGTCCACGGTTCATAACCTCGGGCCCAATTTTTTTTGTATTTTCACTTGACCCCCTAAACTCAGCATACTACCCGTTCTTTTTTCAAGGATTCTTCCAACATCAATTTTCTATTTTGTGTGACCCATTAGGTTCATACCAAAAGTTGAATAGAGAAAATAGTTAATTAATTATTTTACTAATCAATTAAAATTGGAACAATTCTAATTTTACTCATCTAGAAAAAAAATATTTTTCTTCCTTTAAAGCATTTTCTTCAACTATGAGTCACGTCTCCCCACATATAACAACCATGTTGGTTAGAAATAATTTAACCAAGAGAACCTCCTCATGTATAACAAGCATATTCAATGATTTCTTTGATCTGTCTACCCGAAACAAATTGCATGGTATAGTTGAGTTAAAAACCCCATTCTAATCATATGTATTTTGATTGATAAAATAATCTTTTGTGATACCGATTGAAATCTCATCACAATCGTCACATTGCTTTGACCACAGGCTTAGGTGAATTATATTAAATCGAATTACATATGTTACGTCTTTTTTGCTAAGAGTAATAGATTCTATTTTTCATGCTCGTTTATTTACATGTATGTATCACTATACCCAATGAATACCTTTGAAGGCTCGTGGTTAGAGAACAACACTTAATCCATATATGTAATATACAACACATAAAGTCAAAAGATCACAAAATATAATCACACCTAAGATATTCTACTTCAACTTGAGCAGAACTAACATGTAGGATATCAAGGATGATCACGTTCAGTCCCTTACCACACTTAGTACATCTCATGGTAGATGTTCTAGTATCTCATACTAATGGATTGAGACTCGTCATTCTCAAAGAGAGAACAATGGAATAAGTTAGCTTAATTGTTGAAGACCTTTCTTCAACAATCCACTACCGACTATAATTAATTTAGAATATTAAATTATAAAATGTCTTTTGTACCCTTTTATTTAATAATATTAAATATGTAACAATCCGGTTTCCCAAGACTGCCAATTAGTTTCTCATTTAGAAAATTCTACCCCAAGTATTTCACCATTTATAACTAAATTAGAATTGTTAATAATTTCGCTATGACATTACTCTGTAATGACTCAGTTTTCCAAGGTTACCACTAGGTTTCTCCTCAAGGAGAATTAGAACTAAAACCAAACAACCAATATTTCATTATTAATAAATCCAATAATTTCTTTTATAACTACGGCGATAATTATATTTATCGAAATGTTGCGAAATAACAAATATTTTTATTACAAAAATAAATTAATTTCTAATTGCAAGTTATAATGTATAAATCTAAAATTATTATTACCAAAAAAAAAAACTTATAAATCTAATATGATTATTAGATTTATACCAAATCCAAATTACACATACGCTCGTGTATATATATAATTATAAATAAATAAAATCTAAATTCATTTATAATTATCGATTTATCGAGTCAATTTTTTTTTTTTTACAAAAGCGATTAATAAATACAACTATTACAAATTAGACAGAAATTCGAATAAAATTCCCGGCGCAATTTCATTCTTACTGACCCTGCAATCAAAACTGTGGGGTTGTGAGTCAACGCTCAGTAGAATTTTAACCCCTCTAATACGTGTATCTATTCTATCCCAAAATAAACACATAACAATTAGATCTCAAATAAACACATAAACGTGTATCTCACATAATTTTCACATAGGACGTATGCGTAAATATTTCATGAAAACAACAATTATAACGGTACTAGTATGAACTACACAATACATGGAGAAATTAAATAGGTATATTAAAAGAGTTAAAAATTCTACATGGAATCCAAAGCCAAAATCCGAACCGAAGGCGTATATATATACACACACACACACATGTGTGTGTATATATGTTATACAACACACATAACATAATGTGTTGTCTATTTTTTAAAAGAGACAACACATAACTTTATATATATAATATTCATATTTATATAAAATATCTTCTTACCCTAAAGAAAATATTAATTATATCCCAAAACTCTTAAAAGTATATTTTGAATAACATATTAGTCCAAAAACTTCTAAAATCAATTTATAATTAATATTTAACTCCAAAAAATTATCAAATATCATTTATACCATAAATTTACAAAATAATCCCAAAATTATTACAGTTATATAAAATAATATTTTCAAAAATATAAATTTAACATTTAACTCTAAAAATTATCAAGTATATATTTATACTGCAAATTTACAGAACTGTCCCCAAAAATATTAAACTTATATAAAATAATATTTTTAAAAATATGAATTTATGGGGTGTTACAATTTACCCCCTTTAAATAAATTTTGTCCTCAAAATTTTTGTTCAAAACAATAATAATTTAGAATCGCACCGTACTAGTCACTCTCGGTTAAATAATAATAATTTAAAGTCACCACCATACTCCTGCTATGCTATTCTGATAAAAATAGTAATAAATAACAATATATCTATAAAATATCATGGCAGTCTCCCTGGATTGGGCTATCTCAATTCCAACAGGTCTACGACCTCAATAATTTTTCCACTTAGCATGACTTTTCAAGTCTGCTGCCATATCCCATAACCATCGTTTATCAATTTTGTCTGACATTTCAAGCTAACATATTCGCAACCGATATCATAATCAATGGATAACTCAATTCCTTGTGAACTGTCCCGTGAGATTAAAAACAATCAATTCAAATATCCACATTAAAATTCTAATAATCTCATAAATTTTTCCATAAATATCAACATCATCCAAACTCGAAATACATTTAAAAATACATAAATACCTCTCAATCACATAATTATGTCCCAAGATATATAAATACTTCTTAATCACATAAATATGTCTAAAGCACATAAATGTGTCTCGAAACACATAAATACATTTCAATCATGTAAATACGTCTCAGAATACATAAATATATTCCAACTCGCATAAATATATCTGAAAACACGTAAACACGTCACATATATGTAGATGTGTCTCGATCACATAAATACGCCCTGAAACCCATAAATACTTGTCAAACTATAAAAATCAAATACGTCACAAATAGTCAATACTCACGTAACATATATATAAAAATATTACACATAGCCGCCAAAAATTTTAACAATTGTGCCACACTTTGACTCCATCTATTGTTAGTAGTGGACCAACCTGACACCTATACCACCTGTAATGACTCGGTTTTCTAAGACTGCCACTTGATTTCTCCTATAGATAATTCTACCCCAAATATTTTACCATTTATAAATAAATTAGAATTATTAATAATTTTGCTCTTATACCACCTGTAAAGACTCAGTTTCCCAAGACTGCTACTTGGTTTCTTCTATAGAGAATTCTACCCCAAATATTTCACTATTTATAAATAAATTAGAATTATTAATAATTTCTCTCTGATACCACTCTATAACAACTCAGTTTCCTAGGGTCACCACTAGATTTCTCCCTATAGAGAATTAAAACTAAAATCGAACAACCAATATTTCATTATTAATAAATCCAATAATTTTTTTTGTAATTACGACGATAATTATATTTATCGAAATTGCATGAAATAACAAATATTTTTATTATAAAAATAACTTAATTTCCAATTCCAAGTTATAAAATATAAATCTAATAATATTATTACAAAAAAAAATTAAAAAAAACTTATAAATCTAATAATCATATTAGATTTATACCAAATCCAAATTAGACATACGCTCGTGTATATATATAACTATAAATAAATAAAATCTAAATTCACTTATAATTATCGATTCAATTTTTATTTTATTTTTACAAAAATGATATAACTATTACAAATTAGACAGAAATTCAAATAAAATCTCAGGCGCAGTTTCATTCTCACTGGCCCTGCAATCAAAACTTTAGGATTGTGAGTCAACGCTCAATAGAATTTTAATCCCTCTAATACGTGTATATAATCTATCCCAAAATAAACACATAACAATTAAATCCCAAATAAACACACATAATATTCACATAAGATGTATGCGTAAATATTTCATGAAAATAACAATTATAACGGTACTAGCATGAACTACACAATACAAGGAGAAATTAAATACGTATATTAAAAGAGTTAGAAATTCTACCTGGAAACTGAAATCGAAATCTGAATATTTCTAACTGGAAACTGAAATCGAAATCTGAATCGAAGGCGTATATATATATATATATTTGTCACAGACTGTTCTCGCTAAAAAAAAACTCAAAAACTTATAATATATATCTCCAAGAACAATCAAGTGATCAACCTAATTCTTCTTCTTCTTTTTATTATTATTATTATTATTTTAAAGACTGTTCTTGCTAAAAAAAACTCAAAAACTTATAATATATATCTCCAAGAACAATCAAATGATCAGCCTAATTCTTCTTCTTCTTTTTATTATTATTATTATTATTATTATTATTATTATTATTATTATTATTATTATTATTATTATTATTATTATTATTATTATTATTATTATTATTTTAATATATATATATATATATACACACACACACATACGCGTGTGTGTATATATGTTATACAACACACAACATAATATGTTGTCTCTTTTTTAAAGAGACAACACATAACTTTATATATATAATATTTATATTTACATAAAATACCCTCTTAATATAAATAAAATATTAATTATATTCCAAAACTCTTAAAAGTATATTTTGAATAACACGTTAATCCCAAAACTTCTAAAATCAATTTAAAATTAACATTTAACTCTAAAAAATTATCAAATATTATTTATACCATAAATTTACAAAATAATTCCAAAAATATTACACTTATATAAAATAATATTTTCAAAAATATAAATTTAACATTTAACTCCAAAAATTATCAAGTATATATTTATATCACAAATTTACAGAACCGTCCCAAAAAATATTAAACTTATATAAAATAATATTTTCAAAAATATGAATTTCCGGGGTATTAGAAAATAACCAGACATCCTACTCAAGATCCAAGGTTTAAAATGATATTGATATAATAATAAGAATAATATAAAAAATACATTTTATTAATAGTTGAGATTGAAATTTTTTACAAATATAAGCGTTAAATGTAATATTACAAGATTGACTAAAGACTTACATCTAACAGTTCGCACATGATATTTTTCATCCAAATTTTAACAAATCGTTTACTATTGAATCTATTAGACACTCACCCCAATCTCAAGAGTCCAATGTTTAGAAATTAGAGGTAGCAATCAAACTCTTACCTTAAACTTTAAGGTTCAAAAGTATTAATTTTTCCTAAAAGTTAAATTTAGCAAGGGTGTGAGAAAGTAGAGAGGATAGACAAGGGAAAGAAAAAAGAGGCAGATAACAACAATATCCTTAAAGTTGTGAGGGTATATAAATAGTCCCCTCAATTTAATTGAAATTGAAAAGCCAAAATACCCCTAGAATTAATGTCACATGGTGAGCACATGATATTTTTGGCCCAAATTTTAATAAGACGTTAGTTATTGAACCTATTAGATACTTACCCCGAACTCCAGAGTCCAATTTGTTTGTTTTGAAAATTACAGGCATCAATTAGACACGTATACTAAACTTTAGAGGTAAATTTTGAAATTACAGGTAGCAATTACACACTTACACTCAACTTCAAAGGTAAAAAGTGCAATTTTTCCTAAAACCTAAATTTAGTAAGGGTATGGAAAACTTCAAAGAGGATAGACAAGGAAGAGAGAGAGAACGACACTTGTTATCCTTAAAGTTTTGCGGGTAGCCTTAATTTAATTGAAATTAAAAAGTCAAAAAATATTCCTAAATTTAATGTCACGTAGTGTGCACATGATACTTCCCATCCAAATTCTAACAGAACATTAGTTAGTGAACCTATTAAACACTCAACCCAAACTCCAGAGTCCATTGTGTTTCTTTTGAAATACGGGTAGCAATTGGACACTCACCGTAAACTTTAAGGATAAAAAGTGTAATTTTTTCTAGAACTTAAATTTAGCAATGGTTTGAAAAAGTTCAGAGAGAAAAGAGACAGGCAAGGAGAGAGAGAGAGATAACAACACTTGTTATCCTTAAAGTTATGAGGGTATATAACTAGTTGCCTTAATTTAATTGAAATTTAAAAGCCAAATACCACTAGAATTAATGTAATGTGGCGCACACATGATATTTTTCGTCCAAATTTTAATAGAATGCTAGTTATTGAACCTATTAGACACTCACCCCAAACTCCAAAGTCCAATGTGTTCGTTTTGAAATTAAAGGTAGCAATTAGACACTTACCCTAAACTTTAAGGGTCAAAAGTGCAATTTCCCCCAAAACTTAAATTTAGCCAAATGCTTATAGGCCACCTTTAAATTTATATTAATTAATTGGTTGAAGAAAAAAATTTAAAAAGTATATTATGTTAAAAGTCTTTAGCATATCTCATGGTAGGAGGCAAGGCTATTATATATTATTGTTTTTTCATATATATAATAATATTAGTCAAACGAAATCAGATTTGTGGCTCTTCTAACTTCTTAGCGAGTGCCGTTCTCCATCAAATAATTTCTAAACTATTCCATGAATATTTTTTTCTTCATTTTTCCTAATATTTGTTTTATTATTTTTGAAAAAAAAAAATTATTTATAACACTAGGTGATAAATATTATAGAAATTATTTGTCATTGCAACCATATATTATAAGGTGATGTTTGGGGCATGGGATCCAATTATTAAAAGATATAGAGATAATGAAAAATTGAATGGAATGTGGAATTCTCATTGATTTGAATGAGCATGAAGTTTACAATTTATAACAACAAATCAACAACTCTTAACAACTTGAAAACTAAAAAATAACAAACTAAGCTGTTGATAGAAGGTTTTAGTGAACCATTGGTGATTTCTAATACTCCCCCTCAAGATGGAGAATACAAATTGTGAATTCTCATCTTGCTAAGTAAACTGTGAAACTGGAATGGATGGAGGGCCTTGGTGAAAATGTCTACTAACTGATTTTGACTAGACACGTGAAGAGTTTTCAACAATCCAGTTTGAAGTTTTTCTCTAACAAGGTAACAATTAATCTCAATGTGTTTGGTACGCTCATAGAACATGGGATTGGTCACAATATGGAGAGCAGCTTGATTATCACAAAAAAGTAGTGCAGGTCCTGAGTGATTTACTCTCAAATCAGCAAGTAAGGAGAGCAACCAAACTATTTCACAAGTGGCATTGGCCATGGAGCGATACTCTGCTTCGGCCAATGAACGGGAAACAATGTGTTGCTTCTTAGATTTCCAAGATACCAGAAAAGTACCTAAGAAAACACAAAATCCACTGATAGATCGCTTTGTTTCTGAACATGTTACCCAATCGGCATCGGCAAAAGCCTTAAGTTAGATAGTGGAATTGGCAGGAAAGAAAATTCTTTGTCCTCGGACTCTTTTGATATATTGTAAAATTTTTTGAGTTGCATGTAGATGTGTAGTTCGAGGAGTAGCCAAGAATTGGCTAAGACGATTCACAGCAAAACTCAAATCAGGCCATGTAATGGTAAGATATAAAATTTTCACAATCAACTGTCTATACACAGTGGGATCCTCAAACAAAGTACCATCATCTTGTGACAATTTCAAACTAGGATCCATAGGTGTAGAAGAGAGTTTAACGGCCAAGGTCCCTATTTCTGATAACAGCTCAAGAGCATAATGGTAAACAGAAATGCCTGAACGAGAATAGGCCACTTCAACACCCAAAAAATATTTAAGAGGCCCCAAATCTTTCAACTTGAAACGTCTATTGAGGAAAACCTTTAACTTGTCCATAGAACTCATATCATTACTAGCAATAACAATATCATCAACATAGACCAAGAGAGCAATAAAAGATTGTCCACTGAACTTGATGAACAGAGAATGATCACTAGAAGATTGAGCAAAACCTTCACCAAGGAGAACACTGGTAAACTTAAAAAATCATTATCATGATGTTTGTCGCAAGCCGTGTATGGATTTTTTTAATCGACAAATGGCATTAGGTGGCAAAATCTCCTCATCACAACAAGAATAGCCAGGAGGAATAGTCATATAAACTTCTTCATTTAATTCATCATGTAAAAAAACATTGTTGACATCCAGTAGAGTCAATGACCATCCATAGACAGCGGCTAAGGACGAAAGGAATTTTACTATAACGATATTGGCAACAAGAGAAAAAGTATCTAAGAAATCAACACCCTCCTGTTGAGTGTATCCTTTAGCAACCAAAAGAGCTTTGTACCGCTCAATGGACCCATCAACATGAAATTTGATTTTGCACACCCATTTACAACCAATGGAATGTTTCCCGGGAGGAAGAAAAACGATTTGCCAAGTACGATTACTGTCTAAAGCATGAAGTTCATCAGTAATGGCCTGACACCACTTCGAAATCTCAATAGCCTGAGAAAATGTGTAGGGCTCGGCATGGGAGGATATGGCTAAGGCTAAGGCACAATGAGAAGGGGAAAGATGATGGTAGCTAAGAACAGAGGAAATTGGATAAAGAGTAGGAGCAGAAGAAGAAAGAAGAGAAAAAGACTGAATGGCCAAAGAACAATGGTAATCATGAAGATAGGAGGGGGGCTTAGTGACTCGATGAGGCCATGTGAGAAAGGTAAAATAAGGAGGAATGAGAGGGATGAGAAAGGGTGAGGAGGTAGTGGGAACAGGTGGAGAAAGAGATGCAGAATGATCAGGAATAAAACAAGGTAATGCCCAGTTATGAAAGAAATCAAGAGGAGAATGAGATATAGGAGTCCCAGGAAAAAAAAGATCATCTCATGGAAAATGACATGGTGAGAAATGAAAGTGGAATTGGTGGTGAGGTCAAGAAGTTTGTAGCCTTTGTAGCCAAAAGGGTAACTAAGAAAGACGCAAGGACGAGCGTGGGGAGATAATTTAGAGAGTTAGCTATGTAATGTAGAGGCATAACAAAGACAACCAAAAGCTCTAAAATGAGTGTAAGAGGGAGATTTATGGGTTAAGAGGTCAAGAGGAGTTTTGTTGGCTAACAAAGGAGACGGAAGCCGATTAATCAAATAAACGGCAGTCAGAACACAATTTTCCCAATAACAAAGTGGCAAACCAGACTGAAAGGATAATGCACGAGCGATATTAAGTATATGTTGGTGTTTTCTTTCCACAACAAAATTTTGTTCAAAGGTCTCAACACAAGAGTGATAATGAACAACACATTTGGAATTAAAAAAATCAACAAGTTCAAGTTCTGGGGCATTATCAGAACGAACAGCTTGAATAAATTTATGAAATTGAGTGGAAATCAAATTAAAGAATTTAGGAATGATCGATTTGACATCGGATTTAGCACGCAACAGATACAACCACGTCGCTCGAGTGCAATCATCAACAATAGTAAGAAAAGATTTGTGTCCCTCAATGGTGGCAACATGAAATGGACCCCATATGTCAATATAAATCAAAGCAAATGGCGTATCAGACAAGTGATTATGTGTAACGAAGGGCAATCATTTTTGCTTTGGTAAAGGACAAATGGGGTAATGAAAATGAGTAGTATGAGAAGATAAAGGAAGTTGTAATTCTTTATTAAGCACATGAAGTTTGACAAAAGAAAGATGTCCAAGCCGTACATGCCAAAGATTGGGCTTGGACAAACGCAAACTAGGAGGAAAATTGAAAACAACGTTTGAATTACATGAAATGTTTCCTAAATCAAGAACATAAAGATGTCATCTCGTCTACCCTTCCCGATCATCTTGTTTAGAATAAGGTACTAGATAACACAAGAACTAGAGAGAAAATTAATCGAACAATTGTGAGACTTGGTGAGAGCACTAATGCTTAATAGATTAAAATAAAACAAATGAACATAAAAAACATTGAAAAGAATTAGGGAACGTGATAAATACACAGAACCAACATGAGTGATTGGGGTGATGTGACCATTTGGAAGTGAAAAGTGAGTGATGGATATAAAGGAATAAGAAGAAAATTGAGAGAGATCACAACAAATATGATATGTGGCACCAGTGTCAACAATTCGATATTTAGAAGATGGAGATGATATAGAAGGAAAACAAATATTACCAGTGAAATCAGAAGTGGAAGGAATTGAATGAGAAGACGGTAGAGAAGAATCTGAAGTAATAGCATTTTGGTGAAGTTGCGAACTCAAAAATGAGATCAACTGGTGGCAATGATCTTGATAGGTGTAATTTATCTATCTATTTCTAAACTGAACTTGTTAGTTTTCGAGTATTTTTATAGTGTTTTAATATGTTTTGATACTTTTTTATTCATTTTGTTATAAATCAGGTGTTTGGGGTGAAAATGGATCATAAACGATCAAATCGGATAAAGAACGATGGAAAAATAGCAAAGAGGCTAAATTTAAGAACCTGCAGCCCACCGCTGCGGCGGTGAAAATACAGAAAAGGGCATAAACTCTTTGCAAATCCATTGCCGCAGCGATGAGATCCACCACCGCGGCGGTGAAATAACAGAAACTCTCTACTTCTACCGCCACAGCGGTGACACTACCGACATACCCACCGCCGAAGCGGTGACCCCTGCAGCTGTAAAGTAGATTTTTTAGATATTTTATTCCCTTTATCTTCATCCCTCATCTCCAATTCGGCCATAAGAGCTCATATAGTATTAGAATAGATGAGAGAGGTTTTTGGGGAGTGCTCAACCAAATCTGAAGGATAAGAACACAAAGCGAAGAAGGAGAAACGATCTCGGAGCAATTTTAGCGGCGGATCTTCAGAATACGGCTAAGTTCCTTCGTTTCTTTCTTTATTTTCTTAACTTTAGTAGTTAGTTTGAGCATGTTTAGCTCGTTTATTGTTGAATAAACAGTTATGGTCATGAGCTAAACTTGGATTATCTATGGAATTAATGTAATTTATAAAAATGTCGTTTGTTTGAGTTGTGTTTCTTTAACGGTTGTTCTTCACTAATTCGATTGTGTTTATCGGTTTATCATGTTTATATGCTTGTTTAGATATATTGAGAAATTGGGGTTTGACACTTGGGAGAGATAACCCCAAATTTGGAGTAGGGTTAAACACAACGCGACGATCTAATAACCCGGGAAATAGTTAGAAAGTGTGTCATCCATGACGTTGGGGCAAGACTCATGTGACCTAGTGTCGTTAAGACGTTGAGAGGGACTTCTTCGTTGATGCAAAATCGCATATTCACTCATCCTACACTTGGGAGAGGTGGTGAGTGAGTTTACGATACAGAGATTGTCGGATAGTGTCACACCCCACCCCGGACACGCGTCATGTGGGGCCGGCTTGATGTAGACATGATATCGCCCAACTGACTAGCCAACCACAATACGTCAATAAACTAAATTGTGAATCTATACAACATATAATAATCCAATCTGATAGGGATACATCGTCCCAAATATGAAGACAATAAAATAAATCCCCTGAACCTCACTTAGATTTCATCTTTGATATCTCGTCTCAAAATTACTCTCAAATGACTCATTTGCGTGGCCCGCATAACTCTATCTAGCGCCAGTGGGAGACCGATCGACTCCTAGCTATTTCACCTGCGAGTGTAATGCTTTCTTAGTAAAAATATTTTATAATAATAGTTTAATCTACAACATCTAGATGGATTAAGCGTAACATATAAACATCCCATAACTCGTAAAAATCTTCATAATATACGCAGTGAAAGTAAATCAATATATATAAGTTTCATTTAAACTCATCCAGTATAAAACAATACCAATCACCAAATAATAAATCACCAAATATAAGTAAAACACCATATCTCAAAACACCACTCCACCACAACATACACTGGCTAGCCATAGTGATCGTTTAACCTCATAATCGATAGTTACAACGGTACCATAACATCCGTAGGAATGCCTTCCTACGAAATATCCACACTCCTTTTTGGGGAGAAATATAATCTACACCCCTTACGGGGAGAACCATCCACATCCCATGGGAAGAATCCATACCCCTTGCGGGGAAAAATATAATCCACACCCCTTTCGGGGAGAATAACTATTGCATCGTCAAAATCATCAGTATAGTTAAAAATCCACATCCCTTATGGAAAGAAATACATTTTCACACCACATCGTCAAAAAATTCACGCCCCTTATGGGGAGAATATAAACCACACCCCTTTCGGGGAGAATTTTCAAAATCACGTTTTTCACTCTTCTTTTTAAAAGTACCACCAATTTCAGTAAAAAAAATTTAGTTTTCTACCTTTGTACCACCGATTTCAGTAAAAACTGTTTTTCCACATTTGTTTTTAGAAAACCAAGAATTTTTAGAAAACCATATATTTTTCACTTTCTTTTAAACCACCAAAGCCAACGAATCATTTTTCAACTTTCTTTTAAAACCAACATAATTTACCGAAAATCCATTTTTTTCAACTCACCAAAAACCTGCTTGATCCATATCATTTATAAAATCGTCATGTTTTAAGTCACATATTTCATCATATATATATATATATATATATATATATATATATATATATATATATATATATATGAAAATAGATTTTTGCAAGAAGACAATACACTCACCTGATTATCCGTATTCGAAGACTTGACCACCTATTCTTTACCGGTACTCCGGTGCCTGCGAACCTAATAGTGACAGAGCCTAAATTAATATTTTGAATAAAAATGCCCTAATCACCATACAACCCTAATTTCCTTAATTTCTTACTCCCCGCGCTTTATTATGTAAAATTCTTATTCGGTAAATTTTATTCCGTTAATTACTGCATAAAATTTTGTAATATGAATGGTCCTAAATTTATTTTTTCCGGTTACAAATTTTTATGCTAGAATTTAATTTATCAAAACTAAAATAAACTTAACAAAAAAGTTCATCAATTCCGCTTTATTATGTAAAATTCTTATTTGGTAAATTTTATTCCGTTAATTACTGCATAAAATTTTGTAATACGAATGGTCCTAAATTTATTTTTTCCGGTTACAAATTTTTATGCTAGAATTTAATTTATCAAAACTAAAATAAACTTAACAAAAAACGTCATCAATTCCGAATCGTTCATGGGTCACGAGATAGATTTGAATTTTGTTGGGGTTATTTGTGAAATTTTCCTTTCCTTCTCTCTTTTTTTTTTTTTCTTCAGTTCTGGTTTTCTGTTTTTGTTTGGCCGGCCGCCCTCGCTCTCTTTCTCTACTGTCGCCGACTATCAATGACTTCTCACACCTCACTGACTTCACCGTCAACCCGGCACCACCCACACCACCGATCAACCACCACTATCGGCCACTTCACAACCCAAAACACCTACCCACAAGATCACTGCTCACACACACACGCTGTCCGACGGCCGGCCACATTCACACATTAACACACACCCATGCAACTGTTATCGTCACACGCACAACTAACGACCACCATGGATAGACCTCACCACCAAAAAACACGCGCGCACACACACACACAGTGTTGGATACACTGCCAGCCGAATGGTGGCAACGATCACCCACATACACGAACAAAATACATACGCACCCATAAACCCAAATGATCAAAACAGCACCTATATGTGTCGTAGCAGTTTGAATATACACACACAAAATAAAATATGTACTCACCGAATGATGGAGATTTCTTACTACCGAAGCGGACGATCAATAACACGTACGCTGATTGGGCGACCGAAATACTCCCACTCACCGAACAAACCGAATACACACTTACCGCCGGAGCAACGGCAACGCTCGAAATTCGCCACCTCCGGTGATCACCCATAGCTCCGATGACCCTCTCTCTATTTTTTTCTCTCTCATTCTGGTTTTCCTCTCTCTCTTATTTCTTTGGCTTCTTCTTCGTTCTTCATCATTTTCCCGAGATGTGTGGAGATATATATATATATATACGTTGAAAATTGAGCCACCGACTCTCCTCCTCCGTTTTCGATCCTTCGGCTAATCTCATGACATACGCACACACGTGCTGATCTCACAACATACGCATATATATATATATATATATATATATATATATATATATATATATATATATATATATATATTATCTTTTATTTTAATTACACATTTCTCTTCCTATTTCTTTAATTCTTCATTCTACTTTGTTTCAACATTTATGATTTTTATTAAATTATAATTTCATCCCTATAAAAAAATTAAAAACATTTAAGTCCAAAAGTTTACAACTTACATTTTTGAAAATTTGCTAATTAACCCCTCGATATTTAAATTAAATTATAAGTGGCATCTGCTACCCCTTTATTTCCTTATACATGCGAAATTGTGTTTTAAAATAAAAATCGGGGTCTTACAGATAGGATGAACACTGTTATTGTAAACTAAATGAAATCAAACACATTTAAGTAAATGAAGTTAATCCCTAGATAATCTTTTCTCCTAAGCATCTCATATTAGTAGTATAACATAATTAGTTTAATTAGTTAACTAGATTAGTATTTATTAATTATAAACCAATTTTTACCGCCTAAATAAAGTTAAGTTATGACAATCGCAGTACTTGATAATAATCTCAACCAATCTCTGTGGATACAATAACCCTCACTCTTCCCACTCTACTAAAACTTGACCTGTACACTTGCAATGAATGTAGCGATGTATTTACGTGCTACCAAGTCGACGAACCAGACGAAGGAAAAGAACCAGCAGCAGTGGCCATGGCAGACAAATGAGAAGCAAAAGCTGAACCAAAATTAGGGGATAGAGGTTGCAACTGGGCTGAATTTTGTTGGGTCGGATAAGATAATATGGAATGTGGGTTTGGGGCAAAAAAACGGAGGAGTCATGGGCCGAAATGGGAGGAAAAGAGGATGGGCTAGGATGGAAATCTGAAACAAAAGAATTATAGACCTAGGGTGAATAGGCCGAAGAAAAATGGATGGGCTGTCCAGCAGAAAATCGGGGCAGGTTTGGGTTGCGTGGTTAGGTGGGTTGTTGGGTCGGATTTCGGGTTTTAAATTGGTAGCCTGGTGGATATCCATGGAGCTTATAACAAACCGACACTGTGTGCCCTAATTTTCCATAGTGAGAACACAGAGAGGTAGATCGGCGTTGATTTGAAGCGGCGACGACGGCTATGGGAAAAAAACCAGCTTAGAAAGCCATTGATTCAGATGACAAAGTTGGAGATGCAATAGATCGTTGCCTTTCCTCTTGGATAACAAGATTGAAAGCTTTGCTGACGGATAGTAAAGGATTGTGCTTGAGGATTTGAGCACAAACAACTGCATAAGAGTTGTTGAGGCCTATGAGGAACTGCATAAGGTGATCTTGCTCCGACAATCAGTCCAAAACTTCATTCCTCCACAAGTGCAAACGGGAATCGGCTAAAAATCCTTCAATTCATCCCAAAGGATTTGCAGTTTGGTAAGATATTGATTAATGTCAAGAGATCCTTAAGAGATAGCGGCTAATTGTTGTTTAAGTTGAAAAATACGAGGAACATTACTCTGGAAAAATCGAGTATGAAGATCGATCCACACTTCTTGGGCAGTAGTCATGTAGAGGAGACCGTGTCCAATCTCCTTGTCGACAGAATTGAGTAGCCAGGAAAGAACCATACTATTGCAACGAGACCAAGGACCAAAAGATAGATCATTCGGCGGAGACTGTGGAAGAGTGCCAGTAACAAATCCCAATTTGTTCTTGGCATTGAGAGCCGTAAGCATAAAACGATTCCAGGTATTGTAATTTGAACCCGTAAGAACATGAGAAACTAAAGTCATTCCAGGATGATCATCACTGTGAAGAAAGTAGGGGCTATCGTGATTGTCCATGGAAGAAAAATCCTAATTAGGTTGAGTGGTACTAGAAGAAGATGGAGGAGTGAGCGGCTAGAATCTGTTGTTAGTGGCGGTGGTTTGTTGATTACTACCATCACGAACCATGATTAATCAACAAGACTGCTATTCTTTAGCAAGAAGTGAAATGGTGAAGAAATTCATTTGATACCATATTAAAACATAAAGTGATAATGAAAAATTGAATGGAATGTGGAATTCTCATTGATTTGAATGAACATGAAGTTTACAATTTATAGCTACAAATCAACAACTTGAAAACTAAAAAATAACAAACTCAAAAAACTAACAAACTAAGTTGTTGATGGAAGGTTCTAGTGAACCATTGGTGATTTCTAATACCAATTAAGAAATTGAATGGTTTCATGAATGATCATTCTATTCTCATGTTTAATAAGCGAGACTTATTTTCATTCTCATTTCTAGGTATTCATTAATCCCACAAATCATGGAATAAGTCAATCCTAAATAAAATGTGGTATTACTTAATTCAGGAATTAGGGAAGTAAAATGGATGGTGCTGATAATTTGGTTTATGTTTAATGTTGGTTACTTGGTTTTATTTGGTTTATATTTGAATACTCTCTATTTAATAAAAAAAAATTAATTTATTCCTAATACTAACCAAATATTGGAATGGTAATTGTCATTTCAATACTTTATTTAATCTCTTTTGTCACCAAATATAGAAATGATAATTATCATTTTATTTCAATACCGCAGTGATTTCAAATATATTGTCATTTCATTCCATTCTAGCATATCAAACGCAGTGTAAGGGTTTTATCTTTTGCAATAGAACTATGTATGTATCTTGAAATCTATATCGTTTCTAATTGAGTATTTTTTAAGGGAAGAAAGATATTTTGAGGGTTAATGTGATTGTTATCTAAAGTTTGAGAATTGAGTCAAACTCTGCCATGATATTTTATTTTTTCACAATTAATTTCTTAAATTTTAAAATTAAACTAAAGTAATCTTTAAATCTAACTTCATTAAAATTACTAATAGAAATAGGCATGTGAAATTTGATAATGGGTGGTCATTGTACCATTTTTTACTATGTGAATCTTAAAAAAATTGTGGACTTAAGATTTAATAATTTTTTTTTTTTACTAATGATTGAAAGAAGTAGTTTGAACATTAGATTTTTTTTTTATTAGAGAACTACACTACGCTAGATTCTTGAGTTGGCAATTCAATTTTTTAAAATTTGAATTGTGACTTTTATGCGATTATTTACGCCGATAATCTCAATTAAAGTCTAGAATTAGACACTCGTTTGATATAATATTGCAACTTTGTGAACTTGTTTTAAAATATTAATTGGAGAACCGCGTAAAGACAAAGTAGCATCAAGTGGGCCCAAGTGTTCCGTACTTCCTACTTGCATGCATGTCTATCTCTAAAGGCGGCAAACTGTTTTAGGCTTTTAGCATTACCCACTAATTTAAGTCTCAACTCAAACAAAAATTCAATTCAACTTAAAGAAAACCTTTTATTAGTACTTGAAACAATTTTTTTTTTTTTTTTTTTTTTTTTTTTTTAAATTGAAACATAAATAGAAATATAAGTGATGAGGGTATTTTTGGGCACCTCTGAGTCAGCACTTGGAGCCCAGTCACGTGTCAACTCTCGCAATAACAAGAACGTATTCTGAAATCCACAACTTCACGCTGGAGTATACGCCGATTACAGATCCTCCCTAGAATCTCATTTGCACCCAGAGAGGAGTTAGGAGCCCTGCAAGGACGTGCCGCTCTGAGCTCTATGCTGTGCCCTCGACGATCAGTTTCAGGGACTCAGCCGTTCACCTCGATCGGCTCTCTTTTTCACCTTATTTCTTCTCCAGAACTTCACAAATCTCCGCGCTCCTCCACCGGCTCACCGCCGCAGGCTTGACAAAAACCCACGGGCTTCACTAAATGGGCCCAAAAGCCCAAGCCTAACGATTATCTCCTAAACGCACCAAATTATCGGTTAAACACAGGGTTTTGACTAATTAATCGTGTTTAGACCTGACTAATCATCTCCAACGCCTACATATATTGAGGGCTATGTAAGCCCGAGGGATGATTTAATGACTTACATTACACGCGAGTTCATTTGTTCGCTTACTATATTCTGTACATTTTCTTTTTGAGCACTGATTGCCACGCCGGAGGGGCTTTACCTTGCCACGCCGGAGGAGCTTTACCGGTACAAACCCCGGTCTGAGCTTTCTGTAGATACACTCCCTGAGGAGCAAGACTTTGGATATAGCAGGCCAGTCCTCCCAAGACCCAGTACAGCTCACGCGAGGACCTTTCAACCGACGACTCCACCTCAGCAAAAGGACCCACCTGTCATCTGACTGAATCATACTCGAGGTGTGTACCAGTTTTATACACCAACAATAAGAAAAAAGTATATTTCTATTTTGCTTCTATTTTTTTTTTTAAAATAATAATGAGAACTAAAACGAATTATTCTGAAATCATTATTTTTATTCTAAGGTTTTTGGAAATAAATTCAAAAACAGGAGACACTAAACAAGTTTCGGTTTGATTTTCATGTAAAGGATAGAGATAATTATTCAAATAAAATATTAAAAATACAATTAAAAAACTGTCCTATAATCAGTAGTTTAATTTAATACTCATACTTAAAATGAAAGAAAATCGAATGTTTTAATGAAGTTAGAGAATATATCTTTTAAATATTTTTGTGAGTTCTTACATATTTTTATTTTTTTATGTATCAAATAATGAGTGACTCCACTCAATTTTGTTTCTTTTTTTATTTTAGTTAATTTAATATTTTAATTAATGCACAAATATATGATTGATTTTCTTAGTCCACAACTTAAATTACTTTAAAAAATAACTGTAATTAAAAAAATATTTATACCTAAAAAAAAATACGATATAAATTAATTAAACGAGGATTTACTGACTTGCAAAAATTTATAAAATAAATCCTAATTAGTTATTTTATAGTGGATTAAGAAAAGTTATTTTTTTTAGAAATGTTATTTGACTTTTATAATTATTTTATGTAATTTTTAATAATATATTTATATTAACTATTTATAAAACGCTATTACTCACTAAAATTTATACATCTATTCTCGGATATTACTACCAAAATAAACAAATGATATTTATGAGTTTCATATTTCAATATTAAAAATTTATTATAATTTTTTTTAAATCCGTGCAACGCATGAGTTTAAAGCTAGTAATATACTTATTTGTGAAGAATAACTCTCTCCCCATCTCTCAAATGTCATTAACAAATAAAGTCTCTCACTCTATCTATTATATAATGTAATTAAGAATCTTAATTAACAAATTATTTCTTAACTACAAAAAATAATTTCAAAATGTCAGCCTAATATATATAATAAATCAGCTCACTTATAAAGAGGATTGTCGGATGAGAGATAAATCTCTAGACATTTATGGATCGTCGAATCATCTTAAACTTATGTATAAAAGAAAAAAGAAGAAAGAAAAATAGGGTTTCTAACTTTAGCCTACCACCTCTCTTTCTCACTTTCCTTCTTTCCCAATTGGCTCTCTCTCTTCTCTTTCACCTTCGTTCTTTCTTTTGATCGTCGCGACGTCGACCACTCGCGACGATGACAGCGCTCTGTCTCTCACTCACGACGACAGCTTATCCCTCACTTGCGACAACAACAACATCGACTTATCCGTTGCGACGACCGCAGAGCCCCCTCCCTCGCGACGATGGCGGCACCCCCTCTCTCGCGACGCCGCCGCCTCTTTCTTTAATGGTGTATTTCGATAAATGATGGTACATAATTGGCTGTGATCCCCCCTCCCCCCGGTGCCTTCAAATCTGAGTAGTTCATCTCTCTTTCCCCATGCCATCGGCACTGCCATCGCCGAACATATTGGTGAAAACATGGCTGATTTTGATTGTTTTTAATATTGTTAACTTTGATATTTATTTATTTTTTGAAACTTTCATTGCCGGATTGGTTTTTCCAAAGTTTATGGGTGTGATTTGGCAAAGCTTCGAAGATAATCATCAGTCTCTATTTGTTTCGTCGATCTCTCCCTCTCCATCACAATCCTAGCAGATCTCGTAATTCGATCATTCTCACCATCTGCTAATCGCAGCTCACAAGTATTCTCCTATTTAAGTTCTCCCATTTGTTCACATATTTTGTTTTTGTTCCCAATTTTAAGTTCTCCCTTTCTCACCATCTGCTGATCGTAGTCTCTATTTGTTTCTTTTCACATATTTTGTTTCTCTCTTGCCCTTTGAAAACTGTTTTTGTCCCAGTTTTTTGTTTTTGTCCCGTAAAAAAGAATGTAACCATGTGATTTGTTCACATATTTTGCCTTTGTTCCTAGTTTTCAAAGAACATAAACAAAAAATAAAAATAAAAAAAATAAAAAAATAGATTGCATAAATTGAGGCTGAAAATTCTAATTTTTCGAATTTGTTCCCATATTTTAGTTTTGTAACAAGTCCCAGATTTCTGTTTTTGTCTCATAGGAAAAAATGTATATTTTTTTGGCCTAGTTACTATCATCCCTCTCGATGTCCATCTCTATTTCGTGGATGTGACTAAATTGAAGTTGCTCGCAGGTAAACGCATAGAGTTTTAGAAATCTATTTATTTTTTTTCTTTTTATGTGGTGCTTGATAAAAATCTTATATGTTAAGAGATTTTTATTTAGTTAAAATTTAAGTTTTAATCATTGATTTGGATCATTTTTTTATTGTTGATAAATATTTCTATTGTTTGCAATTAATTAGTTCTTTGTTTTCCTCTCTTTTTTTATTTTGAGAAAATTATTCTTTGTAATCCTATAAACCCAATGTTGTGCCTTTTTAACTTGAAGTGCTAAACTTTGAAAATTCACTTTTGAATGGTGTTGATATACCAAAATTGAAGTTCTCTTGCCGACAGGTAAGTCCCAAGATTTTCATGGATTCGTTTTAATTTATGTTTCTGTTTATGTGGTGGTCATTTCCAATTTATATTTGTCACTCAAATTTTAGAATATGTGTATTTTAGAATTTATGTTTATGTTTTCCATTCTTTAATTATTTAGGAAATTTGTTTACCATTCTAAAATTAGTTTTTTGTTTTATTTTAGGCTAAAGTATTAGGGTTAATTAGTTCTTTACATCGAGCCAAACCAATGCAGAGCTCCATCATCATCGTTCCTATGTTCATCTCTAATCATAGGTACTCTCATCTCTCGATCTTACTCATTTGATTTATGGTTTTGATTTTTAATGGGAATAATTCTACGGTCTAAAAATTATATAAACCAATTTAAGTTTTGATCTATGAATGGCGGTTTAATTTTGCTAATTTATTTTCCACCAACTTGGTCAAATTTTATTTGCCTTTTTTTTCTTTTCTGATTTCATTCAATTTTTTGCAAAATCAATCCACTAAATTTGAGTTTTTCCATTTGTTTTCAATAATCCAGGTTTTTTCTCTCTTTTGTAGATGGTTTGATAGTTGAATTGAGTTTGCAGTTATTGGTAATTTTGTTGCTATATTTTTGTTTCTGTTACTTCCATTTCTATTATGAAAAATTTTAATGTCTATGTTTTATATGTTGATCCTAAGATTTTGATGGACAATTAAATGTTGATGTGTTTTGTGGAACTAACGGTTTTATTGAGTGTTTCAGTTTATTAGTTCCAGTGAAGATATTATCATGAAGAAGTTGAGAAAAATATTAAATAGATGCTGAAGACACTGACAAAGATGATGGATGTTAAAAGACTGGTGATTTTGAAGAACCTAGGGGAAAACAATTCAGGTAAGAGTATCCCGATTAGGATTACACACGACACAAAATATTTTTACTATTAGGTGTGTTTTTAATAGGATCCTAATTAGCTAACATATTTGCTCCTATGTGTAATTGAATAAGAAACATTGATTTAAGAAAGATAATTGATTAAAATTGAACTTAAGTATTTAATGGAGTTAATCGAGAAAAGAAATCGATTAAAGGGGCAAAAACATTGAAGAAATTTAGTAAAAAATTAATTAAAGAAAAATTTATCCAACATTGTTAGGTCGACCTACCTGAGAGAATTGGTTAACCGATGGGTATAGGTTGGAATATGTTGAAATCTCTGAATCGATCAGTCAACTTATGGTATAGGATCGATCGACCTATGGCTAAAATATGAACTGTTTGAATCTTCCGGTCAACAGAAACATAAGGGGCGGTCGACCTATGGCGAAGAGATTTTGGCTTGGGCTACGTCCTGAATCGGGCAGTCGACCGATGGGTGTTGGTCAATCAACCGATGGACAGTTTCAGAATTTGAGAATTTCATGGTTTTTATTAAAAAAGTAGCCATTTTATGATTAGGATATGGGAGATGTCTTAAGGATCTGATGGAATTTAAGATATATGATTGATATTTTGTTATCCTTATAAATATGGTTCAAGTATTTTGGATATTTCTCAATTTGGTTCATGAAATTCTTTCAATCCTATCTAATTGAGATTGAGAAAAAGTTTGAGGGACTAAATTGGATATTTTAAAAGATTTAATTAAGTGAATTATACCAGGATTGAGTCTTTATGATATAAGGGGTCTATTGGAGTAATTATTTGTCATGAAATATGTGAACTAGATATTAGATAACTTATTCTAATCTCATATAAATAGACCTGCATTTTTTAGGTTCCAAAAATCTCAATCATTCAATTCTGAAAAGCTATTCAGTTTTAGTGTTTTCTAAGAGTGATTATTCTGAGATTATATTGAGAGTATTGTGAGAATTTTCTTGAGATTCATTCTTGAGAAATTTTGGAGTGAATTGTTGTTGATTGCCGACTTGAAGTTTCATTGCTTATCATTATTTATTCGGTGGATTTCTGGTGAGATCGTTCCAAGTTATTTGCTATTAATTGTTATTTGATCTTTGAAATCATTTTCTTGAATTTTAAATTGAAAATTATTTTTGAAACGATTTCTTGAGAAAATCTGATTACATGCTAAATTGCTTGCTATCCGTTTTTGTTTAAAATCAGATTTTAAAATTCTCATTGTATTTCTATCACTAGTATCGGTACATTAATTGCGTTCAAATTTATCTGGGGTGGTAGAAGCTCCGAGTAGGAAAATCACTTATCAATTTTGTAATTGGTGAATTGAGTGTCGGATTAGATACTATTGGGAGTGTCTGATTAAGTGGTAGTTGGTTTCAATCTCTTCCAATAAAGAGATTGAGATTTTAATATTTGCCTAGAGTATAAAAAAATTAGGTGTTAATTATTCCTTAATAGAATTTATTTGTGAGTGCATTTGTAACGGTTCAATCCTTACCGGGTAAAATGATATTTGGAGTATTTTTGTGTGAGGTTTAATTCTTAGTCTAAGTATAAAAGAATTAGGTTAATCTTTAGCCTGTGAAAAAAATAGGGTTATTCCTTTGCCTGTGAAAAGGAATTGTAAAGGTTGACTCTGAGGCTGTGAAAAGAATTATTGTGTTAATATTTGGTTCTTACCTGGTTAAAGGAATCATAGTGAACCAGTATAAATTTCTGGTGTACTGCATTCTTAATTTATTTATATTTGTGTTGTTTGGTGTGCACCTAGTTGATATTATATTTCCGCTGCTATAAAAATAATAATTAATTTTAGGATAAAATTAATTATTTGATATTTGAAGTGTTATTATTTGATAATTTTTTATTACTACCCAATTCATTCTCCCTCTTGGATAGCTCATTGGGTCAACATTATACATTGTTCTCAATTTCTCTGTATGTGTGTTTCCAATCAATGTTCTATTTTTTTTTCAAAATTGTGTTCCTGATTTTTTTGCTTTCCTAGCAAAATTATGTGCTTTTGTTGGCCAATGTTTTTTGGTAGGTGATATGCTTCGCAAACTCATTTCTACATTCCATTTCGCTAGGAGATAATATCCTGCCCAGTTTGGTACAATTATTTAGGTAATGAAATCGAGCATTACCATTTAGTTTTTTTGAATTTTTCGAAATATTTGATTTTCAACCTAGATGTAACTTTTCTACAAAGTGAAACTATGAAATCGATTTCATAAACTTGAAATTGGTAGTGAATATAATACAACTACATTACTATAATTGCATTGTTTATTTGTTTTTTCACATAATTTTGACTTCTATTTTATTGGTGGATGGCTATTATGAGAATTTTATGCCCAATAACATAAATACTCGGGAGACGTTTGGCTATTATGACTTCTAGAAATTCACATCGTTAAAATTAATGTATTGATTTGTTTCAAGGTTATTTTCTCACTTTACTTGGCTACATAATTTCAGTGGTAAAATCATGTTCTGAACCACGTGATTCTTAAGTTTTTACCACTATGACTATTATTTTTCTCAGCTGAAATTTATGGTGTTTATTTCTTACCGTTGTTTTAGATGTGGTCAAATCTATTTTAGAGAACATGGAAGTAAAAAAATCACCCACCTCTAGCTCATTTTACATTTTTTTTTAAGATTGTAAAAGATGACTCTTTATGGTAGGATAAAAATGCTCAATTTTTTATTTATTTATTATTATTATTATCTTAGATTGACCACTATATATAGTTCTCCTATATTGTACATTTACCTTTAGAATCAAACAGAAGATGATTTTGTTCCCCCAACTTTAGCGGTTAGATTTTTTTTAATATTTTTGTCCTTCGATAAAAAAATTGATCTTCTAGCAAATAAACACATGAATTATTTCATATATTTTGACTTATTTTAATAGAGTTGAGGAGATCATAGGCAGTGTTTGGTTTCATGGAATTGCAGTCTTGGACATGTAATTTCAAATGAGCATAACATGTGTAAAAATCTAAGAACTTATATGCTTTCATTTTCAATTCTAATTCCAAGCAATGAATTTTGTGCTAACCAAACATTAGGTTAATGAATTTTGATACCTTTAATTATGTTTAAAGTATATAATATATCTTTTCGTGGATTCAAATGTACACTGGAACATATGGATGTCAAAAGCAGTTCAACATCATCAAGTCCAACCACCACTACTTTTACAAGCTCAATCTCTTCCCATTATGCCCCTAACACCATCAGTAAGTCTAATGCAAACTCCCCTACCACATGGCTTTAAAATTTACCCTCTAGTTTGAACCTTTGTTCAAGAAGCTAGCCCTCCATCTCTACTTCATATCGATAAATTTAGGAGGTAAATGCCTATTTTTTTATGTTAGGCTATGTTTTGGATATTCCCTCTAAGGTGGTGGTCATGTGGCGGACATCTTCGAGTATCATCACTAAAATGAGACGTAAAAAATTGTAAATTTCTAGGGTTTTTTTTCCGGTTATGCGTGTCTGTTTAGGTGCAACTTGTAGATTATTGTGTTACTCTAGATCTTCATATTGTGATATTTTACTAACAATTCTAATTTGATTCAATTTATAGTCATTTTCTTCCATGATTTTGGTGTGTTATATATTTTATACTTTAATGTACTACAATCCTAACGAGTGTTAATTTCTAATTTTAGTGCTAAAATTTATGTTCTATAAGGTCATTACATTATTTTGAGGTTGTTGGCTATTGTCATTTACTTTTCGTGTATTTTTTTTTTCTGTCTAAATTTATTTGTTTCATACTTTTTAACTTTTTTAGAGAGTAGATGAAGCAAAAAATAAAATTTATTGGAAGTTCTTTGTAGGTATATAAATAGTGTGTATTTGTAAAGAGTATAGTCTTCTTCTTCTTTTTTCCTTATTAGGAATAAATAATGTATGAAATGGTGTTTGTTCTTGATTGTTAGTTATTATTGTTGTTCAATTGTTTTTATGATTGATATTCAAATAAAATAAGTATGAAATGTTATATAAATGGAGGAGATTATGTCAAAAAATTTAAAGATATGTTTGTCTTTTTTTTGTTGTTGTTTTACACCCGTGCCTTTAGGCACAGATTACACACTAATATATTTATAAAGAATATAAATGATGCATGACCTTACTTCAGCCCCCTATATATAGCAATTTATCATAATTGACTAATTGGTTAGGGTTTAAGAGAAGTTTTGGTGACAAAAAAAATAATAACTATTTATAAAAACTAGGGATGGACACGTGCAAGTCACGTGTCCATTAAGAATTATATGTTAATTTAACTTTTTTTTAATTACATATGAAATATTATGTAAATGTATCTAATAAAAAAAATAACAATAAACATAAATTTGAAACTCATAAGTCACAACCCACTTTTAATAGTTTTAGACTTTTATGCTCACTTCATTTTATTTTTATTTTTATATGTTGATGGTATTTTCAATTCTAGTTGAGATTGTCATTTGTAGATATGTTACTTTATTGTAAATTATAAATTGAGGGAGCCAAAAGTATGGAGTGAAAAGAAATCTAAATTCGATATTTAATTCTCCCTCCTTCACTTTAGATAATTTTTTATGTTATATATTTTGATTTTTTGGTTGTATTATATTTTCATTCTTTATTTTTAATTTGTAGTTGGTATTTTCCTTTTTTTGTTTTTGATATCTAATTTCTTCTTTTTGTGTATTTTATTTTTATTTTATTATTTGTCTTTTTTTTTTTTTTTTTTTTTTTGGGCTTGTTTTCCATTACTCGATATTTTTTTGGTTCTTTATTTTCTATCTTTTGTTTTTTTTTTTATATTTTTCTTTTTTGGTTTCTATTATATGCTACGGATCAATAGGAAATGAAAATATTAAACATTAAGAGGTAAAATGTAACTACATTCAAATTTTAAAGGTCAAATTTGTAATATTTTGTTTGAAAATTGAACACGTAAATTGAGAGATGATTGCTCCTTGTGCAGTATATAAATAATGAATATTAAAACATTAGAAAGTATAAGTCAATTACGCTCGAATTTTAAAAGTAAAATCAATAATTTACTCGATTTGAAAATTGAGTTGATTAATTGGAACGTCAATTTAGGTTTCATTATTTAAATTTGAGAATTAATTGAAAAATAAAATGAAAACTAAAAGAATAAAAAGTGTAGTTATAATGTCAAAATTGTGACTATTAGAAAATAAAATCAATTAATTACACTAAAATAATATATTTCGGACTAACGTGAAAATATTAAGAAGATAAAAATAGTATATATTTTAGAATAATATGTAAATATTAAAAGTTAGGGAGAAAAATATAAATATGTTTAAACTTTTGAGGGTCTATTTATAAGTTTGACTTGAAAAACATAAAAAATAGAAGAAGACAAAAGGGCAAAATTGACCGAAACTGGGAAATTACAATAATAACCAGCGTGAGAAGAAAAATTATAAGAATGCCATATGAAAAAGAACAAAATCAGACTACATATTACGAAATTACCATTGCATTCACCCTTTTATATATGTTATAGATATGGGGTGAATTCCAATCAGACTTCTTTTACTTTGTAAAAATAACAGCTTCTGAGACCCGTCTTTATTCATTTGATATTTTCAATTATTTTAATCATTAATTTTAATTTTTTTTTTTTGTTTTATTTTCTATTTTTACATTTTATTTCATGTTTTTCAGTTTGCTATTTTTAATTTTATGATTTTTGTTTTATCTTTTTATAAGTTTTTATTTTTTATTTTCTGTTTTGGTTTTCAACATACCATTTTTTACTATCAGTTTTTGTTATTGTTTTTTTATTTTTGGTATTTTATTATATAATTTTTGTTTTGGTTTTACATATTTGCTTTTGTTTTATATTTAGTTTTTTGTGGTTTCGTGTTTTTTTTTTTTTTTTTTACAATTTTGTGTTTCGTTTATTATTTTTTTCTTTTGATTTTCTTTTTCTTTTTCTTTTTAATTACTATTTTTAATGTTTTTGATTTTCAATATTTTTTTTAAATTCTTTTTTGATTTTATTTGTTTGTTTTATTTTCTATTTCTATTTTTCATTTTTTTTTTCCTTTTTCCTTCATGATTTTTTTGTTTTATACTTTTTATTATTTTCTTTTCAATTTTCTCGCCTCTCTCTCTTTTACTTTGGGTATTCGAGTTTGAGGTCTTTATAGTTGACACACATGTCATTTTTCGCGTCTTCTTGACTAGGGCCACATTGCCCAACCAGTCGGGAAAGGTAATTTCCTCTATTCCCCCCTCATTTATCAGCTTCTGCGTCTTTTTCACGATTATGACCTGCTTTTTCAAATGGAACTTTATTCTTGTAAGACCCGGATTTTTGTATACACATAATTTTTAGCTGCATTGTAGAAGCATGTAGAAAATAATGGGGTTGATTTTGTAAATAAAATTCAATTGAAAATTTTAGGGGTTAATCTGGAATTTTTAATTAAAAACTTAAAGAAACTTAAGGGGGGATGAATGTAATTTAACCAAATACGCATATATATATGTGTGTGTGTGTGTGTGTGTGTGTGTGTGTGTGTGTGTGTGTGTAACCATACAAATCAGAAACATGGGACATGGAAGGATCGAGAAAAAAAAAAAAAAAAAAAAGAACAAGACCTGATCCGAACAACGTGGCAAGATAAGGATCAATCTCAGCCCACTTTTTCCATGCTTACATATTCTAGAACCGAAGGAAGGATCGAGAGCCTAAAAAACATAAGGAAATCAGGAAAGAGAGAGAGAGAGAGAGAGAGAGAGAGAAGGGTCGTTGTTCGTCGACGGTGGCGTGTGTCGTGCGGTCTGGCTTGTGCGTGGTACGTCCGTTCAGTCCAGTCTATGTGTGGGTGTGTTTTCAGTTGTTCATTCGACGATTGTGGGAGTGTGGTCGTTGACGGTGCGACGGTGTATGTGTGTATCTTCGACGGCGGAGTTGTCGTTGCTCCGCTGGTGGGTGATCGTCGCCGATCGTTCGTGGTGTGTGTGTTCTTCGTTCAGCTGGTATGCGTGGGTGTGTGTGTGTGTTACTATTCGTCCAGCGTGTAGGCAGCAATGTGTGTGCTGTCGTCAAATACCGGAAGAGAGAGAGAGAGATTGGGTTTCGATCAAGTGGGTTTTCGTCGCCGGCGGTCTGGGGTTGTCCGTTCAGTGATGCTCCGAGGTGTGTGTGTAGGTGTTTGTGTGGTAGGTGCTGTCAGTGAGGTTGGTCCGATGGTGGTGATGGTGGTGGGAATTGGGGTGTGCCAATGGTGTGTGTGTATTTCAGTTGATTTCATATATATGTGTCCCTCCGTTTGATCCGGCGAAGCATGTGGGTGTGGGAGTTTTGTTGACAGTGTGTGTGGGTGTGTGTTGTTGTATATATGTGTTTGGTCATGAGGTGGGGCGACGAGAGGTCGCCGGAGCTGTGAGGAGAGGCAGAGCAAGCGATCAACTGAAAACGAAGCAGAAACGGGAAACTGTTGCATCGTTGCCTAGGCGGTGACAGTTTCGCCTAGGTGATGAAGCATCAGAAAGCAGAGCAGTGCGTGTTCGCCTAGGCGGTGGCGAGTCAGTAGCGAAATAAAGAAGAGACGAGGCATTTCGCCGAGGAGGTGGTTCCTTCGCCTAGGCGATAAATGCAGGATCAGAACAATCAAATTTTTTTAAGGAAAAAAAAAAGAAGGGAAAATCGACAACCATTTTGGAACAGGTAACGTTTCTCGTTAAATTTTACTTTTGTTAAATTTAACTACTAGCATCAAAATTTCATAATTGCGATAATAAATTTGAGACCGTTCATATGAATGTATTGTGTACAGAAATTTTTAGCGGAGCAAAATTAACCGAATAATAATTTTGCATAATAAAATGTGGAGACGGGGAAAGTGTGAAACTTAAGGCTTGCATTGCATGATTAGATTATTTTAAATAGATTACTAATTTAGACCCTATCACCATTAGGTTTGCAGGCACCGACGTCCCGATAGAATGTGGTCAGTAGTAATTTTGCAGAACGGATATCGAGATGAGTGTATTATCTTCTACGTAAATTATAAATTGTATTTTCCTATATATTATGGAAAATTGTGTTTATTTAAAATGGACGAATTTGCAACTTATATGGATCAAACGATTTTGGGTATTTGTGAAAAAATATTTTGTGGATTAAGTTGGTTTTAAAAGGGTGAAAAATGATTTGTTGAATCTAGTTGGTTTCAAAAAGGGTGGAAAATGATGGTGGACCGAGTCGTTTGTTTTTTAGCTGGAAATTGATGGTTAGTCCGACTATGCCATAGTATTTTCTTCCCGAAAGGGATGTGGATTATCTGCTAGGCAAAGTCCGGCAGAGCATTGATTATCTGTTAGGCATAGTCCTACAGAGCGTTATTTATCTACTAGGCATAGTCCGACAGAGCGTTGATTATCTGCTAGGCATAGTCTTGCAGAACGTTATTTATCTGTTAGGTATAGTCCTGCAGAGCGTTGTTTATCTGTTAGGCATAGTCCGGCAAAGCGTTGATTATTTGTTAGGCATAATCCTGTAGAGCGTTATTTATCTGCTAGGCATAGTCCTATATAGCGTTGATTATCTGCTAGGCAAAGTCCGGCAGAACGTTGTTGTGACCCGTTAGGAAGGCAAATCCTACAGGTGGTACGGTACCGTTTTAACTCCCGATCGTGAGGTTAAAACGATCATATGGCTAGTCGGAGGGTAGTGTGGTGTTTTGTCGTATACGATGAACTGGTTGGATATATATATATATATATATATATATATATATATATATATATATATTACTTTACACTGGATTGGTGCATCTATATATATATATTGGTGTATTTATTATTTTGGTTTACTTTCACTACTTGGATGGGATGTTTAAAAATATTTGGATTGATTGATCTAAAATAATCGGGTTGGTAGATGTCAATGTTTGGATTGGATATTTTCAGTATATATATTGGGTTATTTCATTTGTGATAGGGAAACTGGATTTCCGTAAGGTGTGTGGTCATATTATATTGGTATTGAGTGTTTTAAATACACTATTTCTTTACATTGATGACAGTGGAAAATTGGTTCCGAATAGGGTGTGTGATATACGGTATTGTTGTTATATTATTTCATTTCATTGGTGGCAGCGGAACCGGGTATATGATTGTATAATAATATACTTTCGAAACGTGGAGTTTATTATTTATACTTGATCCATAAAATATTTTTTTATTATAAAAACAGTACACCGATAAAAAAATTTGGTTTCAGGTACTGCGACTAAGAGTTGGTCCACTACTGGCACTAGGGAAAGTTCGGAGGTCATGTCGTGTCGGAGGTGAGTCGATTGGACGTGAACCGTGAAAGGTTTAGGTATTTTTAGTAGTTTTGATTTGTGGATATTTGGGATAGGTGTGCTATTTACTGTAGTGTGAGTGTGTATGTATATATTGTATATTTGGGTACTTGTGGATTGGTCTGGTAAAGTCAGGTCGACGTCACGCTCGGCCCCGGGTGACGGGTGCCCGGGGTGGGGTGGGATACTTCTCATTTGGTGCATCAAAGGGTAATTCAGATTGTTGAAAAGCCAATGCATGGCCATCGCTAGAAGTTCCAAATAAGACCATGCAAAGACATCCTGATTCTTTCATAAGAAATCCTTAAGTCCAGCTCGCACCTCTAGGGACATATTTGTACATATTTTCACGGTTTTAATGTCGTCGTCGAGGTGTTTTGGTGAGGTTTTTGTTGGGGATAGGGCATGGTTCTCTTCATTCTAGGATATTAAATAGGTAGATGTTCGAGTTTGTCCCGTAGGGGAGCCAGCCCGAGCATCCTCTGTGATTGTTATTCCACCTCACGGTGGAGAGTAACTTTTATCGAAGCAATAGAATATTCTCGGGCGGTCACCTGTCCCTCTCTGACTACCCTGATACCAATCTATGTCGAGAATATTATTGCATAATGATAAGTGGAGCACACCGCTTTGAAAGAGCTCATTGCGGGTCGACCAAAGAATGGCGTTGTAGCTAAGAGCCGATTCACCATCAGAAAAGAAGAGCCATATCTTTGTCCTTTTTGGTTCCTCTACTAAGGATATGGGAAGGTCTATCCACATGAGATGATGGACCATTTCTCCCCCGAACCCGACAAGTGGTGAAGTTACCGGGAGAAGTTTTCCCATATCAATTTTTATCTTGTCGAAGTATTCATTGAATATTATGTCAGCAGAGCTCCCACTATCAACCATGATTCCTCTCACTTTATAGTTAGATATAATAGTCATGATGACGAGAGCATCATCGTAGAGGAAGTGGAGATCCTTAAAATTTTCATCAGAATGTGATCACGGTATAGTGACTTCACTTCCTTTCATTTCGGACTTCTCCTTCGCCGCCCGCATGTGTTCCTTGTGGGCATCAGCACAGGTTCCTCCTGAGGAGAACCCCCCATAGATCATATTGATATTTCCCTTGATCATTTCTAGATATCGGGGCTTCTTTTTTTCATCATCACGATTTTTAGGGGCTTGCTAATTTTTTCTTCCTCACTGTCTGCCTGGACAAGTGTCTAAGGTTGCCACGGCGTATTAGACTCTCAATCTCTTCCTTCAGCTGGAAGCACGTCCGTTGTGTGACCATAATCCCAATGGAACCCACATTATTTTTTTAGTTCTTTCTCTTAGGCTTTGATTTCAATCAGGTTAGGTAACGAAGGCCTGACTTTGCCTCTTTTATTTAATTTAGAATGGTCACCACCAACAACCGAAATGGCATAATCTGGTCTGGTATCCACGCGGGAGTTCACTGACCATCCTTTAGTATTCCTTCTATTTTGAACTTTTTGCAGCCCGAGACCTGAGGCTGCTTGTTAGTCTGGTCTCCCTCACACATTTTCTATCATTCTGTATCAGCCTTATCCTCTCAAATGGAGTCAGCTTCATTGAACGCGTCCCCCAAGCCAAGGCATCATCGAGGTTCTAGGAAGGATTTTGGCCAGAGAGTAGAAGAATTTTCCTCTCCGAATGCCGCTTATAAAGGTAGCGAGCGTTACGTCATTGTCTAAACGGTAAATAGCATGGGCCTCTATTTCAAATCGTTCGAAGAATTGGTCTTGAGTTTTTTCTTCTCCTTGCTTAACCATTAAAAGTTATGTGGGGGACTTCGACCTCCTGTGGCTGCATTTAAAGTAAGCCAGGAAAACTTTCTCAAAATCAGCAAAGTAGGAGATGGATCCTGGTGGGAGAGTGTGGTACCATTCCTGGCCCGTGCAACAAGGATCACCGAGAATGATTTTCACCTCAATACATCGGATGTGTCTTGGAGATCTAGGAGCATCTTTGATTGCACCGTATTTGTGCGATTTAATACCGCTAAATTAAGTTTCATTAATCTCTTAAGTAAATTAAATAATAGTAATTGATTTATTTTCTTTGTTTTCGCAGATTTTTCGAAATGAAATAAAAATGCGTTAATTGGGAACAAAATGGACAAGAAACAGACGAAAACGAGAGAAGTCTCGACAGATCACGACCAACTAAGGCAGGGGTGTGTACACTGGTCGCTGTGCGACCAGAAATGCTGGCCGCATATGCGGCCAGGGACAGAAAGCTATGCTCTCTGCCCAATGTACACAGGTGCACCGAAATTCGGTACACCCACCCCTATGTGCCCATTGTTTCTGTTTTTCCCCTGAGTCTGTGATAGCCCATTTGCTTCAACAGCTCACTATAAATAGTTGTTCACATAGGAGAGGACTACTGGTTATTTCACTGAAATTTCACATTTCAGTGAAAGATGTTAATTGTCAATAAGGTTTTGTTTTCTTCTATTATGTATTTCTAAATTTCTTAGTATTAAGATTGAGGATGAAACCATGTGTAATTAATTAAGTTTTATGTTGTGTTGATTCTAAACAAATTGCAATTCAACTTTTATGATTTTTCAATTAAATAAATGATTTCATCTTTTATATCATGTATCATTGATTGTTATGGATTATTTAATACTTGGATCTTTATTAATCAAGTAACATATTTTAATTTTGTGTTTTTCATTAAATTGTATACACATAATACTTAAGATTTACTATTTTCTAAAGATCCAGAAAAACCAACTTGAGATCCACATCGGGCTTAATTTCTAAATTCTTAGGAGGATAGTAGGATTGATTACCCTACTATTACTCAAAAATTTGGAGTCAACACAATAATAGAACTAATTAATTATACATTGGTGGATTCTGAAATCTTAGTATTTTTTCCATCTTAAATTTAGTTAAAGTAATTATTTCATAGTTTATTTAGTTTTTCATTTTTTTAAAAACAAAAATCATTTTCAACTAGATTATAATTGAATTAAATTGGACAGATTAAATTTTCATATAAACAATCCTCGTGGGATCGACCTCGCTTCCGTTAATTTTTGCTATATCTGATTCGTGCGCTTGCGAGTATAATTTAAAATAAGACAGAACACAGTTTTTGTCACAATAATCTTGAATGTTGAGATGTGATTGATTTTTGTCATCCCGTCGTAAGATGGAATCTCATTTGTAGGATAGGTAAACTTGGGAGGCACCAACTCATCTAGTATTTCCCTCGTGAAGGGTGAACGAGTCGGGAGAGATGCGTTACTGTTCGCATTCGCTGCCAACACCTAGAGTCGCTCATCTATATCCTCGATCTGATGCTCCATGGCTAGAGCCTGCTCTTTGGGAGGGAAACAGACGCTCACTCAGTGCAAGATCGACTCCATATGTGAGGCATTACGCATAGGAGAAGGGGACCGCCTCCGGTAAGAATCGATCCCGAAGTGGATGTAGCTTCCCCAAGGTTTATCATGGGGGTCATATATGCATTCTATCCCTATAGATACATGTCCCTAGGTAGGACGGTGAGCCGAGTTGGGAGCCACCTTAGCGGGGGGCTTGAACCCCTCGAACTTGCAACTGAGGTAGGGCTAGCAGAACGTTTGCCAGTTGAATTAACAGATGATTACGTTCCACATCCTGATTCTTAATTTGCTCAAGATAAATTTCATCGACCATCAGTGCGAATTACGCAGTAGAGAGATCCATTAGTGTTTCTTCTGGATGTAAGTGCTTGGATTGAGGCTTAGGAGGCGGTGAATGATCTTCTCAGAGTGTAGCACTCTTAGAGAGGATTAGCATGAACGAAAAATTTGTTGAATATCATATATAGAGAGAGAGCACAATCTTTATTTTCGTTTTCCAAAAACGGTGCCAACTAATAATACCTAAAATTGGGATCACATTAATTTAGTGAAAAGTCCCTGTTGTCCTTCGTTCCTTGCTCCTAAATAAGCTTGCAGAAATTTTTGCACAGAGGGTGTGGATCCTAGTGAAGAACCTCTAGCTTGAGAGGAAGTACTTTGGACAAAAATAACTCTTAACTCAATGTATAGGAAATTGAATGTGTCTTTCTTCATGTTAACCTGGAGTATTTATAGTTCTTTATTTGGTGGGAAAATGGAGAGAAAATATGTAATCATGAATCCATTTTGGGGAACACACCCATAGCGTGTTCAGATTTTTAGGTGTAATCAGTATGACCTCTCCTAATGATCATTCTAACCGGGTCAAATGACCAAACCTAAGTGCCCATGGACCCGATCCATGCATAGAGGTGTACTCAGGTTTTGATCCAAATGAAATGGAGGTTCTATGCCTAAAGAATGAGCTTGGGCCTACATAAAGTAACAAATAAAAAATTAACTTCATTATTGTCATTTTCAAGCAAGTTATTGAATATTTCAAATAAATCCTGAAATTCGAAAGTACCTATTATTCAATAAAACCCTAAAATTCCTAATAATAAACCAAAATCCCCTACGCGATTTGGTTACAAAAGATTTTTTACAAGCAATTTGCCGAAACAGGTCGTGTGAACCAAAACCCTATTAACAGATACAAATACATTCCAACTAATTCCCAAAAAATATAAATTTGTCTAAACGAAGCAAGGAACGACACCTTAACACGGTACTAATTAGCGAAACTACACTGATGCATAACCCGAAACTATACCTTAGAACTAGGTGACTTGCTTTGTCTAGTTAAAACTAGTGTAGTTTCGTCTATTGATATGTCCTTACCATGACCATCTTCTAGGCCCAACTTACATGAAGCCCATATGTCAAGGCCATGACCAAATTCACCAGCATCAATAAATAAATAAATTCCAAGAGTTTTTTTTTAAAAAAACTTTTTATTTTCAAATAATCATTTTAAAATAATTGTTTTAAATTAGTTTAATAAGTCTTTTTTATGTTGCTTAATAATTTTTAATATTTGATTGAGAATTATTAGAGTACTCTTTAGAGCACATGAAACTCTTTAGAGAATTTTATTAAATGGTTGAAAAGGGAGAAGGAAATAAAGAGATAAGGTCGCATCTAATTAATTATAATGAAAACAATTATCAGCCAAAATATGGATAAATTTCAGTGAAGCCCTCTTTCCATGGGAAAGCCTACAACAATATCTCTTATAATTTGGAAAATATCTCCAACCCCCACTTCCTTTTATGTTGAATATAAAATTAATTTTCTCTTACTATACTATTAAAAAATTTAATTAAAACTATCTAAAAAAAGAAGAATTATTCTTAAAAGTATTACAATTTTGGTCAAGTTTAATTTTGATTTTTAAATTTTGTTTATATAATAAATTTTTAAATCTATTTTTTAATTATTTTTTAGATTAAATTATGGTTGTTTCATTTTTTAGTATTTAAATAGTACTTGGTGCTGTTTTTTTTTTTTAAAGTTTAAATTATTCTGAGAATTAAATATTTTTTATTTATGTAATACATTTCCAATTTTGATTTTTTATTACTTTTGAGATCAAATAATGATGTTTTTTTTTAATATTTAAAGAGTACTTACTGCCGATTTTTCTAAATTTAAAATTATTCTAAAAATTAAGCATTTTTTATTTATGAAATTCAGTTACACTTTATATATAAACTGTTTGATATAGTTATATATATATATATATATATATATATTTTGAATTGTTTGGTAAAATCTTCATATGAGACTTTATTTATTAGTAGTTTCACTCATATTAAAAAACAAAGAATTTTGGAATTGTTATTTTTAATCCCTTTTTGCATTTGTCTTTTTTGCTCGTTTTGTATATGAAATTGGTTGCATAAAAAGTGATCATTACTTTTATCAACACTTATATACAAGAAACAAAGAATATAAAAAATTGAAAAAGAAAAAAATAAATAAAAACTCTAGTAAGTGAAGCATTTATAGTTTTTCATTTTTTATTTTTATTTAAATGGGTTTGAATTTTCATTATATTTAAAGAATAGATTATAAAAAGGTAAAAATGTCAAACAAAATTAAATTTCATATGCTTCTAGGAGTTTGGTGTTGTCGTTGTTAGGTTTCAAAAATTACAAGTCAAAAAAGAAATTTTATAAATGATAGAGAGTATCGTTATATATTTTTCAAAAGACAAGTTGTCTCAGTGAAATTTACCCACCAAAATATCAATGTATTGAAAGTTTTATTATTTCAAATATAAAAAAACATATAAAATTTATTCAATTCACTATATTAATTATAATTAATAATTAAATTCACTCAAAACACTATACTAATAATAAATAATATTTAAAACTCATATAAATAAATGTTAAAGGAAAAGAAATTGAAGAGAAACAATGGATAAAGTTTTGTGAGTTCTCTTTCATTCTCAAGTCTGATTTTCTAATTTTATTTTTATATAAATATAGATATGAGAACTTAAGATGGAGGCCATGATCAATTATTATTGATGATGGTGGAGGCCTAGGATGCTAATTGATGGGGGGAAGAGAAAAAAAAGATGTAAAAACTTAAGGAGACAAGGTAGTAATTAATGAAGAGTGAAAAAAACACATAAAGAAAAAAATGTAAAAACTCACTATAAAGTCTTGAAAGAAACATTCTCTAATCTCGTTCAAGTCTTGTCACTCCTTTCGCTTTTAAGTGAAACTAGTTCTCGACTCGCATATTATGCTGCTCTAGAAAAATTATATTAATATATATTTTTCATTTGAATATTACACACGATTCACAACAGAAATTTTGATTTTATATATAAGACAATTTATGAAAGTATAAAAAAAAAAAAATTTAATACCGAGAAATAAAAATAAAGTTATAGCCCAGAAAATAATGTTTTTTGGTATAAACCATCCGGTATCCGATAACCATATTGGGTTTCGACTAATCCAGATCGAGTCGGGTCAGACCAGAAGGGCGGTAAAACTCTCCCTACCGAGTTTTAACGCAATTGCATTCCCAAGCCTTGAACCAAGGATCTTGGTTAAACTAGAACAGTCCTTCACTAGCTGATCTATGTGCTCGTTGGTATAACTCAGAAAATAATTAATGGCAACCTCTAAGACTATTAATGTTCTCACTCATATTTATTTTCGAAAAATAGTAAATCAATAAATAAATAAGCTCCTTGAGAGGTTTTTCAATTTTGTATTTTTTTTTTCAAATAATAGTTATAAAATAATCTAATAGGTCATTTTTATGTTGTTCAATAGTTTTTATTATTTAGTTACAGAATTATTAGAATACTCTTTGGAGTACTTGAAATTGAATAAATTTTAGGAATTTTCTTCTAAAACTCCTACTTTTTGAAAAAACAACTTTTCAACTCCCACACATTAAAACTTTGTTCAAAAATCTTTTTTTTTTTTTTTTTTTAAATTATGCACAGACTCCCTATAATAATTTTTAATGACAAATTTACCCCTTCATATTTAATATATCAAACAGTAATTTTTTTTTTATCTTTTTTTTAATTCACGTACTCATCCCTCTCATAGTCTCAGTCGTGCATCTCTCTCTCTTAGATCTACAACGCCGTCACCCTCGCCCTAGCTCGTCGTCGTCTCCCTCTCTTTCTCCGTCACGATTTTTGTCTCCATCATCATCGTCGCCTTCATCGTCGTCATTTCCACGCGTCTTCTTTATCGCGTCTCCTTCATCAACCAGATCTAGGTTACATTCTCTTTACTACATCAATCGTTGTTCAGATCTACAATGAAATTGTAGCCGTCGTCCTTGTCGTCGCCATCACTGCCTGAACAATTTTAGGTATTTTTTTTTTTTTTTTTGCTTTGAATTTTGACATATCTGATTTAGATATTGTTAGGTATTGAAATGGAAGTTATTTCATTTACCGATTTTGCTCGTTGCTTTTGCAGATTTGCTCGAGACTTCAGAAAATTAAAGATCCTATCCTCTAATTGTCGCCATCGTCTTCCCGAGCTAGCACTGCCTGAACGATTTTAGGGATTTTTTTTTTATTTTTTATTTTTTTACTTTGAATTTCGATAGAAGTGATAATTATGCATTTCAAATGTTTGGTTGCTTGAGAGGTGGAGCAGGAGAAATGAAATTGAATTAGAATTTTAATATAGTTTAAGATAGTAAATTAGATTCAAAATAAGTTCTAACTATTTCATTTAGCTGATTTATTTGTGGTTTTATCCATTGTATGCAATTGTTTGTGATATTATTTAGTTAAGTAGATATTCACTTATCATTTTTTAGTGGATATCCACTTATTAATTTTTTAGTGGATTTCCACTGATTGTGTAATTTTAAATGGATTTTTACTTTGATTTGGTAAAATTAAAAAGCTACATCAAAAAGATCTTCCTTAGCTTGGTATGCTCTTCCTTAGCTTGGCGAAGGCGTCAATTTGAATTTTATTTTTTTATTTATATGCTTTTTTTAGATCAGATTTGAAGATTGAAACTCGAAAAAAAACTCTTGATTGTAGCTGGTCTGGCCAAAGAAACTGAGCACTACAGTACGATGATTGACAAAGACTACGGACGGAGCGTAACGGTGCGACGACGAAGACGAAGGAAGGAGCGCAACAATGGATTATTCATATATATTTTTATTGATCCTAAGATTTTGATGAATAATTAAGTATTGATATTTTGATGGAACTAATATTTAATTGAGTGTTTCAGTGATTTAAAGTTCTAGTAATGAAGACGCAAATTGAATGGATGAGAAATGAAGATGTCAAGATGATGAAGAAGAATTAAGAGTTTGAAAAAATTAAGGAAAACAACTCAGGTGAATCTTAACTCTTAATATCCCATTTAGGAACACACACATGGTACAAAATGTATTTTATCTTGTATGTGTATTTTGATTAAGTTAAATTATTTGCTCCTATGTGAAATAAGAAGAAATAATTTTGAATGACTAAAATGGAATATAAGAATATTAGTTGAGCTAATCAAGAGAAGAAAATGGTTAAAGAGGCAAAATCGTAAAAGAAAATAAGTTAAAAACGTATTCAGAGAAAAGATCCAGGCACAGCGGTCGACTAGTGAGTCGACCGGACATGGAAGCTGTAACATCATGTATCTCTGAGTCGACCGACAGGTCGACCAGCCAAGAAGGCTGAACTCTCTGAATCAACAAGTCGACCAATAGGTCGACTGGTGAAGTTGTTCTGAACTCTCTGAATTTGTAAGTCGACCGGCCGGTCGACCTATGTACGCCACGGCGATGGTTTGGCTGCAACAGTCAACTGGGCAGTCAATCGAACGCACTGTTCTAGGATATAGTTTGATCCGAGATTATATCCAAAAGTCGTCGGTTTTTGTTGGGATTTGAGAGAGATTTCGAGGATATTATCTATATTTAAGATATAGTTCATATACTAATTAAATCCTTTTAATATGGTTCATTAAATATTAATGTTTCTCAATTTGGTACTTGAAATAGACTCTATACTTATTTATTTAGATTGAGAAATACTTTGGGGGTTTAATTGAGAGTTTTGAAAGTTATTATTAAGTGTAATTGAATCTAAATGAAGTCCTTATGATATAAGGGGTCTATAAGAGCTTTTAATTGTCATGACACTTGTAAACTAGCCGTTAGAAGGTTGATTACATGTTCCTTTAAATAGACTTACGAATTTCATTAGCAAAATTAAGCAGTAAACAAGAGAGAAATCATATCATATCATTTGTGAGTTTTTATAAGAGTTATCCTTCTGAAATATTGTGAGTTTTTCTGAGAGACGATCTTAAAGATCAACTGTTGTTAATCTTTGTTGCTACCGGATCTGAAGTTACATTGCTTATCTAATTATTCTGTAGATTTCAGGTGAGATCTTTCAAATTATATTCTTTCATTGCATTATTTGTTTATTGTTTGGAAATTGATCTTAGAAATTGTTTCTGATTTTTGAAGCAAATATTTTTACAAACAATTTCTTAAATCTGATTACGTGCTCCAATTTGCTACCCATATTCTTGTTAAAATCATATTTTTGTATCTCACATATTTCTATCACTAATTGAGATATTAATCGAGTTATTATTTATCTGGGGTGGTAGAAGCTCCGAGTGAGATTTACTTCTTATCAATTTTTGTATTGGTGAGTTGTGACGGATTAAATACTGTTAGGGGTATTTAATCAAGGGTAGTTAGGTTTCAGTCTCTTCCTGTAAAGAGAATGAGGTAGTAATTCTTCCTAGATATAATTAGTTTGAGTGATTTGTAAAGATTTCATCCTTACCTGGGAAAATGATACTTGGAGTGTTTTGAGATGTTTTGATTCTTGAGCCTAATGTATAAAAAGATTTAGGTTAATCTTTAGCATGTAAAAAGATAGGTTATTCTTGAACTTGTAAAAAATAGAGGTTATTCCTAAGCCTTGAAAAAGAAAATTGTAAAGGTTGAATATGAGCCTGTAAAATAATCGGTGTGCGGGTTTGGTTCTTACCATTAAAGGGATCTTAGTTTTAGTGGGTGCGACCTCCGTAGAGCTCGGGGGACTGGATTAGCCAAGAGTAATTTTGTGAACCAGTATAAATCTTTTGTGTGTTGCATTACTACTTTACTATTTTTGTTGTTTGAGTGTGCACTTAGATTGATAATATTATTCCGCTGTATTATAAAGATAATAATTAATTTAGGTTTAAAATTAATTATTTGATTTATTTAAGTTTTTATTCTGATATATTTTTAATTACCCAATTCACCCCCCTCTTGGGTATTCTATTGGGCCAACAATTTTAATTTTAATTCCATAAATAATCTTGATTTTATATTTGTGATTTTGTGGTATTGTGTTTGATCTGTTGCGATTTCAACGTGTTCGAGATTCTCGATTTCTTGAATCTTGATGATTTATTTCAATCGTTGTTGATTTTCACATCTTGATTTATCTCTATTTTGACGTTTCTAAATTCTTCTATATAAGATACATTTTCAAGGTTCTATAATTTTGAGTGGATTTTTATTGGTTTTTAGTGGATTTTCATTTATTTGTTTTAGTGGATTTTCACTTATTTGTTTTAGTGGATTTCCACTTAGTTTAAAGTGGATTTATGTAAATTTTTCATTTTTTGGTTTTCTGAATTTTGAAATCAATGGATCTAGGTTCTCCATTTGATTTTCAATGGATCTGTTCATAAGATTTGAGTAAGGTGATGACTTGTTTGATTATGATTTGGTTTTGAATGCTTCGATTAAAAAAAATAAATTTTTGGCTCCTCTAATTCTTAGTGGAACTCTACCTGATTTGTTTATTGGATTTCCACTTAATTATTAAGTAAATTTATGTAAGTGATTTTTAAGGATATTTAAGGTATTTTAAAAAATTATATTTTTTGAATAAAAAATAAAATTAAGTGGAATTTCTATTGAAAAATAAAATTCAATGGATATTAAAAAAAATTAAGTGAAATGTACGTAAGGATATTTATGATATTTTTTAAAAAATGAATTTTTTTAATAAAAATAAAATTAATTAAATTTTTTATTAAAAAATAAAATTTTAGGGGATTTTTAAAAATTAAGTGGAATTTGTGTATATAAATGAGGGGTAATATGGGAATAATAAATGTGTTGGTACTTTTGAACAAATCTAATTTTAGTAGTCCTTAAAAAGTTATTTTTTAGACTTTTAGGACTCTTGAAAAAAAACCTAAATTTTATATGTAATTAAAAATGGAGAGAAATTTTTTTATTAAATTATTGGAGAGAGAGAAGATATGAGAAAGAAATAAGGTGATATATAATTAATTATAATGAAAACAATCACCAACCAAAAAAAGGATAAATTTCGATAACGTCCTCGTCATTTAGAAAACTTACAACGATATCTCTTATCATTTTAAAAATATCTCCAACACCCATTTCCTTCGATGTTAAATATAAAATTATTTATTTGCCTATATTGCAATATCACTGTACTATTAAAAATTAATTAAAACTATATAATAAAAAAATAATTATTTTTTTAAGATATATAATTAAAACAAATATTATAACCCTCTTAAAAGAATTACGATTTTGGTCAGTTTTATTTTTATAACTTTTATTATAATACAATTCTAATTTTAACTGTTTTTATTATTTTTGAAATCAAATAGTGGTTGTTACATTTTTTTTTAGTATTTAAAAGGTATTTGGTACTGAATTTTTAAAAATTAAAATTATTTTGAGAATTAAATATTTTTTATTTATGTAGAACATTTCTAATTCTATTTTTTTAATAATTTTTAGGATTAAATGACAGGTTCTTGCATTTTTTTAGCATTTAAAGAGTACTTGCTACTATATATATATATATATATATATATATATATATATATATATATATATATTAAATTATTCTGATAATTTTTTTTTTTATGAAATTTACATTTTTTATATTAACTTATTAGTTTTTTTTTTCTTTCTTTTTTTGAATTGTTTGGTGAAATTTTCACGAGACTTTATTTAATAATAGTTTCATTCATGCTCAAATAGTAGGCTTTTGATTTTTCTAATTATTATTTTGAACCATTTATTATGTTTTTTCTTTTTAACTCGTTTAGTACATGAAATTGCTTGCTTACAAAATAATATTTTTTTCATTATTTTTATCAACACTTATATGAGAAAGAAATAATATAAAAACTGAAAAATAATTATTTACTTGAAAGAAAAAATTATAAAAGGAATAGAATCGTCATTCTATGTAAAGAATAAATTATAAAAGTGTAAATATTACTTACAAAATTAGATGTCATCTGTTAGCAAAAGTTTCGACATGTCGTTGGGTTTCTAAAATGATAGGGGGAGCAAAAATATTTTTATAAATAAAAAAGGGTATTTTTGTAGATTTTTCCAAATATCATGGGATGTCAATAAAATTTATTCATAAAAATATTCATTAAATAAAAAAGAAATTAAATTTCACTCAACACACTATATTAACAATAAATAACAATTAATTTCATTAAAACCATTAAATTAATTATTTATCCCTTGTCATTTGAAAAATATCTTCAACACTCATTTCCTTTGATGTTAAATATAAAATTATTTATTTGTCCATATTGCAAATTAAAACTATCTAATAAGAACTACTCTTTTAACCCTCTTAAAAGAAAAATAATTTTAGTCAGATTTGTTTTTTAAAACTTTTATTGCAGTACAATTCTAATTCTAACTGCTTTTATTACTTTTGCTTTTGAGATCAATTGTTACATTTTTTTGTAGTATTTAAAGAGTATTTGGTGCTGAAGTTTAAAAGTTAAATTATTTTGAGAATTAAATATTTTTTATTTGTGTAATATATTTTCAATTCTAATTTTTTATTATTTTGAGATTAAATGATGGGTTGTTTTGTTTTGTTTTAGCATTTAAAGAGTACTTGCTACTATTTTTTTTTTAAATAAATAAATTATTCGGAGAATTAAATATTTTTTTTATTTATGAAATTTACAATTTATATATAAACTTATTCATTTAGTTTTTTTTATTGTTTGGTGAAGCCTTCAAATAAGATTTTATTTAGTAATAGTTTCATTTATGTTCAAATAGTAGGCTTGCGAATTTTTTAATTGTTATTTTTAACTATTTATTGTGTTTTTTTCTTTGTAACTCCTTTAGTATATGAAATTGCTTGCATACAATATAATATTGTTTCATTCTTCTATCAACACTTATATGATAAATAAATAATAGAAAAATAGAAAAAAAAAATATTTCTTAAAGGAAAAAATAGAAAGTCTAATAATGAAACATTTATAATTTTTTATTATATATTTATTTTTTAAAAATATATTTTATTTAAAAGGAATAGAGTTGTCATTATATATAAATAATAAATTATAAAAGTGTAACTATATTTCAAACAAAATTCGATATCATATGTTCGCATAAGTTTTGACGCGCCTTTGGGTTTCTATAATTACAGTGGAAACAAAAATATTTTTCTAAATAAAGAGGATGTTTTTGTAGATTTTTACAACCTGGGATGTCAATAAAATTTACCATGAAAATATATATTAAATAGAAAAAAATATTATATTAATAATAAATAACAATTAAATTCATTAAAATTATATTCAAAACTCATTTAAATATAAAAATGGTAAAGAGCGATAAATTAAGAAAAATTAAGAGAGATGATATTTTTTCTTTATCATTTAATGGGTTTGAAAATAAAAAATAATGAGAGGGTAAATATTACATTAGGCGACTTCCCATTTATTTCAAACTATATTATAATTTTAGGTATTAGTATTAGATTAGATAGTATATAAGATATTAAAAAATATAAAATTAAATATTAGATATTAAATTAGATTAGGTTTTAGGCTTCCACTTTTATTATTTACCGGATGATATATGGTAGGGTTGGTCATGGGCTGGGCCGGGCTGGGTTCGGGCCGGGCTTTAGGTAGGATATTACAAAAAGTGCCCGGCCCTAAGTTCGGGCCTTGTTTTTATTCCCAAGCCCGACCCTATCAAAATAATTAGGGCTCTAGCCCAACCCTCGGGCCGGGCCGGCCCTATAATTTTATTTTATTTTTTTCAAACCAAATCAACCCAAATCAAACACAATCACATTTAAACAAAAAAAAAAAAAAAAACTGTAGTTGGTACATTTGTTACAAGATTCATCTACACAAATATATTCATTACCATGCATTTCTACAACCAAAAAAGGCCACATTCACATTCCAACCGAAAAAAAAAAAACTGCAAAGAGAAAAATACAGCATTCAAATCAAATCAAACACAATCACAAATTAAATTTGTCTATATTTAATTTCATATATATATATATATATATATATATATATATATATTAATTTAAATCCTCGGCCCGGGTCGGCCCGACTCTAATTTTACTCGGGCCTAATTTTTATAGTCCAAGCCCGGCCCATGGGCTCAAAACACATACTCAAGCCCTAAAAAATAGTGGATGGGCTTGGTGGACCGGGCGGGCCCCAAGCCCATGACCATCCCTAATATATGGTATAGACCGAGATTTAGATATATAGAGATAGATGAGAGTGAAAGAAACCGCTTGGCTTATCTTATTGCGAAGCGTTGCTAATAATAAGAACACTCAAACGTGCAGGCAGGGCAGGGAAATGGATATTCAACAGAGACTGATAATTTAATACTTCCCCAAATCTATCACAGAATTCTGAGATTTGTTTTCGTTTTCCTTTTCGTCCTCAGTTAAGTTCAATAGATTATTGAGATGCTCAATTAAGTATTCAATTATTGTTATGAAAATAAATTAAAAAAAATGGGGAAATCTGTCGATTCGACGCGTGGGAACCGCCGGAATCCTTGGGGTGGGGGCCCGGAACCGCCGTAGACACCGTTGAAGGTATCTCAATTCTCTTTACTGTATCTTCTTTTCTATTTTGGCGGGAAAATATCTTTGCTGCGTGTGCGTGTTGTGTGTGGGGGGGTGGGTGGGTAGGTAGGCTTTCTTTATTACTTCTATTAATCTTATTGTTATTATTATTATTGGAGTGGTTGTTGTGGAGGTGGGGTGGGATAGGGTTTGATTAATCTTTGTTATTAAAAAAAAATGGATCTCACAGGTTATGCAAAACTGTTTCTGGATTTTCATTGGCTTTTTTTGTGGTTTCATTTGTTATTTTGTACCATCTAGATCTAGATATATATTTCATTGTTGGAGGAAGACAACTAAAACAGAATTCTATAGATTCTTCTGACTTGTAACAAAGTTACCTGAAGATAGATGCAAAACTCCATTTTTCACTGTTTTTTTCCCAATTTATTAAGGTTTAGTTTTGAATTATAGAAATCGGTGTTATACAATTGATTGGTTTGGTGTTCTGCTCCAATGTGATCGATTTAGAGGGTGTTTAAACAGTGCCTTCTTTGTATATATCGAACAATTGAACTGCTCATAACAATTCAACTTTCAGCTATTGAACCGATTCCTCTATTGAACTTCACATTATAAGATCGAAGGGCAATATCTCCCATAAAAGATTATTAATTTTCTGTTTTGTCTCATGATGGTTTAAGATAATAATCGAAGGAAAATGAAATGTTTGGAACGGATTCACTAATAATCACTTGTCAGCTTAAGGAAAATAAAAAAAGGTAGGAAAAAAAGAAATGAAAAACACGGGGGCAAAGAGGGTGATTCTCCTCCCTCTTTATATCCATTAATGAAGCATGTGTAGCATATAGTATATACATTAAATGTGATTTGAAAAATGGAATTCTTCGCAGTAATTTAATTAGTAGGATGTTGAATGGCATGTGCTATGAACATGTGATTTGTTCGAATATTACGATTCTCTTGTGATGAATTGTTATGCCAAGTTGGATGTGGATTTTTTAGATTTTTTTAGAACATGAGAAGGACATGTGCGTTATAGACGTGGAGTATATTCATCGTAATGATTTCACAATTAATAGTCTTTGAAAAATGGTTCTATAATCTGCAGAAATATATTCCACATGAGTGGATCAATGGGCTGTGCATAGTTTTTCCTAGGCAACGCCACGACTTCACCAGCAGAATCTGTTGTAGGTGATTCATAATCTCTATTTCCTCTATTTTCGACTTGGTACACTTGTTAGAACATTTCATGCATTTGAATGAAATTCACTTATCCATGGTGTCATCATGGTAGGAATCGTTTGGTTAATGCTTGCAAAAAACACTGAACAGAAACAGAGAAAAAAACACGTTTCATTTTATAAATTTGTTCTTAAAAACCGGAAACAGAATTTGTTTTCGTTCCAAGTTTTTCGGGAACGACAAAAAATGTTAATCTAATGCCACCTTCTAGTTGCTCTGCAGTTTCCAGATGTTTCAAAATAATGGTGTTGACCATGGGAACCTTTGGTAGGTTTGGAAGTTTGAGAGAGACAAAAATCTAGGTATTATTATGTTAAAAAATCTGAACATTTCCATGGATCTTTGAACTTAATCATTGTGTTTTTAAAATATTGAAAAAAACCACCACATTCACTTATATTGCCAGGACTAATTCTCAATCACCCATCCACCCTTTACCTAAGTCTTCACTTTTATCACTTTCCAATTAAAATCTTCACTTTCTTGTTTAAATTATTTTCGTTTTCATGTTCTGTAATTAGAATTTAAATCGCTTAACCCCCAGAAAGGTTGTAGTATTCTAGTCCATTTGCTTACTTGGTCATTCTCTGAGTTGTAATTGTTGGTGGTCCTATTATTATTATTATGGACTATTTTACACATTTAGTTTATAGAACAAGGGGGGCTATCAATTATTGGTGTCCAGGAGTTTCGAAACATTATTTAGTATTTGTAGAAGGTTAAATCGCACTTTGTACCCTAAAAAGACCACCACGTTCACTTAGATTGCCAGGTCTAATTCTCAATCACCCAGTTGCCCAGAGACGGCCAATTGTGTCACTGGAGACCCTCATCCGTCATGTAGAATGCACATGAGAGGCAAACAATGAAGTTTTATTATTGCTGTTGTGCTTTGCTCCCTACTCCAGTTGCAAAAGTGGTTAAAACTGTACAGTTATGGAAATTAGGCACAAAATTGAAACATGATAAGGAGCAATGTGCAAATTTTTAAAAATCAAGGAGCAAAATGCGATTTTATGGGTGTAAACTCTGATTATCCTATTTAAGCATTCACAAAATTTAATCCAGCAGTTCCAAGTATTCAACATTCCTTATAGCTGTTGGGTATAAATCTCTCTTCATCCCCATACTTGCTCAAGCATTGAGCAAATTCAAGCTTTGGTGATACTCTAAACCAGGGGAAAAAAGCATAAAATACACACACACATCCTTTCTCTAAAGGCTTTCCAGTTGTAGAAAGAAGAGTATGGAGTCCATGGAAGTCATTTCAGAAGGAGAATGGAGCTCATTCAGTGGAATATTCACTGCCGAGGAGGCTGATTTCATGGCACAGTTACTCAGAAATTCTAATATCCAAAATGAGCCATCGGGTGGCTCTGGCTTTGAAGTGGCCACCACTTCTTGGTCTTCATCAGCTGTCCACATGGATGGGGTTGAGACGGGTTTACTGTTTTCTTCAGATAATAATAGCATGTATTCTTTTTCACAACAGGGTAGCCTTAGTTTATTTAGTGGAACTCTTTTTCCTAATTCAAATCATGAGAGCTACTACTCAAGTGATTCTAACCATTTTCTGGGGACGAAAAATGGTCATATGTCGATGGATTATCGTATGGAGGATGATAAAAATACCCTTTCACACGTTGAGCCCTTCGCTGACAGTATGATGGAATTAAATGATTGCTTAAACTGGGATATGAGTAATGGTAGTAAGAATCTGCAGATCAAAATGGAGTCTGAGATGCTGGCGGCAGAATTGTCCACCGAAGATAAAAACAACCCGTCAGAGAGTTCTAAGAGAAAACCTCGGAACACAGGAGATGTGAGCGTAAGTTGAACCACGAACATGAATTCTGTTTTCAAATTGCAAACCAAATAAAGACTTGGTTAAAAAAAAATGATAATCTTATTCGTGGTGAATAGGTCTAGGAACGAGCTTATGGTGACATTTTCTGATCACGGTTTGAAAATGTAGGTCCAGAAGAACAATCGAAATATGAAGCCAAAGAAGAACCAAAAGCTTGTTGCAATGGGCAATAATGAGGAAGATAGCAGTGTTCTTCATATGCAGTCTTCCAGCGGCTGCTGCATGGAGGACGACTCCATCTTAAATTTAAGCCCCAAAGGATCTACAGATCTCAACATGAATGGCAAAACAAGAGTGAGTAGAGGCTCAGCAACTGATCCCCAGAGCATCTATGCAAAGGTAAAAACAAAAACATCTTTGGTTTTGGCAGATTTTATCAATTGTTTTTGAATTTCCTGCCATTCGCTTTTGTCTTCAAACTAATAGATCAATTTGTTTCCTCATGATATGCAGAAGAGAAGAGAGAAAATAAATGAGCGCCTGAAAATCTTGCAAAACCTTGTCCCTAACGGAACAAAGGTTTGGAAACTGCATTCATTTTTTCTTGGTCTCTATAATCATGAACAAAAAGAGAAAAAAAAAAAAAAAAAGACTGAATTGCACTTTGCACCCCTGAAATGTAGGCCTGGTCACACTTTGCCCCTTGATATTTCAATTTTTGAAAATTACTACCTAAAATTAATTTCCATATCAAATTTTTCCAATTAACTGCTTCCTGTCAATTTTATGGTCGGGATAAGATTTGTGCAAGTAATAAAATAATGGAATAAAGAACATATTATATTGCACTTTGCACCCTTGAAGTTTAAGGGTGATTTCACTTTGCTCCCTACTTCGATGATAAATTGACTGAAATCCATAGTTGAACCAATTTGATACAAATAGCAAACCTCAAGGGGTGATTTGTCAAAATTGAAATCCATCAATTGAACCAATTTGATACAAATAGCAAACCTCAAGGGGTGATTTGCCAAAATTGAATCATTGAAGGGTAAAATACTGCTGCACCTGAACTTGAAGTGTGCAAAATGAATTACCAATTGAGACCCTTTGGTTGGATATTTGACAGGTTGATATTAGCACGATGCTTGAAGAAGCGGTCCAGTACGTGAAGTTTTTGCAACTCCAAATTAAGGTAATATACCAAGTTTTACATTCATCTAAATTTCACAAGATTTTTTTAGAATTTCTGGTTTTTGGGAGGCGAATAAAAGCTTCGCCTGTAAATTGAAGGATGTGCTCACCTAGAAGGTTGAAGTGGCTGACATGGTTAAATAGGTGTCACATTATTTTATTATTAAAATAATTTTTTGAACACCCGACGAGAACACAATTGTTATTTTCTTGTTATTATTTTTTATGACATCAACTGATTTCTTCTATTCCTTAATATTGTTTTGTTCCATTGACAGTGAATATGAGCTATACATGACATAATTTAATGTGTTAATATACATATTCTTTTTTTCGTATAATTTTCATTTGTTGATGCATATTCTATAATAAAGACAGAAATTGAAAGCAACCTTTCGTTAGTATTTTGTTTTTCTCTTACTGTTTCTTTTTGCTAGAAAACTTGGAACAAAAGCGAAATACTATGTACTTTTCGTTTGTTTTTGTATTATAAGAACAAGTTTCTTGGTTCAAAATAGAAACAATTTTTTTTTTTCTCTGTTCTTCTGATCCAATTTTTTTGAGAACAAAATCACATGGATCATAGTTCATTGTTGCACTGATAAATAATAGAGAAGGCATTGATCCCAATTGCTGACTTATGTACTTGGTGGACATTTGCAGCTATTGAGCTCTGATGATTTGTGGATGTATGCTCCCATTGCTTATAATGGAATGGACATTGGACTCAACCTCAATATCAACAACTCCTCTCACTGAGCATCATATCTTTGCAAAATAAGTCTTGCTGATTTTTCACAATTTATATATTTATACATATTTATGTATTAGTAAATAATATATAACACAAGAAAATCCATTGTCATGGTGGTGGAGCGGCTTTTGTCTTCGCTTTTTTTCCCGCGTTAATAGGCTGCTAGATGAGGCTTCCATGTCTGTAAGGACATATCTGCGTAAATAAGAGATTGTGTTTAATTTGTAAATGCAACTTTTTAAAAGATACACTTTACTCTCTTGTAGTTTGATCGAATTGTATTTTATTCCATTGTGGTATTTTAACAGAATTAAGGGTAATTGCATTATTTTACTTCAAAATTAAAGATGATTTAGTCATTTTCTTTCAACGAATTCAATGGGATTTATTATTTTAAGGGTAAAAAATATATTTTTTGTTTTTTCATTTTCACCTTTTGCACTGGTGAACACTATCTGCGCAACACTTCCAACCACCAACTGCAAAACTTTAAATCCGCTTGTAATCTCTCTCTCTCATCTAGTGTCTCTCTCTATAGTAGAGAGAGAAAGATCTGAGCTTCGGATCTACATATCTAAGTAAAGAGATGTTGCCTCTTTTCGGTGCTTGTGAACGTTGACTTTGGTGGTGTTATTGGCGGAGCGGGTGTTGCTATTTGAGCCATTGATCTTGTTGTCGAAAAACTCATCTTATCTCTCTCTTCATGTTCTCAATCTCTTTTATTCTTCCAAAAAAAAAAATTGACTAGTTCCTCTCCCTTTTTTCAGGGATGAAATCCTCAAAATCACCCTATTCACTCTTTTATTTGGAACCATAATTGTCTTCGTTGAGAGCGAAAAAAAAAAATGATGAATAGAATGATAGAGTAGCTTCATTTTTCTATAATTTTTGTTTTCTCAAGTTGCCAAAACAGATCCACTGAAATTAAAAATAAAAAAAAAAAAATAAAAAAAAAAATTAATTAATTTTCAAATCCTAGCAATCGTATCTATCATGGGCCTATTCTGGTTGGTGTCGTGCTCATGACTTCCGGCAAAAGCCCAACGTCAACTTTAAATCCTTGTATCTCTCTCTCGTCTTAACTCCAATTTAGCTATACCACCATGGAACACGTAAGAAGCCTACTTTCAAATGAACTTGTTATTGAAAAATTTCAATTGTAGAATTAATTATGGTTGAAAGTGTATACAATGGTCTACAATATGATGGCCATACACATGACTTTAAACTTCCATTTTTGTAAAACAATCAAAACATGCCTTAACACAATGAACTTATTAAGAATACACAATCAAGTTGGCCAACTTACGCTTTGTTGGGTTTTTACTTTCCAGGACGAGCACTGAAGTTATATCCCAAATTCAACTCTGAGGTAGTTAAATAGGATTACATGGGAAGTGTAAATATAATATTATAAATAATTTGCTGTTAAAAAGGAACAAATCCATAATTATAGATATTTAATTTTTGGTATAATCCAATGTAAACTACTTTCGAGTTGAATCTCAGATATAACATTGACCTAAGGCATTTGAGGCGAATATTGAAATGATAAACGCATAAAAAATATAATTTTTATTTTCTAATACACTTGTCAATTCAATATTAGTCTCAAGCACCTTAGGTGGCGTTTAATTAACATTTCTATATTTTCATTTCTATTCCCAAAAAAATAAGATAGAATTATGTCTCCGTTCTCAATAATTCTCAAAACAAAAACGTATTTGGCAACAACAATTGTTCTTAAATTGTTTTATGATTTATGAGAAAAAAATCAAAAAAACATGCTTGGTTACAATATTAGATTTTTTTTTTTCAATTTTACTTCAAAAGTAAACGATGAACTACATATTTTTTGAGCAATAATTTTTGTAAATTATAGTGAAATAAAGCATTACAATTGAATCAAATAATTATAGTAAATTTGTGTTTCTTTTGGCCTAAATTGATGGATAACAAATAGGACAAAAAATATCATTTCTATGTATTTTTAAAGTTGAATACGAGTAAACCCGGGAAAAGGAGGTATTGGAGACTTGAATGCGTGGATAGCTACACGACTCTTAAAATGGAGTTTAGGAGCCTGGTCACGAGGGATTAAGTTTGCTACCAACATAGACTACCCTAGAGTCGTGGTTGAAACAGATCAGTGGAGGCAATCACTCATTCATAACTCATGCCTAGAAAATCATCAATTTAAAGATTGGATTGATGAATGCAAGAGACTCCTCTTGTATAACCATACACTCCAATTTATCCCGACAGAGACCAACAGATATGCAGACTTTCTTGTAAAGAAGGGTGCAGATGAAGATTGCAAGCTCAAAATTATCGAGACACGGACCACAAACCTAGAAGACCTCCTTTTTTAGGAGATGGACCAAAGAGCATTTGATCTTTGCTCGGAATGATCTTTGTTGTTATTGTTTGTTTGCCCTTTTGTACTTTCTTTCTTATTTTCTAAACTATCAAAAAAATAAAATAAAATTATCGACGTTTCCCTTTAGTGATAATAAGTTGAGAATGAATGAAAATATCATTTTTTTTCCCCTCAAAATCTCAAGAATTTTGAGATTAATCTCAAAATTTTAAGAATATTTAGCAACAAACACGTTAACCAAACATGTTTCTATTTTTAAATTTCAAAATTCTAAAAACATATACAAGAACTTGACAAACGGGACCTCAGAGTAACCTAGGACTGATGATCTTTTTAAGTGCATCCCCGAATCTGATAAGCTTTTTGACCCCACAACTTAGGACCAAAAAACAATCCATCTTGTAGCAACTGCAGACCGAGCTACTGCAGAATACTAGTCCAAGATGCATAATCTGATTCTGTTGGTAACGAAACATAACAATAAAACCACAATATAACAATCAGGTATTATTAAGTTAATCTATGTCCCGATACGGACAAAGCTTCATCAAATCAACTAAGAATTTATGGAACAAATTAAGAATGTTTTAACTCTTCTTACATCCCAATAAATATGTTCTCAAATAATAAAATAAAATAAAAAATCAAATTAAAAAAAAAAAAAAGGCATACAAGATCACAGGATTCCAACACAAGTTAGGAAACCAGACCTTCCACACAATGGTAACAGTGTCCTACAGACAACTAACCTATGCTTTTCAAATTTCAAACCTGGTCCATGGGGAGGCCCAGGTGCAGCCCAACATGTGGCTCGAGAGACTCCGAATCCAATCCCTACTTTCAGTATGATACATTTTAAGATTATTTCTGGTTTGGATTTTCATTCCCTTTTTTTCTTTTTCTTTTTTTAATTATTGTCCGATATAATTTACAAAGATGTAAAGTCTACCTTCAAAAACCGTGGCTGGAAATAAGGTGTGCTCCTCCTTCAAGCATGGTCGTCACTGACATGGTTAGGAACTTCATTTTGGCTGTCCAGGGGCATGTACTGAGCCATTATGGCCCTGATTTCCGAGTCCATATACGACTGAGAATGCAACAGTATAAGAAATTGTTAGAGCCAAAGTACTCTTTTTTACTTTCAAGCAAAACATACAAAAAAATTATTATCAAACAGTGCCTTAGTATTTGTTTCCCAAAAAAGAAATAGTGGGAACAGAAACACTAAACAAATGCCACTCTAATAGTCGGCATTAGAATATGCTAGTTTGAAGTGTTTTAAGTGATCAAACCCATCCTGGTGAAGGATCCTCATCTCAACCACCAGATTGATAATGTACATCAAATCATAGTTATTAAAGGCTCTAGGCAAACCAAGGCACAAGGCGAGGTGCAAGCCCGAGCAAAGTAAGGCGTGCAACAGCAGAAAAAAAGAAATTATAGTACTACCAATAAATAAAAATAAACTAATTTGATTCCTAATAAATTGAGATTTTACCGTAAAATTAAATAATTGATCAACAATTATGGCACAAAAATCTTTAGAAACAACAATAACATAAAATAACAAAATGAAAACTGGAATGAAAAAATCAGGGAGAAGAAGCTGTAAAAAATGGAAAAACAGAAGGGAAGAACTTACTCTCCATCTATATTTGTAAATGAGATATGCTCCACCACTAGCCATAGCTAAACCTAGCAAAATAACCCATACGGCAGCCCATGCTGACTTCACCTCAGTTGCCCTCTTACCTGTACATGGCCAATTGATGACATCAAAACCCCACACCATTAAAAAAAAAAAAAGAAAAAAAAAAGAGAGAGAGAGATGGAAACAGTAGGGATTATTTTAACTCACTTATGCAGGTATCATGGTCCCGGATATAAAGGTGGTCTCCAGAACAAGTGCAATCATAGCTGCCCCAGGTATTCTTGCAACTGCATTCAGGACACTGGCAGGCCTTTCTCTCTCTGCATTCATCAACATCTACAGAACCAAAACAAATAGCAGAACAGAGGAAAATTGTGGTAAGCAGGGAGACCAACACCACCTTACATCTTTGCTCTATAAAACACAAGTTCGAAGGTAAGCTGGTCTGACTGAGATGCTACCAACAAAGTTATATAATTGTTTGAACAGAGTCATATGATTGTTCGAGGCTTCAAGCAGAGTCAAAATATCAGCAAAGTATTGACCACAGGATAAGCCTTCAATTACACCCAGTCTATTGGGGAGATGCAACAGATAGAAAGATAAATAGAAAACACATATAAATATAATGATCAAACCAGGAAAAGCTTAATCAGAAAATAGTAGCAACTCAACGAGCGTTTTCATACGCAAAATGCCTAAAGGTAGGGCCAGCACCCTCTTTAAGTTAAGCTAAAAGCCATGAGAATAAAGAAAATCAGGTAGTCTGTCTAATGGATCTTAAATAAGTAAAACAAATGCACATACACACTACAAACGCAAAAAGAAAAAGAAAAGAAAAGCAGCAACTTCATTCATTCTAAATGCATGCAAGTCTTATTATCATTATTGTTGGACAAGTAGCATGCAAGTGACAACACTACTATCAGAAAAAGCATAGATAGAAAGTCCCAGCACAGTTACGTGGATAAGAAAATTGAAGGTGCAAAGTATATAACTAGAGAAATAGAAAACTCAATTTAATGAAATATCCTGGATGGTGCAACCTTTAGAATGTGGATAATAGACGGTGATGATGATTGCTTACATTCTGTTTTTCTTGTTATATAAGGTATTGACATGTACACTTTGTCCGGTCTTCTACATATGTTTGTTTTAGGGTAAGGTACAAGTTCTACTAAGACAACTCCTTCAAGGAGTGATCAAGGATTCAAGATCAAGATAGTATTCCCCTCGTTGTCCTAGGTGTGTAAAAAAGCTAGAAAAAATTGGGGGAGAGGATCACATATAATAACACAAGAATAAACATCTGGATGAATCTGAATCAATTTTTAACTCTGCATAAGAAAAATATGCATTGTGACACAGGCTTTGGCTCATAATCATTTACAACCTGGCCTTAAGTATAAGGTTTAACTCAGCCGATTCATATACGCATCCATATCCTAGATTATAAAATGTCCCCAAATCCCCACAGGCCTTTGATGCTTCCAAGGCGCAACACAATCAGTTAAATTTTAATAAAATTTATTTTTAATCAGAATTCCCCAATAAAGGTGATACAAATTTTTATCTCGTGGTGCAACATATGCATATCCATTATTTTGTTATCTCCAAAAGAATAATTTGTCTTTTTATTAAAATTCATACATGTTGGTTCTCTTTTTCAATGACCAAAAATTGGATTTTTCTAGAGAATCCAGACAGTTAAACACTTGTTTTGCAACTCATTGCCTCCTCTAAATATTAGAGTAATGCTGAGGTATACCAAGTGTAAGATGTATGTACTTAAAAATGAGGGATGGCCTAAAGAAAACTCTGGAGACTCTTCCTTTCATTGATCTTAGATCAATATTTTATTTCTCTCCCCTCTGGCAGTTCATTTTACCCTTGCCCCAAGATACAACTGGGCTATTGTTATTCTTAACCTCCGCAGGAAACTCGAGGATAAACACAAAAGAAATATGTCAGGAGAAATAGGACCAAGTAAATGAAAATCCACAAAGCAAAAAACTCTAGTACCAAAGGTCCAATTGTTGGACAAGAAAAGGCTCACCAACTGCTAAAGTTAGCATGTGGCTTGAGCTCACTCATCTTGAAGTGTATGCTGGGTGATGTGTCAATGGGAAATATCTAAAGCATCTGCCAATTTATAGTAAATAGAAATAGTTTCATCCTTTTTGGTGCATCACTCGCATATTATTCTAATTGACAGATTTTAGAATTTTCCTCATTCACCATGATGTCAAGTTCATGTCTATCAGGATGCCTAAGAATTTCACACAACAGATCACAGCAACTAAACAAGTTTTAAGTTTGAACTGTGAATTTGGAATTCCAAAAGTTCAAAGCGCCGGGGTTACCCTTTCTAACTTAAACTGAACGAGACACAAATACAGGGGTAGAATCTCCATTGGTGAAGATGAAGTAAACATCATCATCATTCCTATGTATAAGAGCGAGATGGTCAATATGGTAGTAAAATTCGTCATCCATGTCTTCTCTTTTCTCCTTTTATTCTTCCATTTCAGTCATTGATAGACATGCAGATATTTCTTATGTACTTTATGAGCCACAGCGGCACGTAATTAAAAGTAACTCTACTTTGAACTCTGGTTTGAACATGGAAATTTATTTCATTACGTTCATGAAAAGCTGACCATGCAAACTCTTACCTTCACAACTTTTGACACCATCGCCTTTAAAGCCTGGAGGGCATGCACATTTACCGTCCCCAGTATCCTGCTGACATTGCAATTGATCATTTGAATCTCAATTTATTTGCGAGAGGAAAGACGAAACAAAAATGTGAAGGTGACAAACCAAACAAGCAGAGTATGCATGTCCATCTAGGGCTTCGTGCCAACATCCACCATTGTTGATTTTGCAACGGCCCCGCCCACTTGCTGCAAATGAAAAGTTATGCTTATTAAACTCTGGACATGGGTGTTCAGGAAAGGAAGTGTTTCTATCTTATAATGGACAAAAATTAAAGTAAAGTTAATGCTAACATTTCAGGAGAGTAAGCATGTAAATTACATACGTGATTTTCCATGAGAAGTTGTCTCACACAAGAAATATGTTAACATGAGCAAGAATGACATTTTGGTTCCCATCCATAACGCGTAATTAGCCAGCTACACTCAAAGTAACCACAGACATTATACTTGATTCTTTTTGAAAACTCGATCTGGAAGTGTCTTTAACATTTCCAAAAATATTCCAATTGCCTTATGTTAAGGTGTCTTATTTATTTGTTGCTTATAAGATGGGCATATGTATACTTTTTGGACTTTGGTTTTTATATATGAAAGGCATGGGTGTAGATATGGGATTATTTTACTGCCATTTATTAAAACAATTTTCTTTTCCTCATTTATCACTTCTCCAATTTTAAATAAAACAATCAAACCTGAACCACAGCATAACTTGTAAGTAGTCTTGTAACTCCTATATAATATGCTATATTGGCTGGTCCAGCAACCTGGTAACATTCCAGCATGCATATTTGTCTTCCGAAATGTTAGTGCAACTATAAGGTTTTGGCTTACTTTTGCCTCCTTATCTCTTTTGCACCTTAATTCCTTAATAACTTAAAGATAAAGCAATCAGATAAACATAGGTTTACATATCTGACCTCTGAGTTTCTTATTGGGGGAAAAAAAAGGATACTTTATTGTCTGTTAGTGCTTAACAAGGTGTTTGGTATGATTGAAAAGAAAAGAAAGAGATTGACGGAAATTGGGAAGGATAGTTTGTTTTCATTTGTTTGGTAGGAAAAAAAATGAACTCTGAGGTCAAGTGAAAGGAAAGCTTTTCCTCCGAGAAAGGAAGTGTTGAGGAAAAAAATTTGGTTACACTAGTGCATTCATTTTAAAAATGAACAGCTTAGGCATATCCTCTATGTAAAGGCAAATGGGAAGGACACAAAACAATAGCTGTCTTGCTATTCTATTCATAAATTATCAAGCAAGATATAAATTTCCATTCATTCAACTTTCTCAGCCTCATACCAAACAAGAAGATAAAAATGGATTTTTCTTCAATCAATGGTGAAAAGTTTATTTTCCCCTCTTACTTCCTTTTACTTCTCCATCTTCCAACCAAACCGACCCTAATCGAAAGCATATTCAAAAATTGAAAAATTGAAGGGCAGTAATCTGTTTCTGAATATACAATATAAAGCAAGTGGTGAAATGATGCAATGCAACCAATGAAAGCAAATGACATGCATAAAGCCATGTCGGCCCATCATTGTCATTAATCTTCATAGGAGATACCTATCAAAAATAATAATAATCGTTATGGATGTAGTGCTTCCCATATGCAAATAGTTTTTATAGATATTTCCAAGTTTATTATGCTATGGTACCTCACTTCATACGGCAGCCAATTCTACCACTTATGGTGCCAGCAATTTGCCTCACAACGGCTATGGGAATACAGGGTGACAATCAATCATAATCAGCGACCAAGCAACCATGCTAGTCGCCTGCACATAACACCACAAGAAGAGGTGGTGAATGGCCGCCTTTGGGTGGGTTTCGAGTCTTTTGACAGATATGTAAAATGGAACTAACCCAAATTCACACTTGTATTAAGTGGGTCTAGATGGATAGGTTTATTTTGAGTTGGGTTGAACTGTGGCCCGCCCCTGACCTAATCTCTCTCTGAAATTTCTCTGATTCAAAAACGTTCTCAATGATTTTTAGTTTTGTGACTTTCTACATGTAGAACGTCATCTCTTGTAATCTTCTCTATAACAACTTTCTCCCGCTTAAGATTTCCATCTCCGGTATTTTTCTTTCTAAAAATATCTATTATCGCATCATTCTCTTTCCCTCTCCTTTACTTTTCCTCTAAATTAATTTCTCTAATATTATCTTTCTTTTAAATAACTATCAAGGGTTGAGGTGATGAGATTATAATTTTCTTTTTGGTGGAACGAGACTACAAATTTTGAGAACGTGTATTTGACCTGCACATGCACACACTCAGCAGTCAGCACACAGAATACACACACCACAAATATGCATACACATACACAACCAGCAAATGTCAATCTAACATGTTTCTTTCTTTAAACTTCGTCTGGAATCTTCTAAATTCTACAATGTATCTTCATCTCTGCAACTTTTTTTGTACAATTCGTTTATTTAATATGATCCCTTTCTATAAACTGTCTTTGCTAAACCTTATGCCAGATTGTCTTCTCTGTAGGATTTTATTTCTCCTCTTCTAAAGATGTTTATTTAAATGGGTGTGTAAAGACTTAAAGGGTACCCATATTCAGCCCGCTTAAACCCGCACTTACATAGGTGTACAAAGTTCACACAAACTTATTAATAACTTTTCATCGTAAGCCAAACATAGACTCAAGGTAATAATAACTCCCATATTTTACCTCTCCTTGCATGGTTCTCTCTTCAGAATTGATCAACTGCTTTTTTTTACATTTATTCCTAATTAAAACTATTCTTCGTGACTACAACTTTTCCACTTCTTTAATTTTATTTTCTTTATTTATAAATTCTTCTTTGAAGCCCAATCCTCATAAAATGAAAATTGTTTACCTCCTACCATGTATAAAATTCTTCCTCCGCTGTAACTATATCTCTAATCTCTTTTCCTATTTTTCATCTTTTAATTGGGCTAGCAGAAAAGTACATGTATAAAATTCTTTCTGCGCTGTAACTATATCTCTAATCTCATTTTTAGTTGTTAATTATCCTACCATACTCTCCTTTTTGCTAAGTAATAAGTTCTATTAATCGACATAAGGCAAACCAAGACAGTACAAAAAGCAACTATGAAGGCTCCATCTACCATAAGAAATCAAGGAGGGGACTCTCCTGGATGAATAACAGCCCTTTGACGAAAAGGAATACACGGGAAGGAATATTTCAAAAAAGATGAAGACAAAGAAACATCAAAGAGAAATGCATTTTTTGCTTTCTCCAAATGCACATAAAAATTCCAAAGGAACATGCCCCCACCCACCCATGTATTACCATATTCTCAATTTCACAAAGTATTCTTAAGTGAAAACTTTACAGCTCGTTTATCCCTCATTTATTGTTCAACGTATAATTTTTTGTATTGTATTTTGAATGTGTAATCTTTTGTATTGTATTTTGAATGTGTAGTCTTCTAATTTGTATTCAATAGTTATTTGATTATTTCTTAAAAAGCCAAAGGGTGTTTTGATCGCCATTTAGTATTTAGGGTCATGACTTGAAAGAAAAAATTAGAAAGATCTGAAATGAAATTTTCAAAATGTGCTTATTTCTTCAAAATACCATTTGTAGCATAATATTCCTCATTTATTAAGGATTAAAAAAAAAGGGGGAAGAAAGAAAGAAAAATAAATAAAAGAAAGAAAAATAAATAAAAGTCTGCTTATTAATCTTCAATTATTTGGTTAAACATATTGAAGTATGCTTAATTGAATCTTCAATTATTTGGCCTCTTCTTTTATTTTTAGTCGTAAAAGAATAGTACTTTGCAACACTTGCCTTTAAGAGCAACAAATGCTCATGCATCAACTAGTGCATATATAAACATTAGGAAAAAAAAAAAAAAAAAGGAAGCAAAATAGATAGCAAACCGATCAAATATTTAGTGGAAGAACTAGAGTCCAAAACTATGATATTACCCTCCCTCCCAGGTAACAGTTGAGAAAAGTGGCTCATACTTCTAAAAAATAATATAAAGTAATAATCATGTTCTTCGATTTCTTTTATTTGTCTGCTAAGTTTTCCTTATTTCCTTTTATATTCTCTACCCATACGTTTTGTGTTGTTGAAGAAAGAGAAGCAGCATGTCTCCTACGATAAAATATGAGAAGGGAGTGGGGGGATATATAATTGCGGCACTGAATGCAACCAACTTATATTAAATCAGAATCAATTATATCAACTGTATTTAATTAAGTTAGGTAATCAAAGAGATAATTAGTAACTTAATAATCATGGGAGTATGTTGTTATTTCAATTTAAATGAAGTTAAATGTCTGTAAAAACCGTTCTCCATGGATATTAGATCAAATGATCTTATCAACAGTGAGATTAAAAAAATATTGCCCACTTGTGTCCCCGCTAGGCGCTAAGTGAGGGTTTTGGCAAGGGATAGATTAGAGAGAGTCTTAACTTCCGGTATTATTACACAAAATGCTCTCAAGGTTCGAAGTCCGAACCCACAAGCCCACGGTTATTGGACTGAACCTTTATCACTAGACCAGTGGCCCGCCATAAAAAGTTTGATAAAATATTTGATAATTCTTCTATGATTCCTACCAGTACATTACTGATATGAGTATGATCAGGGATGGAAATCGGACGGCTTAAATGTGGAACCTGTTCAGCATCATCCATAATGGTCAATGACAGATTAGTAGTGCAACAGGGAAGTTACGAGGTCATAAGCAGGTTCAAAGATCCCCAAATGTCAAGCTGACACTTTCTCATGATCTTTTGTGTGACCCCAACTTACACATGGACAGGGGGTAGGAAGAAGGAGACTTCCGCAACCTAGCTCTAATACCATCTTATGAAGTTCCAATATAAATTCATATGGTCAGGTAGTGTAGCCCCTTCAACTAATATGCTAGGTTGGGAACTCGAACCGATGTGGGATTCAACGTACTATTTGAGGTTACTCCATTTGTTACAGCCTAGTACGTAGGACAGATATTTCGAGAAGAAATATGCCACACCAAATCTGCCCTAATTACATCCTTAAACAGTAATAAATGACATCATGACCTTTTGTTGGTTAACTCAATTCCTTGAATGATGACTCTTTATCAGTCCTCTTTCTAGATTAATGTTGATTAATGAGATGGGGATAAAAAAGACATGCTTTCAAAATCCAAGGCCTAGGAACTAAGAAATCCTATTCCAGGATCAAATTTGCGACTAGATCTTTTCACAAATTAAAGCAATTCGGTATAGACTTCAGAGAATGTTGAGAGTTGGCTACCCATATACGGTCAAATGATTTTAGACGCAGTAGTATTTCTAAGAAACAGTTAGCTACTTCTCTTTCCAATCTCTAGGTTCCAACATTTCCTTATTCTAGAAAGGATGGAAAATTGGAAACAGCATCCCTACTTAGTTAACTATGCAAAACTTTGTGGTATCTCTCGACACCCCTTCAACTTGTTTATGAGTCGGTAAATAATGTTTCAAAGGAACCAACGGACGTTTTCATTCAGACACAATGAAAATAAACCACTATTTCTCCTACGCGTGTAAATGCATCCCACAAAAGTGGTCAGAACCCCACATTTTTCCGGTGGAAAAGAAATGCAATAAAACTCTCTTAATTTCCAAAATAGATCTCTCTTCCCCAAAAAATCTACTTATTACAAAACAAAAAAAAAAAAAAAAAAAGAAGAGATCCAACACAATATAATGGAATTGACTGCCAAATTTTCCTCCTCTCCATCTCCATTGACCATATCCTCTATGTCTCTCCATCTCCATTGACCTCTATGTATGCACTAGCAACGACACTATGCATTACCGGTGCTCTCCTCAAAGTATCTGCTATTAAGATCCCCCAAAGCACAACAAACCAAACCAAAAAAAAAAACTAAAACTACTTCAGGAGGAACTTTAGTCTTCTAGATATCCTTCAAAAGAAAATAAATGGTGTAGCAACCCAATTGGCCTAACTCACTCTCAAAAGACGCCTTGAAAGAGGAGGATTGCCCCTAGACTTATATATAGCTCAGGCTCACGTAACACAAGTGATGTGGGATACAACAAGCCCCCTCATGCGCAGGGTGGACTTTGACAAACCACTGCGAACAGATATAGGGGGCCAACATTGATGTGGGATTCAAGAGGCCTAGCATCAGACAAAAAGGCTTGCTCTGATACCATGTAACAACTTAATGGTCCTAACTCACCTTCAAAATACGCCTTGAACGAGGAGGATTACCCCTACATTCATATATAGCTCAGGATCAGGTAACACAAGTGATGTGGGATTTAACACGCCCCCTCACGCATAGGTTGGACTTTGACAAATCATTGCGAACGAATATCGGGGGCCCCAACATCAATATGGGATTCAACAGATGGGATAGGCAAAAGTTGCAACCTGGACCCTGGGCATAAAATATCTAAATGCCGAATACCCCTTCCTTGTGAAGACAAAATCCAAAAATGATTCCAACTTTATGAAAATAAAACTTGAAAGTTAAAAAAGTTCGAATACCATTTTGAACTCCCAATCTTATATGGTTACAAAAAACCACCTTGCCACAAAACAGTAATATGGTTAGCAAGCAAAGCCTCCTCAACCACCACCCAAAGTAAAAAATAAAACGAAAAAAATATACGTTTGCCTCAGATGGGCCATTCACAACCAACCAATTAAACCAAAAGGGAATGCACGTCCTAGAAACAGGTACATATGTATGTGTTTCATAAACTCCTCACACCCCCTCCTAATATTCCTCCATAGACTAACTCCATAAGGTTAATGAAGCTCTCTAGCGACAAAGCCCACTTTATCTCCATATTTACAAGTAAGCACCCTCCAACATAGAAGGTCACATGCTATACAAAATCTCCCCAACTATTCGCCTAGCATCACACTATTGATAATTCAAAACTCATGATAACCCACCAAAATGTAGAGGGTTATAAACACATTCCAATTGATCAAATAAATATTAGAATCTTCCAAAAATTCTCCCCAAAGGAGATCATCAACTTGCATAAACTTCTAAGTTACCTTTAAGTAAATTTTGTGGTTCATCACCACCAAATTGATGGTTCCTGAAAAGTTGGAGAAGGCCCCTACCGAATGTTGCGCAAAATACAAGTTTGACAATCAGATGCTTTGACAATCATGTCTTTCGATAAGAACCAGCTGTCGAAAAGGACAAAAGGACAGAAACTAACAGGGCGAAGAGCAGAATGAGGTCCTTTGAGGTAATAAATAAATACATGTGCGCACGCGCGCGCGTGCGCGTGTGTGGAGGAAGAAAGATGTCCTCTCTGAAGAATCTAGAAAGGAAACAATTTTCTCACTCGTTAATTTAAATGAGGAAAATAACTATAGGTGATAAGAAGAGAATATAAGAAAGAAAATAGACTTTCCAAAAAGAAATACAAGTACAACCAAATGATGAGCTCCGACACGCAAGAACCAGGACACTAGAAGTGCAAGAAATTATTGTACCACAACCCAGTGACGAACTCCAACACACGATAACCAAACACTAAGAATGCAAGAAACTGTGCTACCAAAACCTAAAGAGCAATCAAGTTTCTGAAGAAAGCATGTGAAGCCTGAAAAAAATTATAGGTGATTAGAAAAGAATATAAAGAAAAAGAATTTCAAAAAGGAAAGACGAGTACAACCCAATGACAAGCTCCGACACACGAGAACCAGGACACTAGGGATGCAAGAAACTGTTGCAACAAACCCTAAAGGGCAATCAAGTGTCTGAAAAAAGCATGTGAAGCCTAATAAATATGTTCTCTTTCCTCTCGATCTTCACTCTAACATGACATCCTGTAGAAACAATAACTTAGCAAACAGTTCAATTAAAAAAATGTTCAGCTTCAATGAGACCTTCTAAATCACATAATATCAAGCAAGAGATGGTAAAATGTCACAATGACAGAACATCGTTCCATACTTTGTCCAATTTCCAAAACTTTTGCGGCATCATTCAAGTGTTTCACTAATTTCTAGCCTTAGGAAACATTTAAGGAATCGCTGTCATCATATTTATCCAAAAGCACAAGCATTAAAACAATAGAGTGTTTCCCCTATTCATTGTTACCAAATTCATATTCAGAATTCAATTTAGCATCTAATTCGCATATTAACTATGCAAACATGTCTTTACACCCTGACATGTATCGACACACTAAATGCTTGTTTAAATATTTTATAATTAATTTTCCATACAAGTTGCATTTTTGTGCAATATAATTAGTTCCGAGTGCCTGTATAATGTTTCATAAAGTGATATACTAACTTCACAAACAAACAGATCAAGTAAATTAAGTTACCAGCACAGGAGCTGTAACCATCTCCCTTAAACTGCACACCATCAACTAAGGGGCATTCACACACCCTCCCGCGGAATGTATCCTGAGAATATAAATGCAAGTGTTAGAAACAACGCAAGTAGACGAATGCAACCCTATCCAATTATGAACCCATGACAGGTACCTTGCAAGCAGTTATACTTGCTGCTTTGTCTTGCCAGCAACCACCATTATTATCCAAACACTCATTTGTCTCCACATCTGCGGTAAAGAAGAGAAGGGACACATTTATGCCAAATTTAATTCCATGAGAGTTACAATTTAGAACTTAAAACCAAACACTGCCTAAGAACTTGCCTCCACTCAAACAAACAGCTGGTTCAGTAGTTTCCTCAAAACCAGAACAAATAGCCTTCAGAACAGCACCTTTATCCAGCTTACCTGTAATCATGTATTTTAGGAAATGAAACCATTCTTGTTTATCTTATATTCTCGCTCAAAAATGTATTGGAGTGCATAGACAGACCTCGATACTGCCGGTTATTGACAACAAGTGTAGGTAATATGGTGACATCACCTCGTGATCCTTTTCCAACCTATGAAAAGTATGCTACTTATGAAATTTACATGACTGAAAAAATACAACGCCACTTGGTGGCAGCTCCTAAAATAGCACCATAATTGTTAGAATATCCATAGTTATTCCTGATGTTTTAGTCCCACTATAGCAGATGAGAATAAGTAGAATTCACTAAATTAGTGGAATTTTCAAAAGTAACGGCATTTGCAAAAACTACCATAATTCAAAAAAAATAAAATAGTGGAGAAATCACCAAGTTAGTTGAAATGTTGAATTCTGAAATACTTGTAAAATATGTGGGGGTGTCAATTGCGAATAATACAAATACATATGGTAGAAAAATAGTTCCCATGAACAGTCCTTAATTGAATATACACCAAAAACAAGAAATTTGTACGCTCAATCTCAACAGCAACCAGCCCTGTGGTCTAATTCCGCTGTGCTCGTCGTTCGACCACATGCAAGTGTCGTTCGCCAGCAATGATTGCCTATAAAGGTAGCTATGGCAAACTTGCTACGACACAGCCAAGGGGGGAGAGAGACAGGCCAATGACACCCATCTCCGATTTCTTACGGTTTGACAAAATTTCGTATGGCAAGCAATAAAGTCTATTTAACTATATGGTGGGAGTAAAACTCACTTCATAAATCAATACGTTTTCAATTAAGTGGTTTAAAAGATAGACATGGTGATGTAATTCAGACAGTTTACTGATTATCCCAAAAGTATATCACCAATTCCAAAGAATTCAAGGTCTTTAACAAAGTCGATGTTTACGCGAAAATAAGGGAAGGACACATACCTGAGCATCTTGCTCCTCTTTCAAAACTTGATTGTCAGAATCAGCTTTTGGATCTCCCATACATTTCTCAACCTTTTTCAAATCAAGCCCTGCTTAAAAGCAGATATTAACATGCCATGTTATCAAAATGCCACAGGTATTTACAATAATAGAGTACAGAAACAATCATTCACCTAAAGATTTAATAACGCTGTCAGCACATTCTTTGTTGTATTTCTTCTCTTTCATGGGACATCTAATTTGAAAATCAGTTACATAGTCCCACCATGCCCATGGCTTTTTGGTCTCATTTGCCACTCTAAACACACACAGCTGCCGTAAATTTTCAATAACTACATCTTTTCCCTCATAACCTGTACTGAAATCCTGCTCAGGATCAGGAGCACAATATCTTCCATGATTAATGCATTGGGACTTGCACTGTTTGCTCACAGTGAATGCTTGAGGGCAATACCAAGTTATATAGTGTGGTGTAAATTGTGTATACCCGCCTTTATCAAGAATCTGTGCTGCACCCTTAAAATCTTTGATGAACTCCATCAACATGTCGCATTTGACTCCACACTCATCATTGCTGTTGCTCCACAACTCATACTCGACACGGTCATCTGGATGAGGAACAGCTTCTCTCCAATCAAGATTCACATTAACCATCTCCCCATCTCTGATAGCTTTCTTTAATTTTTCCCCAAAGCTCTTCTCAATTAAAGCAGATGGTATGGTTATGTTTTCGATATACTTGGTAGATGAACGATCCTCTTCCGGAGTGTCCATGGTTATCAATGCTTCCTCCATGTCATCTTCGACTAGAACTGCAGAAGCACCAGCATTTTGGGCATTCCACACTTTCAATGCAAAATAACAATCTGGAAAGCACAAGAATGGAGCATCAGTTTCATGTCTCGACCAAGTCTAATAGATCATAGACAACAGTAAAACACAGTTTCACAGTAGTGACACATTGTAGAAATGTAGCAGTCAAGGCTAAGCAAGCAAAACCCAAAAAATGAAGCACAATTCAATACTAAAACAACTAAACCTTTGCCCCCACTTAAGCAGGGTCGGCTGCATGAATCCATTTACGCCATAATGAACCATCAAGGGCCATCCACTCGGTCAAGTTTTAATTTATTCGGATTCATGTTATAAAAGTTCTAATAAAGTTTTTACACGGACAACTACCTAACACAACCCTCCTCCTTTACACGGGCTTGGACCGGCTGTGTAAAGAATAAAGAATAAAACACCCACGGGTGGAGTTTTTAGAAAGAAAATAGAATTAAAAAGAATAAAAGTCAAGAAATAGAACAAAAATAGGAAATCAGCAATAGACTAGCAATATAAATTGAAGCGACCATTTTACATGATAATAATGTGAGGATAAGTTTTTAAACATAAATTAACACCAATAGAATGCAGAAAACAACAAAAAACCTTCAAATGTAACGAAAGGAGACAAAGCAATTACCAAATTTATATCTGAAGGAGAATAGAGGAATCTATATCCACCAAAAATGAACAAAAGAAAACTTTCAAAACACCAATTATCATAGTCGGAAGAAAAATAGATAAGCGGTTGCGTCCAAGAATCAAATAAGAAAAATAATATAAAATTAAAATCAACAATTCACGACAAGCAGCAAAGAAACATGCAAAATTAACGCAGAATTTATCAAGAGGCGAATTCGATTCACCTCCACGGCCGACCAAGACGAAAGTGGGCAACGATCCAGACTTGGACTTGAACGAAATCCCAGACTCATCGAAACTTCGGCATCCCTTTTGGTTGTCTTTCGGATAAACCACCATCCCAGCCATGCTGCCACCGTACTGAGGAATCCCGAAGTTGCCAATGGCACTGTCGTAGGTGCCCTTCATGCTCTCCGGCGACGTTACAGTCAAACTGTTCTTCTCCACCACGAACCGAGCCAGCGACGACGGGAATACATTGAGCAGAATAAACCCTAGAAAAACTGCAATTTTTGCAGATCTTCGTTCCCCCACCATTTTTCTAGGAGCTGCGGAGGAGGTAGACGGTATGCCCTTCAGGAATTTTCTTCTATTTGTGTTTACCAAGTTGCAAGTGTCCTTCGAGTTGTGCGTGTGTGTGTGAGAGAGAGAGATTGTGATCAGTAGTCATCTAATCTAAGAAAAACAATTAAATTACACTTTACTGCAAGTATATAATTGGTTTATATTTTGGACCTAATATTTCAATTTCAACATATCTAAATTTTACAATTGTATTTGTGTCAGTATTCACCAAACTCGCTGGTATTGACAAAAATCTCACTCCAGAACTTGTCAATTTGCAAAATAAAAAATGCAGATTGTATCAATGTGGTGTCGGTCAAAGAACCTCCGATGTGAGAATAAGTTAATATGATTTAAGATAGATAAAAAATGTATATACAAATAATTCACTGCTGCTTACTTTTATACATGATCCTTGGCTGTTCATGGTAATCGGTGGTTATACCTCTCAATGTGATTGATCCACTTCCACCTTATTCGATAGTGGATTGTTTTTTTTGCGATACTACTTACGAAAATGGAATGGTAGACATTACGTAGTTGTTTCCTCGCTTATCATGTCATCACATTGGGTTGCTTGATTGAATTGCCTAATCGGCCTTTGGTAGCCTATTTTCGAGTTATTGTATTGAGTAGGGGTTCAATTTCAGTTGGCCGAAAGTGCAACCAGCCTTTAATCTCTTATATTCCTTCGACTCAAGACGCGACGTCCTCACTAGGCCCGTTATCTCGGCCTAATCGAGTAAGATGCGTGTTTAAATAGATGAAAAGGTCGACGGGAGTCTTATCTCCATCACTTTCCATTCCTTCGACCTAAGACGTGACGTCCTCACTAGGCCCGTTATCTCGGCCCAATTGAGTAAGATGCGTGTTTAAATAGATGAAAAGGTCGACGGGAGTTTTATCTCCATTACTCTCCAATTTCACTTAAATTAGTACAAAATACATGAGGACCATCCTCTTAGGAAAAACTTTTAAATTTAGTGGGGCAATTGCCCAAAAAACTTATGGCTCGTTTGGTTGAGCGGAATAGAATGAGGGTGGAATGGAATGAAAAAAATAATAGAATGAGAAAATGAATAGAATTAAATTGTCAATAGAATCATTATTCCATTAACTTGTTTGGTTAGTATAGAAAGAGGGAATGAGTGAAATAGTGAAATATAATAAAACTTTATTATAAAGGCATAATGAGAATTTTATTATATTTCACTATTCCATTACTTCCCTCATTTTATTATATTTCATTATTTTATTCATTTTTCAGTTTTTGTTCTCTAATTTCTATTTTTGTTATCAATTTTCAGTTTCTATTTGCAATTTTCTATTTCTGTTCTCTAATTTTTGTTCTCAATTTTTAGTTTCTGATCTCAATTTTCTGTTTCTGTTCTCAATTTTATATTTTCTAATTTCTGTTTATGTTCTCTAATTTCTGTTTTTGTTCTCAATTTTTAGTTTTTGTTCTCTAATTTTTTGATTGGGTTTGATCAATGATGGTTTTTTTTATAATTTTAGTCTTGATTCTATTGGACTGGACTTGATTTCAGTCCATTTTAAATGGAATCTCATTCCCTTGATTTTTATTTCAATTGAATCACAAAAGTAATTCCATTGGAAAACCAAACAACGGAATAGGAATCGAGGGCGGAATGATGATTCCATTTCACCCCGATTCCGTCCAACCAAACATGCCGTTAATCTCTGATATAAAAATGGTCGAATATGATCAAATTGGCAACTAAACACAAATATTATTATTTTAGGGGGTGATATACTCAAATTAAAAAAATGAAACGTCAAGCGAAACTAAATCAAAATGTTTGGTGTGTAAAGGGTAATTTAGTCAGTATACTTATTTAATTGTGTGCGGTCACTCTCGCCATCAAAGGTTTAAAATTATAAAATTGACTAAATATAGGCAATGATTAGGGTTGGTTTATTGTGTTCTAAATAACCTATCCGGGAAGACCCATATAAGTATATATTTCTCTCTTTAAATTCAAGGTGGTAAAATCTGTTAGTAAATTTAGTCAGAAATTAATTAAATAATTAAACAATTAATTATTTAATCAATTATTAATTGAAAAATAAATGAAAAGAAGAAACAGTTATGATTTCTTTATTACATAAACATTCCTGATAACATTACAAGAAAAGTATTACCATAAAAAATGATAAAACAGAAGAAAAAAAAACACTTAGTTGTAGAATGATAAAACAAATAGAAACAAATTACTTATTGTGTAATAAAGAGAAACAGAAATACCAGAATAGAAGATCGAGGTAATCGTTTGACGATTTGTTCTTAAAACAGATTTCGCTCCTGCTAGATGTTTACGGTTGAATGAGCGTCTGCATCCCAGGATACAACAATCACACTACTACTGGTACTAGCACTAGAAACCAGAAGTCGGACGAACAGAAAAGTGTAGAACTCTCTCAAAATCAACAACAACGTAGGCAAGAAAACAGAATGCAATGCAGTTTGTGGGATGCCTAATGTTGAGAAATGCATGCTCTTTTATAGGGAGCGAAAATCAACCTAAAGAAGGCTTAGTGTTAAGGCATTCAATAGACAACACTAATCAACCTGCAGTTACAAACCTGAAGAATTTTCAGGTTTTTGTAACTCTCAGTAGTTACACACCTGAAGAGACAACGTTCAAGTTTATAACTTCTCTCAAGTTATAAAACCTGCAATATATACTTTAGGTTGTGTTTGGCTATTTGGCTTAGAATTTTTTGAATTTAGTACAAAACATACCAAGTCCAAGCTAAGAGCCCCAAGATCTACAAGGCCCAGGGCCGAGGACCCAGGACCCAAGACCCCAGACCCCGACCCGGCTCGGGCCAGGCGGGTGGCCGGTCGGTCGGTGGCGGCGGTGCATGCGCGTGTTGCTTTATTTATTTTATAGCCTTTAATCTTCTTTTTGTCCATGTATTTCAACGCCTTAGAGGGCTTACCTGTAAGAGGTATCTCGAGCCTTAATAAATAAATTTTCATCTTCTTAGGTTAACAATATAGGATAACTCACACTACACGTCAATCAATGTCTTCAAATGGATATTTTAATGAATAGTTTTAATTCACATCTTAAATAATTTTACACAAATAAATATACTACATTCATCTCCTAACTAAGGATAACACATTAGTATATTTATATATCCTAATTTATTATTGAATCCCATAAATAATTGGGTCACAAAATGCCTAAAAAATCATTTAATACAACAATCCCCCACATGAATGAAAATTGATCGGATAAACATACATATGAAATGCAAACTCAAAACAAGAGAGAGAAGGAGAAGCTCAAAAAGAAAATAACCACATCAAGACAGGTAACTTTTGGCCTTGAACCTTCCTCAGTAAGAATCTATCAGATTTACTCAGCCAACTAGTGAACATGATGTCTTGAACTGTTCGGCCTTTCGTGTAAATCAAAACAATAAATACTACATAGTTATCTTCTAGACACTTTCCGTGTAAGACCCCGATTTCTCCCGTATGTCATTTTATTTTCATTTTAGAGCATTTAGGAAATTACGGGGTAAAAATAGAGTTAATTGAAAGCCTAATTAAAAGTTTTGGGTCAATTAAAAAAATTTAGAAATTTTTATTCCAAATTATGGGATTCAAATTGTCACTTAAATTCTAAACTAAAAATTTTAAGGGTTCAAACTGCGATTTAAGGAAAATTGTAAATAGTACATTGGGCTAAAATAAGGATGTAAAGAGTTAGGGGGAGAAAAGAGTAATAAAATAAAAGATTTTTTTTTATATACATATGTGTGTGTGTTGTGTTTGCCAGCCGACCTGTGAATCGAAACAGGGAGAGGAGTGAGACCGGCGACGTGACAAGAGTAGATCAAGCAATCCATCCACTTATTTCATGCATATAAAGACTCATGCACGAACATCATGAAGGAAGATCTGAAAAGGAGAAGAAATCTGATGAAATTTCAGAGAAATCTAGAGAGAGAGAGGGAGGATCGGAGGGGGGCGTCGGGTGTTCGTGATCGACGGTAGGAGGGGGGGTTTGATTTTGATCAGCCGGCGACTGTGGGTATGTGAGGGTGTAATCATAGTCGTTGTGTTCAGACGTGAGGGTGTGTAGGGTTGTTGTTAGGGATTGCTGACGGTGGACGGTTCTCCGGTGAGCAGTTCTGGTTGCAGGGGTGTGTTTGCATATGAGTGTTCTGATTCAACGTGTATGTGAGTGGGGGTGATCGTCGGTGAAATATATGGGTGGTGGTCGCCGGAGTTGGCAAGGAGAGAGGAGAGAGAGAGGATCGGCGGTGACGGGTTCAGTTGCCGCCGTTGGTGAGTTCGTCGTCGTACCTTCGGTGATTGCGCATGTGTGGGTATGGGATGTATTGGGCGTTGTGTGTGCGTGTGCATGAACGATTGACGGTGAAGATCGGCGGGAGGAGTGAAAGCTCGGCCGGCATCGAGGTGGTTTGGCGGTGCTCCAAACCGAAACAGAACAGAAAAAAAAAAAAAAAAAAAAAGAAAAAAAAAAAAAAAAAAAAAGGAGAAAAGAAATTACAAAAAACAACCCCAATAAAATTCAAAATTCATCTCACGGCCCGTGAACGTTTCGTAACAGGTAATATTTTCATCGGATATTATTATCGATTGAATTAAGTTGTTGAGCATTAAGATTCTTCGCATCCGTAATAGTGATTGTCGTGATCGTAATAACATTTTTATAATCGCTAATTTTAACAAATGGTTACAGTAAACTTAACGGAGCGAAATTAAACCAATAATAATTTTTTTTTGTAATAAAATATGGGGAATGGAGAAATTATGGGAAATTAGGACCTGCATTCATCTAATTAGGTTATTTTAAATACGATATTAATTCAGGTCCTATTACTATTAGGTTCGCAAGCACCGGAGTTTCGGTAGAGAGTAGTCAGTAAAAACTTTTTGGAGCGGATCATGAGGTGAGTGTACTGTCTTCTTACCAAATTATTTTTCTATATATGATGGAATATGTATTTACTTAAACTGTATGAATTTATAAATGATATGGATCAAGCAGGATTTGGGTGAGTTGGTAAACTGGATTTTCGGAAGATTTCGGGGGGTTTTGAAATGAAGTTGAAAATGAATTTTTGTTGGATTTGGTGAAATCAGATGGTGTTTTTAAAAAAAAAAAAAGGGAATAGAAAACATCTGTTTTTCTAAAAATGACGGGTTTTCTAAAAATAAAGGGTAGAAAAGCGGTTTTGATAAAATTAGACGTTTTCTTTAAAAGAAAGTGTGAAATATGATTTTTGAATTTAAAAGTTGGTTGTGCGGAAAAAAGATAGACGTGGTGATTTGACGAGATTGAGTAGACAATATTTATTGAGTTGTGATTCGATGATACTGTATTTGATTTGACGATGCCATAGTATTTATTTGTTTCGGTAGAGTGAGGATATCCGCTTCGGCAGAGTGATGTTATCCGCTTCGGCGGAGTGATGTTTATCTGCTTCGGCAGAGTAATGTTAGATGTTATACTGCGCAGTGATTATCCGCTTTGGCGGAGTGATGGGTGTTCGTAGGAAGGCATATCCTACGGATGGTACGATACCGTTACAAACTCCAGATCGTGAGGTTAAAACGATCACTAGGGCTGACCAGTGTGTGTGTTTGAGATGTGATGTTTTACTTATATTGGGTGTTGTATTATTTATTATGATGATTGGTATTATTTTACTAGATGGGTTGGAATGGAACTTATATTTATCACTTTATTTCCACTACTTATATTATGGGAAATATTACTTGTTACGCGTTGTTTCTATAATCACGCTTGATCCATTTAGATGTTGTAGAATGAGGTTTATTATTAAAAATATTTTTACTAAGAAGGCAGTACACTCGCAGGTAAAATAGCTAGGAGTTGGTCGGTCTCCTACTGGTGCTAGATAGGGTTATGCGGGTCACGCAAAGGAGTCATTAGAGTTAAATTTTGGAGACGAGATATCAGAAATGAAATCTAAGTGAGGTTTAGGGGTTTTGTTTGATTGTATTTATATTTCGGGACGGTATATCCCTATCAGATGGGACTGTTATATGTGTTGTATAGATTTGCGATTTTGTTACGGACATATTGAGGTTGGCTAGTTAGTTGGGTAGTATCATGTCTACGTCACGCCGGCCCTACATGATGGGTGTCCGGGGTGGGGTGTGACATTCCGTTCTATGGTTGCGTTCATTTTGGCCTTCAATACTTCATGAGTGCTTCTAGAGAATTTAACCTTTTTCATTTTTTCAGAATCAGCTCAGTTCTCACTCATATAGGTGATATTCTATAAAAAATATTCTGCTATACCCCACTTGAAAATTTTTCAAGATATAGAAATCATTAGAAGTTATAGTTATCCTTAGCCATATTGCAGATATTACTGTTATATCATAGGAATGAGCCGTAGAATTTATCTACTCAATAATACACTCACAATCACCTTCATAATTCGGTTGTCCCTTTGAACCTAGATCTTGGAATCTCCAGTCAATTAGGTTGGGTTGCCATTATGATGACTATTTCATAATAGGCTTTAAACTCATTCCCCTCGACAAACAATTTACTATATCTCGTGTGAGAAGTTTGGTCAATGGATCCACAATGTTATCTTTTGACTTGATATAATCAATTGAGATAACTGCATTAGGGAGTAAATGTCTTACGGTGTTATGCCTTTGACGTATATGTCGAGACTTACAATTATACATACTACTCTGTGCTCTTCCAATTGTTGATTGACTATTACAATGTATGCAAATAGCTGGCACAAGCTTAGTCTACATTGGAATATCTTCCAAAAATTGTCTAAGCCATTCTGCTTTATCTCCTGCTTTATCTAAAGCAATAAATTCAGATTCCATTATGGATATGGCAATACATATTTTCTTGGAGGATTTCAACAACACTGCAGCTCCTCCTAATACCAAGACATATCCGCTGGTGGATTTAGTGTCTTTAGTATCAAATATCCAATTTGCATCACTGTACCCTTCAAGTATTGCTTGATATCTCGTATAATGAAAACCATAATTTTGAGTATATCTTGAATATCTCAAAAGCCTCACAATAGTTTTCCAGTGTTCTCGACCTGGAATGCTAGTGAACCTGCTTAATTTACTTACTGCATAAGCAATATCAGATCTTGTACAATTCATTATATACATTAAACTACCTATTATTCGAGAATACTACAACTGAGATATACTCTCACCAGTATTTTTAAAAAGATGTTGATTAACATCGACTGGTGTTCTGGCTATACTAGAGTCATCATTGTTAAATTTTCAAGGACTTTCTCGATATAATGAGATTGAAAAAAGATCAATCTTTCAGATGTTCTTGAAATTTTAATTCCAAGAATGACATTTGTTTTTCCCTACTATTTCATCTCAAATATATTTGTTAATATTTGTTTGGTAGATTTTATGATTTTATCACTACTACCAATAATAAGTATGTCATCTACATATAAGCATAAATAACGTAACAAGACTCTGTTGTTATAATATAGACACACTTGTCACATTCATTGATCTTAAAATTATTTGATAACATAACATTGTCAAATTTCTCATGCCATTGTTTTGGCACTTACTTTAATCCATACAAGGATTTTACAAGTCGACATATTTTTTTCTCTTTTCTAGGAACCATAAACCCTTCTACTTGTTTCATAGAGATTTCTTCATTTAATTTACCATTTAAGAAAATAGTATTAACATCCATTTGATGTATCCTAACATTATGTATAGCTGCTATTGCTATTAACATATGTATAGATGTGATTCTTGTTACTGGTGAATAAGTATCAAAATAATCTATACCATTTCTTTGCTTGTAACCTTTAGTTACAAGTCTTACTTTATATTTATCAATTGATCCATCTGCTTTCATTTTTTTCTTATTGATCCATTTACACCCTAGTGGTTTCATTCCCAATGGAAGATCCACTAGTTCCCATGTATGATTTTGAATGATTGACTCAATTTCACTATTCACAGCTTCTTTCCAAAGAGATGCTTCAGGCGTAGACATAGCCTCCCCAAAAGTTTGAGGTTCACATCCTATCATATAAGTATAGAAATCAGGACCAAAAGATTTAGAAACTTTTGTCCTTTTACTACGTCTAGGTTCAATCTCATCCTCATGGGAATTACTAGAAGTAGTATCACTTGTTCTCTTTAAATAAATCGACTCAATAGAAGTCTTACAAGGAAACACATTTTCAAATAATGATGCATTCCTTGATTTAATAATCGTATTCTTACGCACATTTTCAATTTCTGATTTATGAATCAAAAATTAATATGCGCTACTATTTTGTGCATATTCAATGAATACACAATCAATTGTTTTTTGTCCTATTTTAATCTGTTTAGAATCAAGAACCATTACTTTTGCAAGACACCCGGACACTTTTAAGTATGAATATGAAGGCTTTTTTCCTTTCCACAATTCATAAGGGGTCTTATCTAATTTCTTGCGAGGTAATTTATTTAAAACAAAATTCGTTGTTAAAACAACCTCCTCCCCACAAGTTCTAAGGTAGACCAAAACTTATTAACAAAGATTTCATAATTTCTTTTAAAATTATGTTCTTTCTTTTAGTAAGTCCATTCTGCTGAGGTGAATAAGGTGCTGTATTTTGGTGGATTATTCCATGTTGTGCACAAAACTCACCAAAAGGTGAAACATTTTCTCCACCTATAAAAAAGGTGAAACATATTATTTACCTCTATCACAACGCAACATTTTGATCTTTTTATTAAGTTTATTTTTAACTTCAGTCTTATAATGTACAAACATGTCTAATACTTCATCTTTACTTCTTAAAAGATAAACATAACAATATCTTATACAATCATCAATAAAAGTAACAAAATATTTTTTTCACTCCTCTAGTTTGTACAAATTTTAAATCACAAACATCTGTGTGCACTAACTCTAGAGTTTCACTTTTTCGTTCAATTGAATGAGAAAAGGTTCTAGTCAATTTTGACTCCGCACAAGTCTCATATTTGTGACTTGTATTGTCTTGACATTTAGGAATTAAATTTATATTAATTAATTTACGTAAAGTATCATAATTAAAATGTCCTAAATGACCATGCCATACATCTAAAGACTCAATTATAAGCAGAAGAAGTATTGGTTTTATTATTGTTATTCTTTGGGATTATAATTATCATATGAAGCTTGACAAAACCTTCATTCATATTGCCTTTTCCCACATACATCACTATCTTAGTAAGTACAAACTTATTAGACTCAAACAGTAGCCTGAAACCCTTCTTATTCAACAACAATCCAGAAACCAGATTCGTACGAATATCTAGTACATGTAGCACATCGTTCAGAGTAAGTTCCTTATCAAATGTCATTTTCAGCATGATATTTCCCTTTCCTTTAACCTTAGAAGTTGAAGAGTTCTCCATATAGAGCTTTTTCCCAGATTTCATTGGCTAATAAACGGTGAACATCTTCTTATCAGACCATATGTGACGAGTAGCACCAGTATCCACATAACATTCTCTGGGATTGTCAATGAGGTTGACTTTAGATACAACCACTGACAAATCATCTCGGAAACCTCATCAGTAAGGTGTTCCACTTCAGTCACATGAGCATGATTTTTAGGTTTATTTCCTTTTGGTACAACTCTCTTGCGACAATCTTAAGCACGATGTCCCATCTTGTCACAAGTATAGTAGTTGCCCATGAACTTTTTGTTTGTAGCTCCTTTGTTCAAGCTTGATTCAGTTTGCTTCCTCTTCTTGTGAGTTTCTATGACATGGACTTTTAACATCATAGAATTATGACTTTTACATTTAGAAGAGATACAATGTTTTTCTTCGATTCTCAATTAGAGAACCAAGCCCTCACGAGTCATCTCTTTTCGTTTATGTTTGAGATAATTCTTGAAGTCACCCCATGATAATGACAACTTTTCAATCACATTTGCCACTTGAAATGATTCATTAAGAGTTATTCCTTCAGCATGAATGTCATACAAAAGGACTTGGAGCTCTTCAATCTGACTAATGACTGTTCTCGAATCCACCATTTTATAATCTAGAAATTTTCTGACTACGAATTTCTTAGTCCCAGTATTTTCAGTTTTGTACTTATTCTCTGGGAACTGCCACAGTTCTTTTGTTGTCGTGACTGAGCAATACTCATTATAGAGTGTATTAATCAGTCCATTCAGGATATAGTTCTTTCATAGGAAATCAAAATATTTCCATGCACCAATAGCAGCAACAGTTTGAGTGTCAGACTGTCTAGTTATGACATGAGAATCCTCGTAGAGGAATCTTGCCAAGTTCAATGTTGTCAGGTAGAACAACATCTTCTATTGTCATCTCTTGAAGAAGCTTCGATCAAACTTCTTAGGCTTTTCTCTATGTGGAGTCGACACAAGAAGCGCAACAGGCATAGACACAGTAGGTGGTGAAACACCTTGATTATCAATCGCAGCAGCGGTAACAGTAGCATCATTTGAAGACATTTTTCTTGTAAGAAAACACAAATAAAAAATATAAGAAAATTTGTTACTGGAATATTTTTCAAACAAAATCAGGATTGTTTAAAATAATTCAGAAAAATTGCTTTAAGGTGGTAAAATCTGTTAGTAAATTTAGTTAGAAATTAATTAAATAATTAAACAATTAATTATTTAATCAATTATTAATTGAAAAATAAATGGAGAGAAGAAACAGTTATGGTTTCTTTATTACATAAACATTCCAGATAACATTACAAGAAAAGTATTACAATAAAAAATGGTAAAGCAAAAAGAAGAAAACTTGTTGTAGTATAATAAAACAAACAGAAACAGATTACGTATTGTGTAATAACGAGAAACAAAAACAGAAATACTAGAATAAAAGACCGAGACAATCGTTTGACGATTTGTCCTTAAAGCAGATTTCTATCCCGCTAGGTGCTTATGGTTGAATAGGCGTCTACCTCCCAAGATACAACGATCACACTACTTCTGGTACCAACACTAAAATCCAGAAACTGGGCGAACAGAAAAGTGTAGAACTCTCTCAAGAACTCTCTCAAAAGTAAGAACAACATAGATAGGAAAATATAATGCAATGTAGCTTATGGGAAGCCTAATATTGAGAAATGCATGCCTTTTTATAAGGACCAAAAATCAACTTGAATAAGGCTTGGTGTTAAGGCATTCAATGGACAACACTAATCAACCTGCAGATACACACTTGAAGAGTCTTCAGATTTTTGTAACTCTCAGGAGTTATACACCTGAAGAGGCAACCTTCAGGTTTATAACTTCTCTCAAAGTTATAAAACTTGCAATGTATACTTAAGGCTGTGTTTGGCTATTTGGCTTAGAATTTTTTGAATTTGGTATAAAACATACCAAGTTCAAGTCAAGTATTCCCTAAGAGCCCCAAGATCCATGTACGACGAAGCGTTTATTTTACGGGCTTGCGTATTGACTACTCGCAAGTGCACGAGGTCCAGTTTTAATATAGTAGATCTTTAAGATCGGATATTGTTCCCACAGGGATGGGTTGAATAATTGAATACCGCAATTGGCATAGTCTTTTATTATCCAAACGGTTAAAGAAATGATTTAAAATTAAACTAATTAAAACTAAATTAAACTACAATTAGTGGGTTAATCCTAACTATGTTGATTACCTAGGGATTGATTTCGTTCACTTAATACATATTTGATTTCGTTTAGTTAACAATAACGGAGTTTAGGTATCCGACAATCTCAGTTCGTAAACTCACTCGCCACCTCTCTCGAGTGTAAGACGAGTGAATACGTGACTTCACGTCAATGAAGAGGTCCCTCTCAATGTATTAATGATGCTAAGTCACCTGAGTCTTGCCCTAACATCATCGATTGCACACTCACTAACGCCCTCCCGAGTCGTTAGATCGTAACGATGTGTTTACCCTAATTCGAATCCGGGGTTACCTCTCTCGAGTGTCAAATTCCGTATTCTTAAATTCAACCCTAATACTTTAACAAGCATATTAAAGTTTCCATAAAATGATAAACACAATCAGAATTAAAAGTAAACAACTGTTAAAGAAACATATATTAAATCAACCTAGTATTTACACAACTACATCGATCTCTAGCTAATATTTATCTAATCTAACACGATCTTGGCCATTGAAACATTAAACCAAGAAGGATTCATCATCATTTACAATAAAACATTAAATTATAAAGAGAGAAATATCAAATCTTAAAGTGGAGTGGTTTCCACTTTCGCCGAAGATTGATCCGCCAATGTTTCCTCTTCTCCGGATGATGATTCTCCTCTTTGAGCTTTTCAAGATTGGCCAAAGATCATGTCCTAAGGGTTAGGGACGTTCCAGCCTTCCAACCTCTTTAATGGAAGTGGGAGAATGGGTATTTATAGGTGCAAAGTTTCAAAATATCTGAAAATATCTATTTTGCTGTGCAAAGCCCACCGCCGCGGCGGTGGGTAAGTTGGTTAGCTCACAGATATTTTATCGCTATGGTGGTGGAACAACATCCAAACTCTCTGATCTTTCACCATCGCGGCGGTGGCCTTGCGCTGCAGCGGTGGGACTTGTTCAAATTCAACACTCTCTGCAATCCCACCGCCGCGGCAGTGGCTCTTGTGATTTTAAAACCTTGTTTCTTCATCATTTTTTTACCATTTTTCTACCGTTTTAGCATGTTTGTCGCTTGTTTGCGTCCCTACACCTGAATTACATAAAAACGACAAAAATGCAATTAAATATTACTAGTTCACTCGAAAATTACTAAATTCAATTTAGAAGTAGATAGGTATTTTACACCTATCAAATACCCCAAACTTGGAATTTTGCTAGTCCTCGAGCAAAACACCCTAACACTAAATTAAACTAACTACTCTAATTAACTTACGACTAATCTAAAAATGAAAAACTTTAACAAAGAAGAAGTATATGCATGCGAGTTCCAAATTCAATCGAAGAAACCAAGTTGGTCCCCCCTCAACATCCCTTAATCTGATCAAGTTCGGGAAATAATACACACCAAGTGGTGTTCTAGAATTTCAACACTCAATATCAATAAAAATCATTCTAGATCCATTTGAAATGTGTGTGTGTGTGTGAGCTCAAATGTATAACTAACCAAACTCCAAATTGAATTATTCAGTAGATAAGCTTATGACTTAAACCTTAAAGAATTCAGGAAAACCATACGCTTGATTGGGCTCGACTATCCACTAATGTAGGTTCGGACATTTACAGAGATCAATAGGGCTTGGTTTGGCTTCAGAGAACGACCAAGGATATTGCAGGAATAGAAAATAGAAAATCGTTAGGATTAAACGATACTTAAGGCACAAACGCTTGTCGCTATCTTTCTCTCATAACCCCACACGTTTAAAATATAACCCTGAACAAGAATTTAAGAACACTGTATTCACTTGTCAAAAGAAATGAAAATAAAAACTATATTCACTTAGGTTTTTTTTTTTTTTTTACAAATATTGTCACACCCCCAAACTTATTCGAATTTGTACAATTTTAGGGGCATGCAAAAAGAATAACAAATGAATACATTAATACTGAACCAGTAACAATTCGTCTGAAACCCCAATCGCTCACTTCATGTAGCATAAACTAATGCTACTTGATTTCACTCAATTTTGACTTTTACAATAGTTTAGAAAAATTTAATTGGATAGAATATTGAAACGTGTTCACAATTGAAAAGATTATCAGCTTCGACAGGAGAACGAGGGAATAAATTTTTAGGTTAGCTACAAAGGTTCAAGCAATTAAAGTGAAGGCCTAAATCATGCCTCCAGAATTACCTCACCTAGGATTTCGCCTCAAGTCTACCCCAAATCAAGTTCTAGATTCCTCTTTTCTGTCATTAACTTATTACTGAATAATCAACGTCAATTTATTCAAATAATTATACACTGAGTCCATGCGATCGTGCGATTTAAGTATCATAATAATTTTTACCTAATCGACATGCTAAACACACAAACCACACATGACTAACATTATCCCCGACCTCGATATACAATTAAGAGATAATTTTCATCATCGGGAAACGACCCTAGACAAATTCAACAACTCATCAAGTATATACGATTTCATACATACACAATACTATATTAAATCTAAATACTAACATACATACTAACTAAGCATTTAACATGCTAAACATGAAAATTAAAATAAAGCTTAACTAAAAATTAAAGTTTTACATACAAAAAAATATTTCCATCATTCACATCTTTCTTTAACAACACTAAACGTGATGTACATTCCCCCAAACTTAAAAACAGGTAGTGCCCTTACTGACTAAGCAGCGAACCCAATAACAGTTTATAGCAATGACAAGTAAAATTAGATGCCGACACATACCTAGGGGCTAGAACGTAAAAGTCTCACCCCCAACTGTTCGTTGGGAGGAAAGTCATCGCCACCACTATTATGTCGGAATGAAAATTGTGACGGTTGCAAAACGTGTGGCGGAACATGCGGCATAGGCGGATAAGCACTCATGTCAATGCCGAAGCGCTCGCACATGAGCCGGTGGATTTGATCTTGCTATCTCGTACTTACACCAATCACAATATTTCAACAAAATATGAACAATATAGCATGCAATTTTGTTTCACACAATTTAAAAATCCATAGAAACTTAGTTTATCACAAAAAATCAAACCAAAATCCCGTAGTGATAAAGAAAATCGCTAAAATGGGGTTGGAAACTGATTTTTGGTGGATGATTTAGGGTGGAAATCACAAATTTTGTAAATGGAAGGATGAATTTGAGGGTTTGAAATGGTTTGGAATGATGAAAATGGATAAATTTTGGAGTTTTAGAGGTGGTTGTGGTGTTTTTGTATAGCGGTATGGTTTTGATCAAATAGAGGCCTCACCGCCGCAGCGGTGGGAATCATCGCCTCGGTGGTGTGAGCGCCTTTTTAAAACCAATTCTTTCTGCTATTTCATCGCCTAGGCAGTGGGAATCACCACCTCGGTGGTAAAGCACCTTTTCAAAAACTTAAGTCTCTGTTGTTTCACCGCTGCGACGATGAAGTGTTTTTGCTGAAAACTTGACATCTTGTATTTTCAGCACCTAGATGGTGCGTACACGGCCTAGGCGGTGAGCCTGTTGCTGGATTTTCATTTTTTCTTCAAGTTTTCACACAAAGGCTCCAAACCATGCGTTTCTACTTCGTTTTTTCAACGATTTTAAGTGAGAAACACATCTCCGAGAATCCTCACTCCTTAATTTACCTCCAAGCACGCTCCAAGACCAATCCGACCTCCAAAAATTAAATAATAGCAAAAATTGGGTAAAATTTGATACGCTCAGTTTTAGATAAAAAAAAAACGTGGCTTTCTTGATTTAGTGTCCCTAGCTGGACTTGGTTGAGCATTTTTCACCGAAATCCCTCATAGACAAGGAATTAGGGTTAGTATGCTCCATTGGATCACGATTCATAGCATTGAAGTTGGCTTCTTCTCTCTTTCCTTATCCTTTTCAATGTACACTCAATCTCAGGATCAATATTCAAGATTTCCAAACTCTTTCTTTATTGCACGCACTACTTGATCACAATAAATGAAACAAAAAAAATTTAAAAGAAAATAAAACAAAAGAATTGTCTGGATTAATATTCAACTACTTAGTCGTAATATCAATTCTAAGCATTCAACACCATCCTCGGTAATGGCGCCAAAAACTTGGTGGCCGTTAATTAAGCGCTACTACTTTCACCGCAAGCATACGGATCATATTTTAGTATAATGGACCTTTCGGTCGGGTATCGTATCCATAGGGATTGGTGTCATTACTATCGAGTAACGCGATTGTCATAACCTGACTTTATCTAGGCGACAAAAATAAAATATAATTAATTAATATTAATACTAATATAGCCTAATTTAATCTATATTAATACTAATATTAATATGAGATAGTTTTGAGAGAATAGGTTGTTTAGGGATTAGTTTCGTTTACGAATACGTGTTCAGTCTCGTTTTAGTTTATGTTAACGACGTTTAACTTATCTGACAATCTCAGTATCTAAAATTCCTCCGACACCTCTCCCGAGTGTAAGACGGGAGATATAACGCAATTTCGTATCAACGAAGAAGTCCCCCTCAACATCTTAACGACCCTAGGTCGCGTGAGTCTCGCCCCAACGTCATTGATTGCACACAATCCAACTCCCGACCGGGTCATTGGATCATGTGTTGTGTTTACCCTATCGACAATCTCCGTTCTAAAACTTTCTCGCCACCTCTCCTGAGTGTACGATGAGGGAATACGTGACTTTGCATCAATACTAAAGTCTCCTTCAATGTCTTAATGACTCTAGGTCACCTGAGTCTTGCCCCAACGTCATTGATTGTCCACAATCCAAACCCTGACCGGGTTATAGGATTTTGGCGTTTGTTTATTCTAGTGCGAATCCGGGATTTGTCAAACCCTGTAGTCTCGATATGTAAATATAAGAAATATAAACAAACAATACGGCACACACAATCAACATAATGAAGAACAATCGCAAACAAAACATAAATTCAACTAAACAACGTTTTCATAAATTATGTTAATAATCCCTATACAACCTATGTTTAGCTAATGACCATAACCATGTATACAATGTAAAATGACATAAACATGCTCAACAACTACCAAAATAAAGAAAACAAAGAGAAGAAATGAGCGACTTAGCCAATATCCGAAGAATAACCGCTAGAACCATCGAACGATCGCTTCCCTCTTCATCCTCCACCTTGGGTTGAGAGCTCTCCCTTAAAAATTCATTATCCTAACCCTAAAATATGGCCTAAGGCCTTAGGGGCCGAAGATCTTTGAAGATAGAATGAAAGAAGGGTTTAAATAGGCCAAAAAATATATAACAAATATCTAACACTGTGCAGAGGCCACCGCCTAGGCGGTGGGTATGTCGGTTAAGGCTTTGCCGAGGCAATAGAGTCAGCGGTGGTTGTGGAAAACTTTTTGTCGTTTCACCGCCTAGGTGGTGGGATTCACCGCTTAAGCGGTGGGCTATCAGTAGTCATTTGGGTTTTCTCTGCATCTTCACCGCTTAGGCGGTGGGCCTCTTTTTAGAATCTTGTCGTCTTGCTCATTTTTCCACGATTCTCTGACCATTCTCGATACTAATTGATCGTTTATGCTCCGATTTTATACATTTTCACCCCCACGTACCTGTTTTAATACAAAAATAATAAAAACATATTAAAACATATAAAAATAACTATAAAACTACTCTAAAACTAACAAAATTGGTTTAGAAATACGTAGGTAGATTACACCTATTAATCCACAAGGCCTAGGACCCGGACTCGGAACCAGGCCCGAGCTCGAGCTGAGCGGGTGGCAAAGGCGCACGCACGCGCCCGTGACTTTATTTATTTTATATCTTTTAGCCTTCTTTCTGTCCATATATTTCAACGCCCTAGAGGACTTACCTACAAGAGGTATCTCGAGCATTAATAAATGACTTTTCATTTTCTTAGGTTACCGATATGGGATAACTCACACTACACATCAATCAATATCTTCAAGTGAGTACTTTAATGAACAATTTTAATTTACCTCTTAAATATTTTTACACAGATAAATATACTATATTCATCTCTTCACCAAGGAGAACACATTAATATATTTATATATCTCAATTTATTATTGGATCCCACAAATATATCTCATTAGTATAATTTATACCCAAAACTTCTTTTAATACAACAAAATAAATGTCAACTTTAGTTTGGAAAGTAAAGTGTGTTAGAGTCTGGATAGATGTATCTTCGTTCTACAGTCCGTTTGGAAGAGTTGACTAAGTGAAGGCGAATAATATTCTGGAGAATGTGATGACGATAAAGTCAAAATCAGCCTTGGTGTATTTGGTATACTAATGGAAAATGTCATTGTAGGGATTTGGATAACACTCTAATTATCATAATAAATTGTAGTCAGATTGGGAGAGGAAACTCCCTTGTTATCAAGTAATCATCAGAGCCAAAAGAAATTCTAGAGTGTCATCACCAAGAGCACGATACTTTGCTTTTGTGCTAGATCAATTGACAACAATTTATTTTTTACTATGGCACAAAATTAGAGAATCTCTAAGGAGTAAGCATAACCTGCAGTATAGTGTTGATTGGTGGGATCTCTGACCAATCAGCGCCTGTGTAGGCATGTAAAATTGGAATGAAAGAGTGTCTCTTTGATATATCATAAAATACGTAAAATTGCTAAGTAATGAACACACTGTGTGGAGGATAAGAACCGTTAAACCTAACGAAACACACAAGAAATGTCTAGGCATGTCAGGTATATCATGCTACTAACCAACGGACGATGTAAAGTTTAATTCACCAAAAATAGGAGTCCCAACCAATGGAGTGAGTCAATCGAGTGTTCGGCTCGATAGGAATACTAATAGTCTTCAGATCTGTAATACCAACTTTAGACAATTTGAGAATTTTTTTAAGATCTATGATACCCTGAAGATTATCACTAATAAAGATCATATTGGTAACATATAATATTAGGAGTATAATGCTTTGTTTAGTCTAGTGGATGAAGATAGCAGAGTCGTGGTAGTTGGAAGTGGAGCAAAACTGATGTATAGTGGTACAAAATTTGGAAAACTAGGCACGAAGGGCTTGTTTATAGAGGTGATAGACTTTGTTGGTGAATGACTTAGTCCAAATGGAAGTTTCATATATTCCTTCTCAATAAGATCTCCATTGAGAAAGGCATTTGTTTTGTCCATTTCAAAGATATTTCACTTGTAAATGTGAGAAACGACAAGTAAAGTGCAGACAAAGGTAAGTCTAGCAACTAAGGTCAAAGTCTCCTCATAATCAATGTTGTATTATTAAGTGAATTATCTTGCAATGAAGCATGAATAGTAGCCCTCCATCGATCCATCAAAGTGAGTTTTAATTTTGTAGACCCACTTGTCCTACATAACACGCTTTCCTGGATAAAGTTCCATTAAGTCCCATGTATATGTTATTTTTTCGACGTCTGTAATTTCTCTATCATTGTTTGCTCTCGAAGAAGGTTAGATTTGGACTGATAATAAGATTGAGGCTCATGTTAAAAGAGAATAGTAGAAAAACAATAGAAACTATGAAGATATAAGGGAGGTTGTGTAACCTGATAGAACAACATAAAACTTTTACCTCAATAAAATAGTGGTTATGCTAAATTGGTGCAATATCTAATGTCATTAGAACATACTTAATTAAGTCGTGCTTAGGATACATAGACTGAGGAAGAACATCAATGGGAGTTCATATGGTAGCCGGATGATCTATTTTAGGCTTAGTGACACTCGTGCTTGGGTGTTTAAGAAATAAGTCTATGGATGGATTGGTGAAATATAGATGGTTAGTGGCAGAGGTCAAATAAAATTTATACACAGAGGAAAGCATCTTGTGTTCCAAAAACATGACACAGAGAAAAATATGGAAATGAATAGAAATGTGATTCCATCATCAATATTTTTAATGTTCCATTCCACATCATATGAAACATTATAGTCAAGCCTAAGTTCAAGTTTAGCATGCTCATGAGGCTATACAGCTACGAAACAAGTACGCCCAAAGACTTTTAGGAGGTTGTCATTAGGAAAGATTCCATGTCGCTTCTCATAAGGGAAAGATTTTCAATAGTAGGTGAAGAAACCCGATGGTGGTATAGACAGCAGTAAGAGAAACTTTTCCCCATAAATGCTATGGACAAAAGGATAGAATAAGTAGTGCACGGACAATATCTAAGATATGTCATCCTTTATGCTTAGTTTAACCATTTTGGGTAGAATTACCAAGAGAATATATACATAAGGAAGTCTGTTGTGCTTTTAGAGGGCGGCTATGAAAGATTGATCCTTATATTCAAAGGCATTGTCAAATCTAAATATTTTGATACTATGAGAAAATCGAGTTTGAATTGTGATAGCAAAATTTGAGTAAATATGAAATAATTTGGAATGTTTACGTACTTGGTACAAACAGGTGTAACGAGAATAATTGTTGAAAAGTATGACCTTTGGCCCAAAAAACTACCCAAGTGGGAGGTGAACTGGTAGCTTAAAATTTATCTAAGTTTTCTGAACCTTTTCAAATTATTATCAGTTTGAGATTACTATTAGTGGAAACATTTAAGCAAACAGATAAGCACACACTAGAGTAAGGATAAAAACACTGACATACAAGTTTTTGTATTAGTTTGACAAGTTACTCTTGTCTATGTTTACTCTAAGTTCCTGTGAAAAGTTTAATCAACTAAATCTAATCTTTTTCCCAGATAAGAATCAAACCCATTTCACTCTTGTTGAGTGAATTATCCTTGCAATAAAAATTATTCAAAAACCAAAAACTCTCACTTGAACTAACACAGTTCAAGTTAAAAAAATAATTCCTCACTGAATCTTTGTTTTCTCATAAGAACTTCTACTAACACTTATGAAGATCATATATAATCAATTTGACTAAGTGTGATAGAATATTTAACACAATCAAGACTTTATCAATGATATGAAAGTGTTAATAATATAGAAATATAATCAATGTATACAAGATCTCACGTATTCCAGATAAAGTCAATTAAATCATTTAACTCGAATAAAATAAAAAATTTAATGTATAGCATGCGAGTTATATCAAGGATTTTTATTTCTAAAAAATATCAGCCAAAATATTTTTATTAATATAATTATGATAATTATCAAGCAAATAAACTTTTGAGACAAAAGTTTTACAAATAATTAATCAAGTCAAGAAAGATATACCTTTTTTTTTGCACATAAACTCTTGTATAGATCTTCATCAGATAAAGACATAAAATTAATAACAAGATATATGAGAACTTTAAATGAAACAATCTCATTGTTAGCCTAAAGAGCTACCCAAGAGGGGGCGTGAATTGGGTAGTTACTAAATTTAAACAATTAAGTTCTTTAAACACAAATAATCAATTTTCTTAAATCAATTATTATCTTGTTACGCAGCGAAAATGTGTTTAATACTAAATGTATACCCAAATACAATATATGAAAATAAACAATACAATATACAAGAAATTATCTTGGTTCGGCAAGTTACTCTTACCTACGATCAGTCCTCCGAGCTCCACGGAGATTCGCAATCAACTAAATCACTTAATTCCTTTACCAGGTAGAAACCAAACCCTTACAATTCTCAATTCTTTTCATTGGTTCAGAATCAACCTTAATAATACCCTGATTCTTTTCACAAGTTAGGAATCAACCTAATACTCTCTCACTTATCATTTTCATATGGTCAGGACGAACCTTTATAATTCACTATTTAATTCAATTATAAGCTGAATCAAAACCTAGTTCTTTTCAAGGGAAAAGAATAATCTAACCTTTTTAACTGGATAAAGATCAAACCCTAATTTTTTTTACAAGAAAAATATCAAAACCTAGCTACCTTGACTAGACACCATCCCAAGCAGGTCTAATCCTCTCAAACTCACAAATACAAAAAATATAAGTTTCTTTCTGCAAGGAGCTTCTACCACCTTAATACAGATATACTCAATTAATGGCTTAAATAATTACTACGTGATGGATACAATGTGAGACAAATAAAATCTAATTAAATAAATAAGTGGGTAGCACAAATTAAGCACGTAATTTGATAATCAAGCAAAAACCATTTAATTTTTTTTAGGCTTTTAAGTTCAAAACAATTTTCTAAACAATCATAAACCAATCAATCAATACGTATATATCTTTGAAAGTAAATAAAAAGATTTAGAAGGATCTCACCGAGAAACACCGAAGACAGAAAAGATATCGCAATTAGAACTCAAACTGATGACGCCAAATAGCAAGCACTTTAAATCAAGAACATGAATAAAATCTCTCGTAAAAATATCAACAAAAATATCACTCTTAATAAAGCCCAAAATTGATGTTCTTGATATCTTTTCTCTCATTCCCACCAGTTTTATTAAATAGACCTAGAATTAACCTTCCCACGGTTAGTTTTTAAAAGATATGTCATAAAATGACACCCTAAGACCTTATATAAGATATCTTATCAATTTAGGTATGTTTCATTTAAAAATATTCTTTAAAACACTCATTTAAGTCCATAAAATTTTTCCCAATTTAAAACCATAAGAATAAGAAGTATTAAGTCATTTAAATTAAGACAATTTCAAAATATATGGATCAAATCAATAGGAATCATATAAAAAGTCAAACATACTTGAATATCACTCAAATCCCCCAAATCTCCCTCTTGAAATCATAAAAAAATAAATAGTGTTTTACCAAGAGATCAAATCAGTCAAAATATTGATTGAGACAGTCGCTTGATCGACCACTGCCATTCAATCGACTTCCCTATGCCAAGGCTGAAATAGTCGTTGGCCTTACAACGATTCAGTTGACCGACTAGATCAGTGGGCTTCCAATTTTCTCCATTTCATCCACTGGCTCGTTCGGTTGACCCACCCTTCTCATTCGGTTAACCGATTCGATCAGTGTGCTCACTTCCTTACCTATTCATCTACTGTTTCAAACGGTTGACCGATTACCTTTTTTGGTTGACCGATTAGATCAATAGGACTCCATTTCTACTCCCAAAACTTACTTTTTTGATAAGCCGACTGACCCCTTTTGCCAATTGACCGAATTGACCCGAAAACACAACATTTATACTTTAAAACACATTTTTCAATTAGGTCATTTATTAAAATCATTTCACATAAGGAGCACATAAAATTTTTCATTTTAGAATCTTAAACTTATCACTTCTTATCATGATACACATAGAATTAACTCATTTTAAGTGTCGTGTGTGATCCTGATTCGTGTTGCATTAAAAGTATATAAGTAAAGAGTTATTTTCACCCATTTTTCTTTAGTATCTTCAAAACTCTTCATATGTTCATTATGTCCATTTTGCACCCTTCATGTTTTATTCACCAAATCTTCTTCTTAATCAAACACATGGAACTATAAATCCTAAAAACACTCTATAAAACCATTAGTTCCATAAAAAAAAAACAAAAAAACTATCAATACTTTATTGCTCATCAAAACCTTGGATTCAACAATCTTCCTACTTTTTATGTTGACAATTAATTTTGATATTTTCTTCAAAATATAATGTAACCACACTTCCCCTAAATTCGAGGACGGGTATTTAAACTCATTTAAACACAATAATGAAAACATAATTAAAATATTCAACATGAGCTCCAAATAATTTCTCATTTTAATCAATACAATACTTAGGCGAACAAATTCCTAAACATCAACTCCTCATTAAACATCAACTTCTCCCCCTTTGTCATCTCAAAAAGTAGGGGTGGAGAACCAAAAACATCACTTTAGGCATACATCGTTATGCCTAGCCATACCTAAATCTTGACTGATTTTCACGAATTGATCTTCAGCTAAAGATTTGGTAAAAATATCAGCAAATTGATCGGAGGTATCAACATATTCAATAGTTACATCCCTTTTTTGAATGTGAACATGAATCAAATGATATCGAATCTCTGTATACTTGGTTCGGGAGTGTTGTGTCGGATTCTTACTTAAGCATATAACACTTTTACTACCACAATAAATAGAGACCTCCTTCATATATATCCCAAAATCATATAATTGTTGCTTAATATCTGAAATTTGTGCACAACAATTTCTAACTACCATATACTCTACCTCAGTCGTAGATAAGGTAATTGAGTACTGTTTCTTGCTAGACCAAAAAACTAAGGCATGTCCTAAAAAGTGACATGACCCGCTTGTGCTTTTACGCTCAACTTTGTGTTCGGTAAAATCAGTGTCGGAGTAACTAGTTAACTTAAAGTCACTCCCCCTAGGATACCATAATCCTAGATCACTTGTCCCTTTCAAATATCAAAAGATTTGTTTGACAACTGTTAGATGCGATTCTTTCGGACAAAACTAAAATCTAGCACACAAGTATATACTAAACATTATATCAAGTCTACTAGCAATAAGATATAATAAGCTTCCAATCATATCTCAATATATTTCTCATTAACGTTTTTGTTGGTATCGTCTTTTTCTATTTTTGTAGTTGTTGCCATGGGAATTTTGTACTCTTTAGCACTATCCAAGCCATATTTTTTTCAGTAACTCTTTTGTGTACTTGGCTTGATTAATGAAAATACCTTCTTTGGTTTGCTTAATTTGCAACCCAAGAAAAAAAATTAATTTTTCTATCATACTTATTTCAAACTCAATCTGCATAATCTTGGAAAACTCTTGACAAAGATCCTCATTAGTAGACCCGAATATAATATCATTAACATATATTTGTACTAATAGGATATCATATTCAATCTTCTTGATAAATAATGTAATGCCATTAAGACCTCGTTGAAAATCATTTTCGATCAAATATTGGCTAAGTCTCTCATACCAAGCTCACAGAGCTTGTTTAAGTCCATACAAAGCCTTTTGAAGTTTAAACACATGATTGGGTAATTTATCACTCTCAAACCCAGGTAGTTGTTCAACATAAACTTTCTCTGATAGAAAGCCATTCAAGAATGTACTTTTTACATCCCTTTGATATAATTCAAAATTACGTGAACATGTAAATGCGAGTAACATTCTAATAGCTTATAATCTAATCACATGTGCATATGTTTCATCATAATCAATTCTCTTTTCTTGATTATAGCTTTGTTCTACCAATTTTATTTCTGATTACCATACTCAGTTCATCCTTTTTATTACAATAAACCCATTTAGTATTGTTGACCAAGAGATTGATCCAAGAGGGGGGTGAATTGGATCTATAAAAACTTTTCGTGAAATCTTTCTATTAAAATCTCAAATCAAACTTATTAGTTCTTATGATTGTGTGTGCAGCGGAATAATCAATCAAATCAAAATAATCAATGTAAAGAGTAAGGGATAGAGACAATCAAACCATAAGACACAAGAGATTTATAGTAGTTCGGCAAAACCTTTTTGCCTAGTCTATTGCTCCGCGCTCCCGATGGAGAGTGCTAGTTCATTAATCTTTAATCTTCTTACAAGTGAAGATTAAACCATTTACAATCTTCTTACGAGTGAAGATTAAATCGTTTACAACCTTTCAATATTTTTACAGGTGAAGAGCAACCTTTCATAATCTTCTTACGGGTGAAGATCAAACCATTCCACGTGATCTTCTTTCCGGCGAGATCGGTTCGTCACCACCAAAGGCGCTTACTTTGGTCTTCTTCAACTTCTTTACAAGTTGATCTTTGATGAAGTGATGTTGAGGAACTTCCTTACTTGGATGTTTCTATGAAGTATAATCTTTCAACACAACACTCAAAATAATTTTGTAATCTAACTTACAAAACCGACCTTGGAGCTCTAAACACTCTCTATAAATATTACAACACTTTGACTCATTAGTGTTTAATGCTTCTCACAAATATCACTCAAGAAAGAATAGATGAACTTTAAGTACAAGAGGGATCACACAAGTAGTGTAAGAATAAGAATCAAAGAGATGAAGTAAAGAAATATCACTTTGTAGTATAACTCTTTAAAGTACTTTGGTGTGATTGATCTTTATAACTCACTTGATTGATTCACTTGACTTACTTAGTTGATTCTTCCATCAATCTTCCTCCTTTTATATATGTAGAGAAGTGTAGGGAGGATATCACAATTGGAGAGTTAAGAGCAAATGATCGTTGTTGAGCTCTCTTCAAAATGTCAAGACAAAGGCTCTTCTCCACTTTCATTCTCTGCAGATTTGTTAAGATCCCATCCACTTTTTCCAATCCCATAAATGGCAGATATGCTTTATTAATTACAAAGGACCCATTCTCCATTCTTGTCTTTGAGGTAGTGGAAAATTATAGTCATTTGATCACATATACAAGGTATATAATTGAGTATGATTGGTAATAATGAATGTAGATAATTCATAACAGAAGTCTTTAAAGTTGGATTGGAATCATTAAAGGTAAGGCTCCTCAACTTTGAAAATGAATCAATATAATGAAGATAAGTTGGCATATTTATGGTGAGAGACAAGGTATGGGTTAGCAATAAATGAGCTACCTTACAACCAAGTCAAAATAATATTTTTTGGATTCCCACTTGATTTTCTTGACAAATTCAAATCTAATACTTATATATATACATGATTATGTATTTGAGCATGTGCATACTATATGTATAAAATATATTATACATGTATACAATACATTTGAGCACATACAAACAATTGAACACTTAGAATTCATTTTACATGTAGAAAACAGAATTTTCATACTCTTTGAACCAATTTGTCAATTAATCATAGATATAATGATAAACATGTCAATCAATCATGTATATATCATGTAGACACATTATACTAACATATCATAACATGAATGGAGCATTCCGATCAAGATTTGATATGTGAAACCGAGTTTGAGTTCATGACAAATAACAATGAAATGAGTTCTTAATTTGTTCAAATTGTTTTGATCAATTTCTCTTCAATTCAACATTATATTGATCAAATTGAATGATGATAACGTGTTAAATAATCATTATAAGGTATATGAATCATCATACAACAATTAGAATAAGCTACAGTTGCCAAATCGTCAAATCGAAAACAGAGTAGGAGAAAGAAAGCATTTTGCCAAAACTTAGTCGACTACAATTGGCATAAGTAGTCGACTACTTGTGCTGCAGTGTTTTCACCAATTCTATTTTTCGTCCGTTTTTGGGTTTTTAGCCTCGGTTTGTGATCGTTTATTATTCTAAATACTTTTAAAATATGTATCAAAGATATTTAAAGTGTTTTAATGATGGAAAAAACACAATATACCTTGTGATCATATAGAAATTAAGTTCAAGCAATTTAAGCATATTTGTGATCAAAAAGTCAATTTTTCATATATGCGTATTGGTCAAATCGATGACACGTATTGTGATATATAAGTATATTGGACATGTTAGAATTAAGATATCACAATTATATACATATATTGATCATATTATCATTGTAGACATATAATGATCATGTAATGCATGTAAGGTATATCTTGAACACATTATATCATGATATAATCAAATAGTGAATATATTCAAATCATAATATCATGAATGTATACACTCTCAGTTTTGTACGTGCATCCTAATGAGTCAAAGTCTATAATCTCTTCAAGAGTAACATCTTATAGACTTAATCTTACCTAAATCTTGTACTCTTCGTATCGAGATTATACTTGCATTTCACACTTAAGATTCCATAATGGTTAGCACACGCAATGTATAATTGAATTTTAATACTTGCACTTAAGATATCACATTGGTTAGTACACTCAAGGAATGATTCAATCAAAATACATTGGAACATATAATTTGTGTCTAGTATTATTTATGCGACATCATCATATCACTAGTATTGACATCATTATAACACATATTGTGACATCATCAAAATACATATATTGACATCATCAAAACATATATAGCAACAAATACCAAAGACATGATGAAAATCAGGTTTAGGAACTAGAGACTACACTTTATTGCGCTTAAATTGAATTAATTCTTCTTGTATCTCTGAGATCCAAGACTTATCAGTTAACGCTTCATTAATATTCTTAGGCTCAATTTAAGATAAAAAAAAAAAGCAAGATTAATTATATTTCGCAAAAAAGATATTGTACTCACATCTTTTTCGGAATTACAAATAATTTCTTTTACTAAGTACCCCAGAATTGTCTTTATAACACGTGGTAAAATCTTCTTTTTGCCTTTTAAGTCTTCATTCTTTGGATTTTGTGGTTCATTTATTGTCTCAACTCCTTAGTTTTTCTTAGTCAGTGTACAACTTTGACCCAGAAGTATTTAGGAAGACGATTCTTATTCAGCATCGTTTTGGCCATTTCCTAAAGCATTTTGGTTTTTCTCTTCACAACACCATTTGTTGTGGCGTTTCATGGCCATATTCTTCACATATTACATTACCCTAGTCTTTAGGTCAAAGATGTAAATTCAACTTTTATCCCATGTCACGTGCTAAGAACAGCCTCTTCCTAGGAACAATTTGTCCTTACTCATAGATTTTTATTAGATTAACCTACAAGGAGCACCTCAAAAAGTTCTTAGATGGTACCCAATCTATGTGGGTCCGATTTTGTTAGTTGGAGCCTCATTTTGTTTCTTTAGAAACCCATACTTTCTTACATTTAGATACTTTCAAAAAATATTTGCTAATAGTATGCTCTACAATGTTACAGTTAAAACATTTCACAACTTTCTTAGTTTCGAAAAAGAATTTTTGAAATCTCTTTTGTTTGCTATTTTTGAAATTTTTATGCGCTGCATTGATTACTTCTTTCTATTTTGTTTGGGTGTGCATTTAGAATTAAACACATTTTTGCATTTAATCAAGATAATAATCAATATAGGAAAATTGATAATTTGTGTTTAAGTGTTTAAATTGTTTAAATTTTTCAACTACCCAATTCATTCCTCTTCTTGGGTAGTTCTTTGGGCCAACAATTGATATGAAAGCTGGTTTTAGTTCAATAGGCTTAACATCATAGTTAAACCGATCGCGTGGCATACTCCATGGATAATAGTTTTTGTGTATCCTTTCTTGAAGGTGATAAATCCTTGTATGCTAATGTTATTTATGATTCTTGTGATATTAGTGGTAGTGATGAGATGATGATAATAAAACAGTCAACATTGTCATTAAAAAATTACTTGTTTTTACACTTCTTTTTGCTAAAGAAAATATGAGTTTAAAAAGAGAAATTGATTTTTTCAAAAATAGTAGAAAAAATATTTCGAAAATCTAAAATACATCTCAATGACTATTGTGGAACAAAAGAGTTTTGAATGTTATTTTTGAAATAAATAATTTTCCCTCTAAAATAGATTTTCTTGAAAATGATTTAAATTCTTTTAAACAAAATATTTCTATTTTAAGAGTTTTTAAAAAATGAAAAGAGGTTTTAAAATCAAATCTTGAGATTTCTAAAATTGATCATGAAAAATCTATTTTGAAACTTAAATTGATTAAAAATTAATTCAGAGTTTTGAAAAATAATTTTAACATGGTTTCCAAATAAATATCAGATCTTGAAATAATAATTGATTTACTTAAGAAAAATTTTGAAAAATAAAAATTTGATCTCAATTCTATTTCAAGTGTAACTAAGAATGGTTCTTCATCTTTCAATAAAATCGATGAAAGTGGATATATTTTATTATTTTATTCTTCATCACAAGCCAATGATTGTAATTTTGCTATTGTAAAAAAATGATTCATGTTTTACTTCTCGTGCTATCTATGATAATCAATTGAAATTGAGATGTAATTATTACAATAGTGCTGGACATTTTAAAGTATGATGTCCATTTAGAAATCTTAAGTTTATGTCTAACAAGAATGAATTCAAAATTGAAATGGATACCAAAGAGTGGTACATTAATATCTGGTGCAGAGTTACATACTATCGGAGAACTAGAGCGAAAGGAACAAACAAAAAATATATACCAAAAGCCAAGACAGAAAGTCATCAAGAATCCACAAGCGACACGTACAACCCGAAAAGATATACCAAAATTACTAAAAAGCCACAAGTGACACGTGCAAATAAAAAAGCTATTGAATCAAATGACAACAATTAAAGACTTAGAATACACAAACAGGTTAAGAAAAATTATGCAACCAAATAAATCATTGGTACAAATAAGGTAACACGCAAAGTCGTCCCTAAAGATATCAGAGGTATTCCTAACCCTTTGCAGTTTAAATTCATTAAATGTGTTAAAGAAGACGGTGTACGACTTACCAATTAGGTAAGTTGGTAATGATTTCTAAGACTTATATTAAATGATGGGCTTATTTTTTATCTTAGAAATATTGCATGATAATTCTAAGAATCACATTTAGTTAAAGTGTATTAACATGTTTTTATGATATGCTTATATCTAGTGTCAATAATGTATTTGATTATATAAAACATGTTATGAAAATCAATCGTTTTGTATCAATTCAGGATTTGTTCATCATTAAATTAAGTTGATCCGTTAAAATGCAAGATATTTTGATCTATTTCAAAATATAAATATTATTTAACTAATAAAATAATGATTTAATTGATGCATTTATATGATTTCTAAGTATTGATCATGACCTTGATTTGAATTGATCATGACCTTGATAAAACTTGTATAGTTGATATTTTTGTACGTGAATATCTTTATAGGCATTGAGTTCATAGCTGAATGCATGATAATATGAGCTTATTATATGTTTTATATCTCCTACTTTTAAATGATCTATAATATCATTGAGACATACTCTATGTCCTTGCGCTTTATTGTAGTACTGATCTTGAGTATAGCTAAAGGGGAGCTATTAATTGGTATCATAAAATAAAATATGTTGACTTGATTAAAATTATATGATTTCATGTTATGCTGAAATATTTTGATGATATCATGAATTGCCTAAAAAATGAACCATATGAATCTTAAAAGTTGTTCTCTTCATGATCCCCACTTTTTGATATGACAAAGGAGGAGAGAATCTGATATTTTCTTTATAATATTATTAGGGGAGAGAATATGATAATAAGGGGGAAAAGTTATAGGATATTGTATGTGTTCTCCTAGTATGAATTCATGAGCATAATTTGAAAGAGGGAGAAATAATGTTTTATGCTTAAATTGAAAATCTTTTTGATTAATGTTTATGTTTCTCATTAATGGTACTTAAACGAGTTGAAAAAACCTATCCGTGAATTTAGGGGGGAGTGTGGTTACATTATATTTGTGAGACAACAACAAAATTAATTGTCATAATAATAAATAGGGATATTGTTGAATCCTAGGTTTTGATAAATTAAGTTTTGATGTTTTTATGAAATTAATGGTTTTACTAAGTGTTTCAGATTTAAAGTTCCATGTATTTGATTAAAAAGAGGAATCGTCGAAGTAATGTAACTGGTGCAAAATGGAAATAATGAAAATGTGAAGAGTTTTGAAAGAAAACAACATTTTACCTATATACTCTCAATGCAACCTGAATTAAGATCACACACGACACTTAAAATAAATAAATCTTGTGTCTTTATATGAAGTAATAAGTTTAAGATCCTAAAATGTACTTTATTATGTGCTAAGTATATAAAATGGTTTTGGTAATTGACCTAAGTAAAAATGGGTTTTAAAGCATAAATTGATAAGTTTTTGGATCAATTCGGTCAATCAGCAAAAGGGGTTGGTTGACTAACCTAAAAAATGTGTTTTGAAAATGGAAAGGAATACATTCTAATTCATTCGGTCAATCGATAGAAAGAATTGGTCAATCAATAAAAATAGTGGCCGAAATGAAAAATGTGAATAAGCCTCTGATCCTAACAGTCAACCAACCATTGAGGTCGATCAACCAACGGTAGGGGTGTGCAACAGATCGGATCAACCCACCAAACCCGCCCATTGCGTAGGTGTTAAATCTTGAAACCCACACATGTATAAGCAGGTTACGGTTTGGTCTATGTTCTTCCAAGTTCAATCCGCCCGCCCCAGTAGATACAAAATGACATCGTTTTAGATTTTATTACTTATATTTGTAAAAAAATAATCTATTTTTGTGATGGTTTACAAATTACATTATTGTTTTTTTCTTTTCTTATTTTTGTGTTACTATAATTTTATCGCAATTTTTCTACAATTTTTTGTAATGTAATGATTTTTCTTTTTAAAAATATTTATTATATTTCAAGAGCAATCCATGGTTCTAATTAGTCTAACTCAAAAATAGTCTCACCTCATACACTATTGGGTAGCTTACAGTTTAAACTAACCAACCCGCACAATCCAACCCGCCCCAACTCGCACATCATTGGGTGATCCACGATTCAAACTAACCCAACCCGCCTAGTATTGGTTTGGTTTGTAGTTTTAGCCCAACCCGCCCCAATCCGCCCACTGCCCACCCTTAACCGACGACGACAGTCAAATTTTTGACTGATTCGTTCTTGGTCAAATTATTTCATTTTTTATGATTTCAAGAGAAAGTTTTGAGGGATTTAGGTATATTTCAAATTTATATGATATATTTAATGATACATATTTAATTGGTCCATTTAATTAAATATTCTTTTAAATAAAGTGATTTAATATTTCTTATTTTGATGGATTTCGAATTTCATAAATTTTAAGGACCAAAATGAGTTTTTCCAAGAGTATTTTTTAATAAAACATATCTATTTTGAATATATGAGATATATGGGATTTTGGAATGTCATTTAATGACATAACTTTTGAAAACTAGCCGTTGGAGGTCTAGTTATAGGTCTATTAATAGAGACCTGCAGAATTAAGTTGAAACACATCAAGAACTATCAATTTTGAGCTTTCTAAGACTGAAATTATTGCTGAGATTTCTACGAAATATTTTTTTCAAGTTCTTGACCTAAAGCTTTTGTTATTTGTATCACCTGTTTTTTGTCTTAATGTGAAATCATTTTAACTTTTGGTGAATCCCGGTGAGATCCTTTCAATTCATCCTATAATTGAAAAAGATATTGTGATAGATTGATTATTAGTCTGTGAAAAGAATCAGGGATTGTAAAGGTTAATTTTGAGCCTATGAAAAGAATAGAGAATTGTAAAGGGTTTAGTTCCTAGGAATTAGGGGTTCAGTGGATTGTGAATTTCCATGGAACTCGGAAGACTAGAAGTAGGTAAGAGTAACTTGTCGAACCAGGATAAATTTTTGTGTGTTGCATTAATTACTTCTTTCTATTTTGTTTGGGTATGCATTTAGAATGAAACACATTTTCGCTGCTAACCAAGCTAATAATCAATTTAAAAAAATTGATAACTTGTGTTTAAGTGTTTAAATTGTTTGAATTTTTTAACTACCCAATTCACCCCCTTTCTTGAGTAGCTCTTTGGGCCAACCTTACGTATGCGAGAAATATGTTCAATATAGATCACGACATACAAAAGAATCAATTAATCTCAATTTAAGCTCAAGTATAGTAAGTATGATTCTTTTTCAATCCAAGTTAAGACAAATTTCAATACATTATTATTCTCTTAGAAAGTTTAGTGAAATTGTCCAATTAGTGTACTTCTTATTGGAATGGTATACAAGAGATATAAGATCTTGATGAATAACTTAATCTCACCACCAGTGCAATTTCTTCCTTATCCAATATACCAAAATCCAATGAATTCATGATTTATGTCGAAAACTCTTTTTGATTTACACTTAGACAGTTCTTATAGTTTAAAAAAAAAAACGATGAATTTAAAATGTAAGCAATTTATCTACTATAAAGCACAATGTGAAAATCTAATTTGTTTATCATGATATCAAAGCTATATAATCTAAAATAAAGATATGATAAGTTAACCAAATCCAGATATATGCAAATAATTCACATAAGAGCAAATAATTACAATTACAATATAATTATTTTTAACTAACTCATCGGTATAAATGGAGATGCATACAATGTAGATGTACCGGAATATAAGTGATCATTAGCTCGATTCTTCCATGATTTCACCAATTGAAGTACAAATGTCTCTTAGAATGGCTCATTATGATAAATCTTACAAATTCTCACTCTTTTAGATAATATATCGTTACATGAACACTAATTCACTCAATAAAGATCTAAAAGTGATATACACACAAATATAAGGCTCTAAGAATGTACAATGTGTAACTTAATTGAGGAATTTTTTGAATTATTCTCTTGTGTTTCTTTCGATAAACAGAGGAGTACTAGACACTCTTATATAGGTCTCATTTTCTACAATTAGAAATGAATTCTTTATAATTTGATGATATGAACGATAGGCATAATCTATCGGATAATATCCTATGTTTACAACATTTCAATTCATCATAATTTGGACAATTTACCGTTGGGTGACACGTAGTGAGAAAAATGCTACATTTTAGGTCTTGAAAAATTTAAACTTTGTATTCAACGATTTGCTTATTAATCTTGTCTCTTAATTCAAAATTAAATCGAAGATAAACTGTTCATTGATATTTTATACTTATTTGAATCAATATAATGTTAAATTAAAGCTCAAATTTATGTTTTTGCTTAGTATATGAAATAACCCCAACAATTGGTCAATCGTTTTCAACAATTGGTTGACCGATGTTATTGATTTTTTATTTTGGACAACCTACTCGTGTAATCAGTCTACTACCTCTGATGGTCAGTTGACTGGTTGTTCAAAACTCAATTAGTCTAAGGCCTACTGCCATAATCGATTAACCAACTTATTCCTATCTGTTGACCACTTAAGGCTTAGGTTATTGTCATTTTAGGCTACTAGCCAAGTCGGTTGTCTGGTTTTAGGTTTTAGTCGACCGGTTAAGGTTGATTTCTATCCCTTCAAGGATAATGACTATATTGGTTGATAGGCTCTTGTATTCGGCTGACTGGTTTATTCTGTTTTTTAGGTTTTAGCCTATTTTTCAATTGTTTTCAATTCGATATTAATTTTTATATTCTAAACTCAATTGTACACATTCTACAACAAATTAACCACATATCTATCATATAATTAATATGCCACATATAATGCAAGTGTGGTATGTGTTTTATCCTAGTGGAGTCAATGTGTATTAGAAAGTAGGGAAAGAATTTATATTATCTTTTGATATATAACATGCTTGTGTTTAACCCTCCCAAGCCTCTTAAATCTTCAACTTGGCTCGTCTCTTTAATCTTGTTCATCGGAACATTGGAGTTTTCAATATTTTCAATCATTCAAGCCTTGATCACTTCTTGTTTACTCTTTGATTGATCATAGTCATTTATTTTTCATGGTGTATCCAATATAGTATTTTATTGTACTAACACACTCAACTGAGATCTTGCCCCAAAGCTTGGAATATCTGGACAATATTTCTGGACATGGAAGTTTTGTGGCAATATCAGAACTTGGAAATCACTATTTGGATAAAAAAGCACATCAATGGGAGTCCTAATAACCTTTCTTCTTTCTATTGTTTTATCGCCATAATCTGGGAAGTATGGAAGAGTAGAAACAAATATGTGATTAAAAGGATTTCCCAAGATCCTTTTTTGGTCGCTTCCAACATTTCTCGGCTTTTGAGAGAGATGATGAAAGTTTTCTATTCTCAAACCATCAGAGAAGGCAAATTGCTTAATTTAGATACTATTGTTACCCTCCGTTGACAAGTTTCTTTAAATTAAACACGTATGGGAGCTTAAGGATAAACCCAGGAAAAGAATAAATTGGAGATCTTATGAGAGACCACCTTGGAAGGTAGAAAATTGGTTACTATGGACAACTACACTTGTATACGAGCTTGGAAGTTGCTAAGGAGTCTTCATATGGGAATTCTGAGAGAAGCAAGCAGCGATTATCCTAGAGTAATTGTGGTGATGAATTCAGCTGACACAATAGTGCTATCAAATATCGTTGCCCTGAAACACACCAATTTATGCCATGGTTTTAGGATTTCAAACGCTTTTTGGCATCAATTAACTACAGAATACAATTCATACCAAAAGAAAATAACAAGTACATAGATTGTCATGCAAAATTGGGAATGGATGGAGAATGGGACCTGAAATACTTGAAAATTCCACTGGATGAAATGACAAGTGTAGTATTGGCAAAAATAAAATAAGAGGCACTTGACGTTGAGACGTAGACTTTTTGTTTTTCATTTTATACAAATATATATATAATCATATAATAAAATCTAAAATTAGAAGACTAAGGCTAAGAATGAACCAAATGAAGGCATTTGGCATCTACGTACTCTCATTTATCGATGTCATCTTCCGCTCTACCATCTCCAACAATCCCTACCATCAATGAGCCATCTTCTGCTCCACCATAAATGAACTATTTCAATTCCTACCATTTCCAATAATTCAACGCTCCTCCATCATCCAGATCTGATTCTATCATCATAATGAGTCGTTTGAAGCACTAATGTCACCAATAATCAGATTGTTTCCCAAAGTCTATTGTTACAAATTCTTCCACCATCACTAATTTTGTCCCCACTGCCTTGACCATAGTAACCTGCAAATCCCTCATCAATCGTCGTTCCAAAGCTCCATTTCATAATCAATTAATGGGTCTTCAATCCATCAATGATTTTGTCGCCACTAATATGATAGTATGCACCTCTAGGTCCTTCATTAATTCCATTTCGAAAGCCCATTTCAACCTCCATTAATGGGTCTTCAATGTCCACGCACTGTGTCGTTGGTAGAGATCTTTAGTTAGAACCATAGCCAAATCTCAATTTCTTCTTCCATGAAAGGTAGCGGCTAATTTACCACTTTCTAGGGTTCTACCTATTCCCTTTTTTTAATCCATAGATATATAAATCAATATTTTGCACTTTTTATTTATCGCTCAAACTTGCACCCAAATCTTGCAATCATTTAATTCTCTTATTCATTCTTCTCTAGCTGCTAAAAGATATCCCTAATTTACAAACATACAAACCAACCAATTTTCCTCAATCATCCCCTACTTCAGTTATTGTGGTAAATTATTTTTCACTTTATTTTAATCATTTTCATCATATGGTATTGAGTAATAGATTTCCTTCATAATTTTTTTTCTCTTTTATTCATGTAAATTTCAGTATTTTACTTCTTAGTGGGTTTGATATAGATTGTATTTGTTGTTATATTTTGATATGGCCTGTCGTTTTCGATATTGTGTTGTTATCTTGTCCTGAGAAGATGTTCTAATTGGGTGAGTTATACTTTCTTTCGGTTAAATTGTTCATCCTAATGTGGAGACTGTAGGCTACAAAGTAATTTTCACATAAAAATATTTTTTATTCCAAAATTATGTTTGTTGGTTCTATTTCAGTTGCATTTTTCTGTTTAGTTCATGGTTGCAGGTTCTACTTTCTTCTGTTGTTTATGTTCTTTGTGTCTGCTGTTTTTCATGGCAAACAAGTTGTCCTCTATCAACTATTTTTCTGTAGCTTCCTCAGCTTTCTTCTAATCAACAACGATCCATCACTCTCTTTTTTGCAATTCATTTTACGCATCGTCATTGCTTTTTTTTGTTCTTTTTTTTTTTTTTGTTCTTTTTGTTCAGATCCCTATATATATCCTAAACCCAAAAACTCCATAAAAATTATTCACATACAATAACATCCCAAATTGTTTTGCAAAAGTTGCAAAACTACAACGTAAAATGTAGCTTGCAATGAAATGACAAGTACACGTAGGTCATCAGTAGTGGTAACAACATTTTCAATTATATTTCAAAATGGCAGTATATATTTATCGAATACCAGGACACATCATCGTTGAAACATTTAGTCGTCACAATGGTACAATATCAAAATATCATTTACCTTGCCATCTGTATAAAACGTTTACTCTCAACTTGATGATAAATTTTTCAGCCTCAATTAGTTTTTCTTAAAAAAAATAATAAATAGCGCGACATACACATGGTTAAACAAATTCTGATGCATATATTTCGTCCAATATCCCAAATATTACTTCAGAATTGAATGCGACTGCTGCTAATGACACATTTAATTACGCCTCGACTTCGACTGTCATTCCTACCCTAGAAACAAGCCAACATACATATATCAATCCATCCAACTCAATATGTCATCCACAAGATACTGCCTCACGGCATCGTCATAACAGACAAAGTGAGCTTCATATATTATTTTAACAAACATTTTCTTCTAAATACTACCAAAATTACAAATCTAGGAAAATTTAATGCACCATGGGATTTCAGTCACCTTACATACATGTGTGTATTATGGAGCTCAAGTATAGTACGATGAAAGAACAATAAAGTCAAAACATCCAATAATGCTGAAGTTCTCCATTTGTTGTTTGAAAGAATGTGTTGTTCACCCAAGTCTAAAACATCCACTGCCATTCTTGGAACTTCTTCTTTGATATAATAGTGGCCCAACATCTATACGCTTTTGTTCAACTATTCGAGCTTACAATTGTAGTTTCACAATCACTTCTATTGACGACGACCATATAGACAACATGTTTAACAATGGAAGATTTATATATGTCTTTATATTAAATGGTCAAAATCACCATCGGATTGGGTCCCTTCCACCAGTTAAAGGTAAACGACCTAAATTCATGCACCTTTACATTTATAACACACAAAATAAAGTTGACAATATAATTCATTTGGTTGTTGGTGACGACCCGCAACATCTATTGGATGCCGGTATAGTGGCAAGGTTATTTGATATGTTTGATAAGTGCAATGAGTTGACACAAAATTTCGAACTACCCGTGATATGCTCGATAAATCAACTGCACCCGAACAATGATTAAGCCTAATTAAAACAAGAAGCTTTTATGGTAGATACAACAATTGCCCTGCAGCGTCTGATGTTGCAACTATTATAGTCGATGATTTCGATATTGATAGCACTGAATGTGACATTATTGTCAACAACAAAGTTGGTGTCTTACAGCGTATTAGCAAGCTCCATCCAAGTTTTATGTCATTGCAATATCCTTTACGTTTTTATACGAGGAAGATGGATACAGAATAAGGATTAAGAAAAAGCTTACATATTTATTGAAACCTACAGTTTGGGGTAATGTAATCATTAGAGAATAGGGCAAATTACCTTTCAAACACTTTAATAATTGACACGTTTTCATGTAATCTAATAGGTTTCTTTCATTTCACTTTAAATTCTCTAAGTATGTAACCAGTTTTGATTGGTCATTCTATTAGTTTTTTCGTCCAAACTAATAGAAATGTCATTATGTGCACTGTAATGTCATTTTTAAAGGAGTTCTGTTGTCCTTTTACTGTTTCTTATTTTATTTTACTTATTTATTTATTTATTTTTTTCTTCTTTCTTACCACATCTCTCATCCTCCTCTCTCTTAACTCTATCACTGCCATAGCCATTTCTTGGAGTTGATGATGGAGCATAGGAGAGGTCCATAGACTGTTGAAGAAGACTTTACGCTCATGAATTACATCGCCTACCATGGTGAAGGACGTTGGAATTCTCTTGCTTATTGCCTTTTTTTTTTTTTTTTTTTTTTTATCTTATGGGTTTCCTATTTTAGAGTAATTAATTACCATTATTGAAAGCAAAAATCTCTGTACATCAGCGGCAATGAAAGTACCCAACTGCGCAACTCAACTGATTCATCGGAAAATCTTACCCACATTAAGAATCGCATCGCGGTAGCAATGGAGGAAAAGAAAAAAAAATCGCTCTTCATCTAAAAAAATTTGGCTTAAGTATCACGAATCGGGTCTGATCATATAAATTGCTTGAATTTTCTCCAATGCAAAATTTCAACACTACAGAGTAAAGATTTGTGGAGAATGAAGTGACAACATTATGAATTCCTCTGCCATCCAATTATTACCTTTCAATTTTTGTTGTCGCAGAAGAATTTTTTACATCAGATGGTAAAGATTTAATAAGCACTGAGAGCAAAATTGGTGACAAAAAGATCATATTTGATTCTGTCTTCCAACCGATTTTTTTTTTCTTTTGTCTTATCCTATTTTATAGTAAATAATCACCATTGTTGAAATGAAAAAGCTATGCAAATTCAGCGGCAATGGAAGTACCCAAATGATTGATTCAACTGATTCACCAGAAAATCTCACCCACTTTCCCACATTAATTGCGTCGGTGGCAGAGATGGAGGAGAAGAAGAAGAATCTCTCTCTCACATACACATTAATTTTCTTTTCTCTCTCTTAAAAGTCCTGGTATTTCATATATCACGTCTCCCAATTTGTGATGTTTTCTTCAAATTATGTTCGATTTCAAATGAATTCACGCGTATTTTGAAGATTCGGGTAACATATGCCTCATCATTGGTGTCAAGGATCCGAAGGATTAACAGATCGAAGTCGTATTTTTATCATCTTTAGGTTTTGGTGAAAATGAGTTAATATTATTGAATTCCATTAGTGATTTCCTAATGATCCAAAAGAATTTGGGGAATTTAAGCCAAAACAGATTGCATCAGCATCTATGAAGATTATACAGATGGTTGGGATGAAAGTGCTTCTTCTGCGGCTTTGGTAGCATTAATTTAACGCTTTGATTTTAAGTGCACGAGGTCAAGTTTTAATAGTATAGGAAGCGTAGGGTTATCGTATCCACAAGGATTGATTTAAATTGTCGCTAAGTACCGCGATGATCGTAATCTAACTTTATTTAGGCGATCGAATTTTAGGTTTTTTATAAAAATAACTAAATTAAACTAAAATAATAACTAATTAAACTACAATACTAGGAATTAATTATATGGGAATAGATTATCTAGGGATTAAATTTGTTCACTTATACATGCTTGATTTCGTCTAATTTATATTAACGATCATTAATTTATTCGACAATTTAGATGTCTAAAACTCACTCACTACCTCTCCCGAGTGCAAAGTGAATGAATATGCAATTCGTGTCAACCCCATTATCCCTATCTAGCGTCTAAACGATTACATGAGTCTTGCCTCAATCTCACGGATTGCACGTGTTCTAATAATCTCCTGAAATATTAGAACGTCGTGATGTGTTTAAACTCTAGTCCAAATCTAGGGTTACCTCTCCCAAGTGTCAAACTCTATATTCTCAAATCAACCAAAATATCATAACAAGCATATAATGGAATTAAAAAAATGGTAAACACAATCGAATAGAGATGAACAACCGATAACGAAACAACGATTTACTAAAACATGTATATTCATGAACTATATCGATCCCTAAATAATAAACATTTAGCTCATGGTCATAACCAAATATTCAACTAAAAATAATATATACATGATCAAACAACCAACAAGATTTAAGTAATAAAGAGAGAAACAAGGGCAAATAGTCGATATCTGAAGAATGGATGATTTCATGTCCGTAAAATCTGCTCCGATCTTGTTTCCTCTTCTCCATATGTGTTCTCATCTTTTTGGTCTAATATTTGAGCTCTCAAAACTCCCCAAAAACGTTCTAGGTATGAGTAGGAATGAGTGGATACAAATAGGGGTCAAAAATATCCTAAAACTATCAAGAACATGTGCTGTCAGTTGTTGCTTGATCGCTACAGCGATGGGGAGACAGAAGGTCCACTGACCTTTCATCGCTGCAGCGATCAAGGGCCAGTGGTCCTGTGATGTTGGCGCTGCAGCAATGAGGCTGCAGGTTCTCCTTTTGATATTTTTTTCAACATTTTTCCACCGACGTAATACCGATTAGCTCGATTTCAACCGTTTTTGTCCCTAACACCTAATTTACATAAAACAAATAAAAATAAATTAAAACACAACAAGAACACTCGAAAACTACCAAATTCAGATTAGAAATATATAGATAAATTCAACCTATTAGGCTTCCCGAGATTCATTACAGATGGAATGGCAAATTACCTGAACAACAAGCAAGAGAATTCCCAATGTCTTTCACCATGGCGGGTAATGTAATTCATGAGCATGAAGCCTTCTTCAACAGTCTGTGGATCTCTCCTCAGCTCCATCATCAACTCCAAGAAATGGCTATGGTGGTGATGGAATTGAGAGATGATGGAGAAGTTGGTCTGAGGAAGAATGAAGAAAGAAAAAGAGAAAACGAAAGAAGAAAAAAAAAATAGAAAAAAGATAAAAGACAAAATTACCCCTTTAAAAATAACATGTGCAATGCACATAATGTCATTTTCATCAGTTTGGACATAAAAACTAGCATAATGACGAATTAAAACCGGTTGCATACTTAGGGGGTTTAAACTTAAACGAAATAAACTTATTGGACTATATAAAAACGTATCAATAGTTAGAGGGTTTAAAAGATAATTTTCCCTAGAAAATATTATGCATATAGACTCCATCAATGTTTGGGAGAAGAAAAAACATTATTATGTAGATGATGTCTCTTTCATCAATACATTGTCGACGCATAGGCATGCATTGAGGAAACACACTTAGGATGGCTATGACGAAACTAACTTAAACTAGGATCTGATCTCTACTATAGACTAATAGATGCAATTGGTCAAACAGACAATAATACTTCTTCTGTTGAAAAACGTGTTACTCTTCCTTCAATATTTGTAGGGGGACCACGTTACATGGCGCAAAACTACCAAGATGCCATGGCAATATGTCATCACCTTGGATTCCAATATTTATTTATAACTTTCACATGTAACCCAAAATGGTGTAAAATACAATACATGCAAAATGGTGTGCCTGCACAAAAAGTAAAAGACCACCATAATATTGTTGATCGCGTTTTCAAATAAAACTAGACGAGAGGATATGCAATTTTAAGAAACAACAACTTCTTGGCCGTTTATTAAAAAGTATGCATCCAACGTTATACCTCATAACTAATTTTATCTTACTTTAACTCTATTAATTACCATTAAACTCGCCTAAAATACTAATTTTTTTTTTTTTTATCTACAGTCATATACACCATTGAATTCCAAAATCATGGCCTACCATATGCCCATATACTACTATTTTTGCACCCAAATGACAAGTTTCCAACTGTAGATCATTTTGATCAAATCATATCAGTCAAAATTCCAGACAAAGAACTAGATCCATCGGCATATGCTATTGTTAAACAATTCATGATTTATGGTCCATGTGAAGCAATGTTTTTAAAACTGGACCGGACGTCGAACCAGAAAAGTCACCGGGTCAAGGGTCACCGATTCAACCGGAAGGCGAACCGCGGTTGAACCGACGAAGTCATAATTATGTCATTAATATATATATATATATATATATATATATATATATATATATATATATATATATATATATATATATATTGCGATGGGATAATTATGAAACTTAAAGCTACTATGTGTTCAAACAGAAAGTATGAGGACTAAAGTGAGATTTGGGTCAAACTTTAGGGAAACAAAGTGTCAAAATCCTTTTCAATTATACATCTACACAGGTAACAAATTCGGGACCATTGGATAACTTTTGATCCAATGGTCAAGATAAAAAAACAAAAAAAAAAAAAACAAATATCCTTTCCAAGTCCCAACCCTAGATGTTCGCACTTTGCAGTCGCTCTTTCCCAAATCTATGGTACACTCTCTCTTTCTCTCTTTGACGCTGCAACCCTAACGACGACGGAATGAAGGAGGTCAGCGATGACAGTGCAGGTTCTCGTTGAAGGCAAAGTTGCTGCCAGAATCGAAGATGGGTTTGAGAGAGAGAGAAACTTAGGCAAGGAAAATGCACCGATTATGGTTGTTTGGCAAGACAACATGGTTTTTTTTTTGGGGGGGGTAAGTATTTGTACACATGGAAAATAGAGAATAACCGGCTGGTTAAGCGGTTCAGCCGTCGAATTTGGCCGAACCGGGCGGTCAAGCAATTGAACCGTATAAACGATTTTTGGTGTATTTCTGGACCAGAACCTTGACCGGTCGATGGTTCAACCGGTCGGTCCGATCCGGTTTTTAAATCATTGATATAGAGATGACAATCTTTGCTCCCCATGCATGAAGAAAGGAAAATGCACAAAGCACTTTTCAAAGCCATTTGTCGCTTCAACATCAATAGACGAGGAATGGTACCCTTCTTATAAATACAGGCAGGATTGTCAAACTATTGAGAAAAATAGTTTTCTTCTTGATAACATACATATTGTTCCATACAATGTTGACTTATTGACAAAGTATCATACACCTAAATGTTGAATGGTGTAATCGTTTGCGCGCTATGAAATATCTTTTTAAATATATTACAAAAGGTCCAGATAAAGGTATTTTCATACTTGAGAACAACAATACAAACGTCTCACCCTCTCAGATCAAATGAAGTACGCTCATTGTTGATGAAATAAAGCGATATCTAGATTGTCGCTATGTCTCTATAACTGAAGCATGTTGGAGAATATTTGAGTTCGAAATTCAACATCATACTCTCAGTGTTGAGTGGTTACCTTTTCATTTACTTCAGCAACAACATGTCAAATTTCATGAAAACTAAACTACTGAGAAAGTAGTCCATCGCGAAGAAATAGATATGACAATGTTTATGAAGAGGATGCGTACAAATACATTGCACAGTGACGCCCGCACATTTGCATATGTTAAATTTTCATCGAAGTAGGTATGAGACAATTCTAGAAGAACGTAGAAATATCATCTACGGGGAAACATAGTTGGACGTTTATACTATGCCCATCCTATAAGCGGTGAACGATTATTTTTAAGAATATTGCTGAATAGAGTCCATGGGCCACAAAAACCATAAATGAAATGTTATATACAACATATAAAGATGCATGACATACACTTGGTTTTCGAGATGGTGATAAGGAATGGCATGAAATTGAAGGAGGCATCCTTATGGGCAAGCGCTTCTCAATTATGTGAACTCTTTGCTACAATCCTTATTTTCTGTAATGTTTCTGAGCCTCACATGTTGTGGAAAGCAAAATGGAACATCATGTCAAACGATATTTTACATATCCAAAAGCATACATAACAATTTTCCAACCTCCAAATTTCTACAATGTTAATAAAAATCATTCCCTACTTGATATTGAATAACTACTAATAAAGCAGACTAGAAGCCTCAACGAATTCCCTCCAAAGTCTCTACTGCACTTATCAACATCGACTCAAGATATCAATAGACTATTGATCGAAAAACTATCATACAACATGGAATCTTTGGAGCTCGAACATGTTATCCTTGAAGGAGGACTGAATACCGATCAATGATTGATTTACAATCGAATAATAAACCATGTAACAAATAGAATGAGTGGAATATTTTTTGTATATGGTAGTGGAGGCACAAAAAAAATATACCTCTACAAAACACTATTGACAATAGTAAGAAACTATGGAAATGTTGCATTAGTATTAACAACTTTAGGAATCACCGCTCTAGTACTACCCAGTGGCTGAACTGCTTATTCAAGATGTCAAATACCTATAAACATCCCAGAGACATCGATGTGTGACATAAAACTTAGAACATATCTTTCTAAACTGATGATAAAGATTGGTTTAATAATATTTTGCACATATCTTTCTGATCCAACGACCACACTTATCCAACTAAGATTTGCATGCAAAGAACACGGAGAATATATAATTGCTTCTACCTTAAATAGTTCATACCTGTGGAGCACATGCGAAGTTCACAATTTGAAAATCAATATGTGAGTCCAAAATGGAGTATCCTTAGCTGAGACAGAGTAAAAAACAAACTCTTTTGCAAATTGGATTTTATCTATCGATAATGGTGATCAAACTACAACAAATGATGACAACTATGTCTACCTGCCACGATCTTTTATCATTACAAATAATAGGGATCCAATCGCATATGTTATTCAAGATGCCTACGGCTCTTTAAACACAAATCTTTTCAATCCATCATATTTTCACAAAAGAGTTATCATGTGTCCTATAAAGGACATTGTTGATAGTGTGAAAGAATCAATGGTCGACATGTTTCCTAAAAAATAAAGCACATACCTAAGTGTCGACATAATTTATAAAGTATCAGGAAATACAGATCAAATTGTATTATATCTTGTAGAATTTCTTAACAACCTTATATTCCCAGGTCTACCAAATCATGTTCTACACCTTAAGGTTGGCCTTCCTGCTATGCTTTTGCGAAATCTAAACAAATCTGCTAGTCTTTGCAATGGTACACGATTGATTATCATGCATTTATCTTCACATGTTATACAAGCAAAAGTCATTAGCGATGCACAGATTGGATCAAGGGTATTCAAACCAAGAATTATTCTTTCTTCTTCTAACAACAAATGGACATTTATCTTAAATCACCGACAATTCTCTCTCTTTCTATGCTTCGCAATGACAATAAACAAAAACTAAGGACAACCATTACATCATGTAGGTTTATACCTATCGAGGCCAATATTTTGTCATGGACAACTCTACGTTGCTATATCGTCCGTTACAAATAAAAATGGTTTACATGTTCTCGATTTAAATTATCGCCCCTCCGATGACACAAGGGTTACAAACATTATTATTAAAGAAGTTTTCACAAACCTCACAAGCATAATAATATAACAGGTTCAACAAACTACTAAAAAATACAACCACATAAAAATTATTTATTCCTTAATATAACAAACAACATTTCAACAAACTTTCATACACACATATAATTGTAAATTACTAATAATTAATAAAAATAAAAATGACCATTCACATACTATTAAAAAAAAATTGTCATTTAAACTAAAAAATCATACCTCACATATTATTACAATATAACTATTTCTTATTTATGTGCATGATGTCTCACTACAGCCTGATAATTGAACTTTCAAGTGTACGTGATACATAAACAATAATTGTAAGGGCATGCCGAATATGGGAAGTTTAAAAAGAACAATAAACTACTAAGTCTTAAAATGATACTTATTGATGATGAGGTATATTCGTCACTAGCTTATAAATAATATATAAATCTTATGTTTCTACTTATTGTATGTTATATATTGCTATTACTATCATATAACTTTTGCCTGAAGGCACGAGTATAAAAAAATAAAAAAATAAAATAAAAAACAAATTTTTTGACAAAATCTCCTCTGCTTTTACAACATTTTACCCAAATTTCACCTAAGAATAAATAACAACAATGAAACAATGATAATAACTTACAATTGAGACTAAAACTTGCATAGATATAAAATAAGAATACACTGCATGTGTTATATACAAGTAGTAATTAAATTTTACTATAAATCATGAGAAAATTATAAGTATCATTTCACTCATGCTCTCAATAAGAAAAAAAAAATTGTAAATTCTTTGTAATATACACTATTTATATATCTACATAGAGCTTCCAGTAGATTCTTTTCTTTTTTTTTCATCTATACTCTAAAAAATATTTAAAATACGAAAAAAAAAAAAAGACAAAAAAATTACATAGAAAGAATAATATAAAAAAATCAATAATTACAATACAACTTTACTTGAAGAAATATTGGAAAATTTAAAAAATAAAAATCTATAAATATTTTAATATTACCTTATCAAATTGGTAAATTGCAATAGCAATAAATGACATCTATGAGAAATGCTAAAATTTATCATCTACAACAGATATACACACATAATTAACTAATTGTTACATATATTACACGCATAATATTGCACACCTAATAAACTAGTTTTTCGTCTTATATGAGAAACGCTAAAATTTATCATCTGCAATAGAAAATATTATCCCAAAAAGATCTTAATATACCATCTTAAAATTAATTTCACTATTGTATTAGCATTAAAAACTAACAAAAAATTAAATTAAATTTATTAAAATAGCATCAAATTCACATTTTTAAAGTAAAATACTAAATTTATCTTCCGTAAATTCTCGTCGTCACGTTTATAAAAAGACATACAAATATGAGTCTACCAATCAAAAAGAGCCACAAGCCACAATCTGAAATGTAAAGTAAATAAAATATATTAACATAAAAAAATTACAATATACTATTAGTTAAATACATTGAGATTAACTACTAAAAAATTGAAACAATGAAACCAAACACTCAAGTGTTTCTGTTCTCAAATTACAGCTCTTTCCAAATTGAAACAATTATAAAATCTATGAAAATGTAAAAAAACAGAGAAATTGTTAAACCAATAACACAAAAGAAAAAAATTACTGAATAATGAGAAGTCCATTTAACATAAATGTATTAATGATAGGATTTTCTATAGAGATAGAGTGAAGTTCAATCACGTGGTGCTGCAAATTTTTAAAGTTTTCATTTCAACTTTCAAGTTCCAATTCAGTTCACGTTCCTTTAGAGACAATCCAAATTAGTTAGTCCCCCCCCCCCCTGCTCCACTATTTCATCCCCAAAACCCAATGCATTGTTATTTCATCCCCATAATAGAGAGATGATCGTAAAAAACAAATTATATAAACAGAGTATTCAAAAAAAATGAACATATGTAGTCAATGATAAACCCTCGACAATAGTCAATTGGTGGAGATGAAATCTTGTCCAATGGAGAGAGCAAAATCAGTGAATCGGATCTAGAAATCAAACTGAAAGAAAAAGTTCAAAATCAAAATGAAAGAATTTCTCAATAATAAATCGAAAACCCATATAACATTCTACACTAAAATCAAAATTAATGAAACTAAAACTTGTACTGATACAAAATTTATAGTGATTTTGATGTGTTGAAATTCTATTTTAGTGTAGAATGTTTAAATGAATCGAAAAAAAAAAAAACCTTCAAACAGAGAAGATGGAGAATCAAGAGACAGAGAGAGTGTAACCGACATAGAAGATCCAACCAAATCGAAGGTAGATTTGGTCAAATCCTAACTATATGGCAGAAAAAAGGATGGGTGGTGGTGCTGCGTGGTTGGACACAAAGAGAAAAGAGAGGAAAAAAGTGCGTACTTGGACTATGACGGTCAGTGATGGTAATGGTGGGAGATGGAGGAGATCGTCATGCAAGTTAAGAGAGAGATGATGGTTGGATTAATCATATACTGTAGATCTAGCATGATGTGCGCGTGTACAGATATAGATGAGCAATGAAGACGATAGCAGTGCTCTACCATGCCTGGCGATGGAGCAACGATGACAACGACCTTTACCAACCACCGCTGACCATCATTGCTCTGTGTATGTGTTGTTCAGCAGTAAAATCGGTGCTTGGGGCATTAGGCTGGGATGGTGGTCTGTTTCTAGTAGAAGAGAGAGAGAGAGAGAAAGAAAGAAGAAGATGCGGCGGCGGCGGCGGCGATCTGCACGGAGGAAAACTTAGGGCGAGATGGAGAGGAGGAGCATAGAGTGAGAGAGAAGCGCGAGAGGTAAAAGTGAAAGATGGAGAGAAAGTGTCGGCGACTACAAATTGACAACCCTAATTTTTTTATTTGGTTTTATAGGTAGGTTAAAATGATCTAAAGACATAAAAATATATAGAGATTTGTCTCTGATTCGACAGTTCTCTTTATAAATTAGCCAATTTATTATATAGATTGGAAAATAATATTCATGGCAATGTAAGAAAACCATTGGTTGGCAAGTTCCGCAATCAAATCCATGAAAAATGTTTATATGATCACAAATTTCAAGCTGGGTATGGAAAATTCCCAATACAGACTAACTCCAGACACTCAAATGATGGTTTTTTTAGTGACAACATCAATCAGAAAGTTTTTTTTAGTGACAACATCAGTCAGAAAGTTCACTTCGTAAAGCATCATCATCCCGCAACACCAATTTCACTTTTCATCTTACACTAAACTATCTAGCAGAATTGAAAACACATTGAATTTAACTGGTAATAAAAAAAAAAAATGTTCTTAAAAATACCAACAAACTCTAATACCAATAAAAAGTATTTAAAAAAATATTACTTATTTTTCTTTGTCACTAATTACAAAAGTCGTTGGGAAAGTTATTACTATTGAAGACTGTGAGTCCACTAAAACAAACAATGCTGCAACTCCAGAAAGAAATGTCGAATGCGAACTGCAAGAGTGAGTTTCACAATTAACTAATGTAGATTAGTAATTTATAATGTGAAAAAAAATATTTGAGTAATAAATATTGCAATTTTAATTTTTTCACTTCTTCCTTTTTAAAAAAGGCATCAAAATTAAATTTACATTATGGAAAAATATGGCTAATCAAGTCGATGAAACCATTTTATCTTCAAATGACGGACTATACGTAATGGTTATCTCTTAGAGTACTATAAAGACATTCAGAGGTTTTGTAAAATTTTCATTTAATTTCTTTATAAAATTTCCGTTTTAAATAAAATACTATATCATTTAAATTTATTAATTGCATTTTAACTATGCCTTATGCACTTTCATAGAAATAACTTCCGATAATGTTCTTACCTTTTCACTATTAAAAAATTAAAAATATAAACTCACTCCACAAATTAAATTTTGATCATTTATGCACATAAGACTATACCTTGTCGTCCACCAGTGCTACTAAAATATATATGCACTTTGACATCCCAGAGACAACATTCTTTCGAGATACGTCATATTTTGTATACATGTAAAAATTTACTTTTACAATATATACGTACAACCACTTTCTCTTTTTCCATTCTCATCTAAATTTCATCATGCAAAAGAAAGACATTGCCATTAGAAACAATTATTCGTTTATTGTCTCAAGAAACGATAGACAGTTCATTAGAAGAACAAATAAAAGAGAACAGAAAAGCTATTAAAGAAATCAAACGAATAGAATGGAACCTGGATTTAAAGGTGTTAACTTAATATTATACAAAAATGATAAAATTAATCAACTATTTATATATAAAGAAATGTCTCTTATATATACAAGAAATATTTTACACATGCAAAGTAACAATAAAAGATATTCGAGTCGATCGAGGATGGTGTTACAGCTCATGCACCTCATGTTGAAAAAAATGTCTAAGAAAATGATGGCAAATTATGGTGCTACCATTGCAACATGGAAACACGCCACCCAATTCCATGGTGCGTCGACCTACAAACCAACAAATTTCATAAAAATTAAAGAACATTAAATATTATTAACACATCATTAATCATAGTTATAAACTTTAGATCAGTGTATTGATGGAACAAACAATGCAACTTTCATTTTTTTTTTTATCGAGATTGTGAAACTTTATTTGAGAAAACTGCAATGGACCTCTTCTATATTGATGTACGTACAATATCATTTACCTTTAAAAAATTAATATGCACGTAATTTAAGCCAATCAACTACCTTTGAAAAAAATAACTAATAGTAAGTATTTCATTTGCAGAAAATAGATCCCAGAAGAATATATGTTGTTATGACAACCAAGAATTAGGAACTCTTACATATTTCGCTTGCGTATAAATGATTACAATCTAAAAGATGGATGAAAAAAACTAGACGGTTGTACGCACTGTCCGATCGATAGCAGATGTTCCAAAATCGAAACAACACGGCTTGAAAATAACAAATCCATATTCAAGTTTGGAAATCACATCAACAACTAACAATTATTACATGTATGTTTAATATTATTCTATTGCATACCAAAAAAGTCCAACAAATATATTATTAATATATATATATTTACAATATTATCTAACCATTTGCAGGCTGCTACAAAAGTCTCAAAATTTCAACCCGAAAATGTTGATATCAGCGACTATACCTCGAGATTATGAAAAAAAAACGTTCAAACAAATCAACATATAGTGATGTCAAACAAATCGACAAAGGAAAATCAGTTCTAAACTATTCAGACAATAAATTTTGTTGGTTCAGTGAGCTACCTAAGAGGGAGGTGAATTAGGTAGTTATAAAAATTTAAACAAATTTAAATCTTTTCAACACTTAATTAAACAAATAATCAATTTGTCCTCAATTGATTATTATCTTTGTTACGCAGCGGATAAGTGTATTTAATCTAAGTGCACATCTAAACAACAAAATATAAAGAAAATAACAATGCAGCACACATGGATATATCTTGGTTCACCACGCTACTCTTGGCTAATCTAGTCCTCCGAGTCCTACGGAGATTATCACCCACTAAACCACTTGATCCCTTTACCAGGTAGGAACCAAACATTTATAACAATTCTTTTACCAGGCTCAGAATCAACCTTTACAATTATCATTTTCCCAGGCTAAGGAATAACCTTATCTTTTTCCAAGTTAAAGACTAACCGAATTCTATTACAAGAGAAATCATCACCTAATCCTTTTCTCAGGCGTAGGAATAACCTTATCTTTTTACTAGACTCAAGACTAACATAATCCTTTCTCAGACTAAGGATCAAACCTCACAAAACACTCCAAGTATCATTTTCACCGGTAAAGATGGTACTATTACATTTCACTCACAATTAATTCTAATCAGGAAGAATCAAGCCTAATTTTTTTCAAGGGAAAAAAATAACCTAACTTTTTTGTACCTTAGATAAATATCAAATCTCAATTTTTTTCTCATAAAAGATTGAAACCCAAGCTACCCCTAACTAGATACTCTCAAACTTATCAATTACAAAAAATAATGAGTTTCTTCCCACTTGGAGCTTCTACTATCTCAAATCAATTAAACTCAATTAATGTTCTAAAATTACTACGTGATAGAAATTGAGAGAGGAATTCAATATCTGATTATAATATATGTGGGTAGTGCAAAATTTAAGCACGTAATCCGATAATCACATAAATCGTTTTAAAAAGATTTTTTATGCTTTTTAAAGTTCAGAAACTATTTTACTACGATCTTTAAACCAAGAAAGCAATGATAATATAAATTCACAATAAAGAATAAATAGTTTGGAAAGATCTTATCAGGATAGCACCAAAAGATTGAAATCAGAATAGCAATACAGCACAGATTGGTGACACCAAAATAATCAGCGCTTTAACTCAAGAATTTTGTACACAATAATCTCACGATTGATCTTTCGAATATATATCAGAATAACAACTCTTAGAAAGCTCAGGAACTCTTAGTTCTTGATAGAAGTGATGTCATAATATGTAAAAATCGCAAGTCTATTTAAGCTGATTTGAAACAGACCCTCTAACAGTTAGTTTCCTCAAGATATGACATTTAAATGCACCAATAGACCCCTTATATCATTACCATTCATTTATGGTCTAATTCACTTAGATATGACTTTTAAAACATTCAATTTAGTCCCCAAATTATTTCTTAATCTCAAATTGAATAGATAGGAAGTATTAAATGAACTAAATTGAGAAACACTTCAATTATGTGTACCATATCTATAGGGATATTCAAATAGGAGTATTATATCTTCAATATATCCAAATTCCCAAAATATCTCAATCAGGTAAGCCAAAGATAACTAGTTTTGAGCAAATCCCGAAAATCTTCCAACCTGTAACTGCATAGTCAGTTGACCGATCATAGGCTATCAGTCGATCGATAGATTCAGGTTGTAGTCCAAGCCATTCTCAAATAACTGTTGGTTGACTGATCCCCCATGGATCGGTTGATCGATCAATTCAGGATATTTTTCTAGACCAAAGTTTGGCCCTGGTCAGTTGATTGATCACCTATGGTCGGTTGACAGATCAATGCTGGAACACCAACTTGTCAAATTATTTCAACTCCAAACTTCGACGTTTTAATCCATTTAACTAATTTCTTTTCTCGGTTAACTCAATTGACACTTATATTCAATTTTAAACATTAATCTTGCTTAGTTTAATTTTCATTTTTTAATTTCACATTGGAGTAGATAATTGAACACAAATTAGGACCTTAATCTCATTAAATTAAACAAGCATAAGTATAAATCATTTAATTTGTGTCATGTGTGATCCTAATCGGGATACATTAAGAGTAAAAGAGATTTGAGTTGTTTTCACCTAATTTCTTCAGAATCTTTAATACTCTTAATTTCTTTAATGTCCGTCTCTGCATCCTTCATAATTACTTCATGATTTGATCTTGAATGAAACTCTTAAACTGAAACACTCAATAAACATATTAGTTCCACAAAAAACATCAACATTTAATTATCCATCAAAACCTCGGGATCAACAAATTTGAAGACTCTAATGACATCATTCAATACTTTACCAACCATCCCATAGCAAAAAAAAATAATATTGTTTTCCCTGATGGACACAATTTCTTCACAGCAACAACAAATCGAATAATATAATATTTGTGCTTCCTCATAATTATATATATCTTTATAACGATACAATAAATTCTTCATAATTGTTTTGACATTTTATCATTACAAATACTACATTCATTATTTCATTATTTATTTTTCCTTCACATAATAATGTTATGCCTTTTAATGTTTACTTTTAAAACAAAATCATGCAATAAATACAAATCCACAACATCAAAATTAACAACAAATCATTTCTTAAAAACAATTATTAAAAATAACCAAATACACAACATCAAAATTAACAACAAATCGTTTCTTGAAAACAATTATTAAAAATAACCAAATGTCAATATTAAACACCATCGGCTAAAATATTAATTTTCTAACACTTTACAATAACATTATTAACACTTTATAATAATATTACTTACAAACAAACAAAATGGCCTAAATAATTGCACATAATTTCACTAAAATATGATATTTCTTTAACTATAACAAAAATAAAAAATTTGAATTTTACTACCCACATCACTTCAAAATTAAAATTGTGTTGAACTAAAATTTCATTGTTTTATCCAATATTAAACAATACACTTTCAACAACAAAAACTAAAACTCTCATAATATTAAACCAAAAAGAATATAACTCCCAAAAAATATTTTCAACACTCTAGATTATACATACTTCACCCACAAAAATAAAAATCAAACCAATACCAACCACAATTACTAAAAAAAAAAAAAAAAAATCTTTAAAAAATAACAAATACAAAATTAATTTCAAATATTCCAAAAAAAAAAGAAAAAAAAAAAAAAAAAAAGAACTAATACTATAACTAAAATTGGAAGCTCATAGGGTGAAACAACAAGAGCTCTACTCTGTATTTTCTTGCATTCTAGGAGCTTTTCTTCAAATATTTATTTTATTGGATTTTAAATACATTTGAAGTGGGTTTTAATGGCACAACTATTTTTATGTAGAGAAAATAATTTCTTACAACATATTTAAAATTATTTTTTGAAAAGTCTTTATATTGTCTAAATTATATATATTTTTTATGATATATACCCGATTGTGTAATATATAATCATTTTTTTTTTCTTTTTAATTAGTTCCTAAATTCAATTATTGTTTTTTTCTTTCTTAATTCTCTATTTTTTTTAAAAAAAAACTTATGATGTCAAAATATTCTCTATAATAATTTATTAATACAACGCAATGTTCGCACATTTTTCAATAAATTATTTTACTTTAAGTTTATACTCTTACAATATTCACCAACCAACAAATATATTGCGTTATGGACCTATTTTAAAATAAAAACAATTGATAGTAGTATAGAAATTTTGATTTTTTTTTCAAAAAATAAAATATACAATTAAAAATTTGAAAAATATTAAAATAGTTTAAATTAAGCATTTATAAATTGAGTATTTGCCATTTATCTCCCCTATCTTTTTTACCTTAATTACAAACTTCATGTCATTTACTAAATATCAGTCAACCTCTTATCATTTTTGGTCAAAGACCATTTAGTTAGCCTATAGGCAAAAAATTAATAATTTTTTTTATTGTAATGACAACTTTACCCTTAATCATTTAAAAATAAATTAAATAATTAAACTTAAAATACATAAATATCTCTTTCATTTTTTTAATATATTTTTCTCTTTATTTTTTTCCTTAACATCTCCATTTAAAAAAATATATTTTTCAAAATCCCTTTTTAAAATAAAAATAGAACAAAAAAAATCTCCATCCCTTGCCCTCTCTCTCTCATCTTATCTTTCCGCCGAAACTCCTCCCAAATTCGTCATCACCGATGATGGTTGGCAGTTTGTTGGCCACGATAGAGACGAACAACAACCGCCGGAGCAAACCCATCAACCGCCACTTCTCTGACTCACCAAAGCAAAATCCACGAACAACAACCACGGAGCAAACAGGGGCAACCTAAACCAGGCATCAAGAACATCTGAAGTTTTTGATAGTCTAAAGAAGTGTAATGGATAATGAACCCAACACCTCATTGGAAAACCCACCCATTCTCACCTCGCCAAAAAACCCACCCAACCCACCTTGCCGGGAAAATCCACCCACTATCCCCAAAACACCAACCCACTTCATTATGTGAACCCCACTCACCCTCTCTCTCTCTCTCTTTCTAGATCCATGCCGGATATGTGCCGACAAACACATATCCCTGCCTGACGGATATGTGCTAGTGTCATAGCTTCGTTGTCGGCAGTGCTCGTCAGCGTAGATTCAATATGGAACTGTGCTGGCGAGTACAAATCTGACACTATGTCGGAGAGAGAGAGAACATGGATGTCAATGGTTCGGTTTCGGTTCGGATTCATATAAAATCAAAACCAAAACCATTAGATATATAGCAAACCAAAACTGCAAACAAACTGTCATTTTTTTAAACGATTTTAAAACCAAACCATTTAGATTTATACAAAATCAAATCCCAAATCGCGAAACCATTTAAGGTTTTCCAATTTTATAAAAACCAAAATCAAAACCGAAATCGCTGACCATTGTTTTTTATATATAAACACAAGTATAACTAAAATATAAAATATAAATTCCAAAAAATAAAACCAAACCACAATACTCTTTATTGTTACAATAAACGTTTTTAATCATAATTAAAATATAATTATAATTAAAATAAACGATTGTAACCATAATTGTTATAATAAATATTTCTAACCATATTAAAGTCTCCAAAGCAAAGAAATGTCAGATTCAGAGATGAGAGAACAAATGAGAGGGATGGAATGAAATGGAATGGAACGGTGCTACAACACACAAATGAATGAGAAATCTAACCCTAACACACATATATTTATTTGAAAGATTAAAGTGTAAATAAATTAAAACACACACACGCACGCACATATTTATATAAACTATAAATATATAAAAAACATGAGGGTATATATATATCATAAAAATATATCTAAAATATAGGTTTCGTGGTTCGATTTCGCGGTTACTATCTAAAAATCAAAATCACTTTAGTTGCTAATTTCAAAATTAAAATCGCAACCAACCATTTAGTCGATTTTAAAATCGGACTATTTGATCGGTTTCTCTCAGTTATCTGTCGGTTTTTTTTTTGGTTATCCCTGAGAGAGAGAGAGAGGAAAAAAAGAAGAAGAAGGAGATAGAAAAGAAGAAAGAGGACCATTGAAGAATATGAGTTTTCTCGACAAGGTGGAGGTGGATTTTTCCAAAAGGTGGAGGTGGGGTTGTTGTTTTGGCGAGTTGGAGTGGGGAAGGGGTGAGATTATTATTTTTATTTTCAATTTTTAAAAAAGAAAGGGGTAAGAATTTTTTTTTTAAATTTGTTAAAAATAAAAGGGTAAAAAAAGCATAAGAGAAAAAAATAAATAAATTAAGTAGGAGTGTTTGTGACTTGGGGTAGTTTGTGATTTGGTGCAAAATAACGTGTATAAAACCCTTACGAATTTCGCGTGTCGGCATGAACGTAGTACATATCAATCTATCAGTAATGTTTGGAAACATTATGTTATACCCATTATACCCTCCAAGGAAACACCCCCAAACAAACACCACGTGACTGACCGATATGCCCTTTACATTCAATTCCACCACTCCTACCCATGATGTCCTTCAACATGCAAGAAAACACCCAAACGCCACATTATCAATATGCACCTACCTTCAGCAGCCATTCCATCTTACATTTTGTGAACTAATCGATGCCTATCATACCGGCATCCGACACACCCCAAATCGCCAACCACGTCTGCCTTAGCTGTTGACCCCTCCCCCCGCGCTTGACAAGTTCGAAGTTTGAAACCTGCATCAAACTAACTACTTAAGAAGATAACATACTGTTGCTGCATAAATTAATAAAAAAAAACGAGTTTACCGGATTAGCTTGGGTTGAGTCACGGACTAGGTTGCTCTCTTTAAGACGTTTCGCTGCTCTACCCAAGAAGCGTGCAAGCAGTATATTAGCCCCATCGTCTCCAGGATAAAACAACCCAGAAATTTTCTTTGTCTAGGACGTTTTTTGCATTGTAGAAGTCCCGAAAATCAAACACCCTTCACACACTGTTCGTAAAACGAACAAACTACTCAGAAAACAAAATTGAACTGAAGAAACAGTACCGAAACATATCAGAACATATCAGAACAGTTCCGAAACAGTGAAGAACAAAACAATGAAGAATGAAACTGTTTCAGAACAGTTCGGAACAGAATATAACAGATCCGATCTGGAACATAACAAAAGAGAACGGAACAATTCTGAAAGAAATAGTTTTCTGTTTCGGAACAGTTTCCGAAAAGAAGAACAATAATAAAGAAGAAGGAGAACAGTTTTTTTTTCTTTGAAAAACTGCAGAGTAATCTTTCTGGATTTTTTCGTAATTCAAATATATGAAAAGCGTCTATTTTTATAGATCCAAAACAGCCGACCAAAAACGTTGTCAAGTGGTTCAAAAATGGGGGAGAGATCTTAGGGATGTGGGAGCAAAAATCGTGGGAACGTTTTTTACCAAGTCAAAAACCGTTCTGAATTATTTTAAATAAAATACAATTATTTAAATAAATTTTATCTAAAAAAATATTATATAAGTGCCACCTCATCACATGCGCGACTCAACTCAGCTCGGCACGGCACGGCCGGACGGACGGCGACGATGGCGCGTGTGTGTCAGACTAGTAGGGATGTAGCTCCTCTCCCCTCCACAAAATATGGGTTTCCCTTGGGGCACACTCCAAGTATCTCACATACCCCTAGATATACTCCTCATTGTCTCTTCTCCCAACCGATGTGGGATAGAAAGAATTGAGGGAAAACCATTTGACACTTTCTATAACAAAAACATTTTTAAAATTTATTTGCTCCAACAATCCCCCACTTGAATTTTTAAAATAATTTTTCATCGAGCAGTATTAAACAATATAAGATAGTGCATAAACATAGGTGTCTGTCAACTTGAACCTTTACATAGTGAAGATGATTTAGATTATACTAGAGTAACTCGTAGTTTTGAACTCTATCTCTAACAACATCACACATACAACCTTATCAGGGTGTAGTCCATAAGCCCATGTTTTACGGTCATGCACGTATATCCCAGTATAGTGAATGCTCTAGAGAATTTGTCCAAAATTCCATAGAAAGCGGCCATACTTCCACATTCACATAGGTGAGTCTATCAAGAGTACTCTTGTAGCTAGGTACTCTACTCTCTATAGAGTATAGATCTCATTAAGAGTTAATAAAAGAAAACTCAACCTTCTATCGCTTCAAGATGTCATACTTCAAACAACACATATTTGGAATAGAACTCAAAATTATTGTTATAGCATGATTCTTTTCATATCACTTCATGAGTTGTTATTACCCTTTGAACCTATTTCTTGGGATCTCTAGTCTATAGGTTGGGTTTCCCTCACAAGTAACTCGTCAATCCATGGGCTTGAGTCTCATTCCTTTCGAGGTTTTGTAAACCTTTTCTCGAGCTAATTCTTTCGTCAAAGGATCGGCTAAGTTATCATCAGACCGTACATGATCCACTCTCACAGCCCCTGTAGAGATATACTCCCTAATAGTGTTGTGTTTGCGATGTATTTGTCACATTTTTCCGTTATAATAACGGTTCTAAATCTTTGCAATAGCCGCGGTACTATCGCAATGGATTAAGACAACTGGAATCGGTGTCTCCCATAAAAGGGTATCAGAAAGCAAGCTCCTTAACCACCCTGCTTCGTCACTAACCGAAGCTAGTGTAATCATCTCAAACTCCATAGTAGATTGAGCCAAAATAGTCTGTTTCTTAGATTTTCAAGAAACAGTTCCACCAGCTATACTAAATATATAGCTGCTAGTTGCCTTGGAGTCATCTGAAAGGGTGTTCCAATCAGCATCGCTATATCCTTCCAGAACATCGGGAAACTTCTAATAATGTAATCCAAGGTTCATAGTTCTTTTTAGGTATCTCATGATTCTATCAATAGCATGCCAATGCTCAATACTAGGTCTGCTTGTAAACCTGCATAGTAATCCCACAGTATACGCTATGTCGGGCCTAGTGCAATCAGTGGCATGTCGAAGGCTACCTATGATGCTCGCATACTCAGATTATTTAATACCGTCACCAGTGTTCTTAAACAACTTCACACTAGGGTCATAAGGAGTACATGTTGGTTTGCAATTAAAATAATTATATTTCTTTAGAATCTTCTCTATATAATGAGATTGATCCAAAGAAATTCCATGTTTTGACCTAGTTATTTTAATACCAAGAATTACATTTACTACACCAAGATCTTTCATGTCAAAATTAGCACATAGCATGATTTTCACTTTATTCACAACATGAATATTAGAACAAAAAATCAACAAGTCATCCACATAAAGACATATAATAGTGCAAACATCATTTTTAGATTTATAGTAAATGTATTTGTCACTTTCATTTACTTTAAAACCATGTGAAATGATTAGATTATTAAATTTCTCATTTCATTGCTTAGGTGTTTGTTTCAAACCATAAAGAGATTTATCTAATTTACATACTTTGTTTTCTTGACCAAGAATAACAAATCCTTCAGGTTGGTCTATATAAATCTCTTATTCTAATTCACCATTTAAAAAAGCAATTTTAACATCCATTTGGTGCACAAAAAGATCATGAATAGCAGCAAGTGATAAAAGCACACGAATAGAAGTAATTCTAGAGATAGGTGAGAAGGTATCAAAGAAATCTACATTCTCTCTTTGTCTAAACCCTTTGGTTATGAGACGAGCCTTATATTTATCAATGGTTCCATCGGGTTTTAATTTCTTCTTAAAAATCCATTTACATTCTATTATTTTACAACCAGGAGGTAAATCTATTAAATGCCAAGTTCTATTTAACTCGAGAGAGTCCATTTCATCATCTATGGCCTCTTGCCACAAATTAGCATCTATAGAGGACAATGCCTCTTGGAGGATGTGCGGATCCTTTTCTAAAGTGTATGCAAAGAAATATGAACCATAATTCTTAGCAGTACGAGTCTGTTTACTTTTCCTAGTTTCAAATTCTAGTTCATTATCAGGCTCATTAATTCTAATGATAGGCATATTACTAGATGTCGAGCTCCCACTATTCTTCAATTTAAACGGAAATCTATGTTCATAAAAATCAGTATCATTAAATTCAATAATAACATGATCATGCAAGTCGTAAAATCTATAAGTTTTGCTATTCACAGCATAACCAACAAAAACACATTCATATGCTCTACTTGCAAGTTTTCTCCTTTTTGGATCAGGAATCCGAATATATGCCAAACAACCCCAAGTTTTAAAATAAGACAAATTTGGTTTCTTATTTTTGAAAATTTCATACGGTGAAATTTTACTATGCGATTTGGGAACTCTATTAAGCACATAACAAACAGTCAATAAAATCTCACCCCACCAGTGAGAAGCAACACCAGAGTTAAGCAAAATAGCAACTACTGATTTAGCAAAAGTTTTGTTTTTCCTTTCTGCCTTACTATTTATTTAAGGAGAATACGGTGCAGTTCTTTCATGAATTATCTCATGAGAATTATAAAATTCAATAAACATATCAGAATCATATTCGGCTCCTCTATCACTACACAACCTCTTAATTTTCTTATTGTATTGATTTTCAATCTCAGTCACAAACAATTTAAACACATCAAGTGCTTCACTTTTATTTTTCATGAGATAAACATAAATAAAATCAGAACAATCATATATGAATGTAATAAAATAGTGTTTACCATTCCTAGTCAAGACACCATTAAATTCACAAATATCAGAATGTATCAAGTTAAGAGATTCAGATTCTCTAATTACTGATTTATGAGGGGTTTTGGTAATTTTAGCTTGACTACAAAATTCACACTTTTCAAAATCATTCAAAGATAATTTAGAAATTAGTTCTAAGTTGCTTAAGTTTTTAATAATGCGTTTGTTAACGTGACAAAGTCTAGTATGCCAAATATTAAAAGAACACAACATATAAGTAGAAGAAGAAATTTTATTCGTATCAACATTCAGTTTGAATATTCCATCAGTTGCATAACCCTTCCCAACAAAAATATTATTTTTGGTTAAGGTGTACAAATCAGCCCCGATAGTTTGAGTGAATTCCGCCTTGTTAAGAAAATAGCCCGAAATCAAATTCTTTCTCATCTCTGAGGTATGCAAAAAATCCTTAAGAATGACCGAATTTCCATAGGTAAACTTCAATTCCACATCACCAGAACCAGTGACAATAGTGGAGTGGGAATCACCCAGCAGCACTTTCTTATCTTCACTTTCAGAATAAGTTTTGAACATACCACGATCATAGCAGACATGGCGTGAAACACCCGTATCTACCCACCACCCTTCGGATCCACCAACTATGTTGATTTCAGAAATCATAGCAATTAGTTGGTCCTCGGTAAGATTCACCTGCGTAGCAGGACAACGTCTTTGCCGGCAGTTTCGAGCCATATGGCCCTCCTTTCCACAGTTGAAGCAAGTAAACTGTTCAGAAGTGTTTCTTGAAGGGGGTTTCAACTTATTATGATTTTAATGCTCATTTCTATTCTGGTTGTTGTGGTGGCGATTTTGAATCTGATTCTTCATATTTTTTCTTTTGGGTTTCAGAATTGCAGAGGATGATTTTCTATGAGCGTTGTTGGATACAATGAGCACTTCATCTTTCTGATCTTGTTTTCGGGCTTCCTCCTCAATCCGAAGACGAGTGATCAAACTTTCTAAAGAAAACTCTTTTGTTTTGTGCCTGAGAGTATTCTTAAAGTCTTTCCAAGAAGGGGTAATTTGTCAATTAAAACAACAAATTGAAATTGTTCATCAAGGGACATATCTTCAGCAATTATTTCATGAGCAATTTTCTGAAGTTCATGAGACTGAGCTTCCACAGATTTGTCATCGGTCATTTGATATTTTCGATACCGACTTACAACATATTTCTTTGTTCCAGCCTCCTCAGTGTCGTATTTCTTTGAAAGAGCATCTCAAATTTCCTTGGCAGTTTTATTAGAACAGTAATAATCATACAGATCTTCAAACACACCATTAAGAATAAAATTCTTATAACGAAAATCATTTTCAACACATGTCTTATCTTCCTGAATCTCGGTATCGGTAGGATCTTTCGGTAAAACAGGTTTTTCAGTTGTACAGACATATGCTACTTTTTCGATAGTCAGAAAAAATAACATCTTCTGTCTCCATCTTTTAAAATGAAATCCTTTGAAACGAAAGGGCTTGTTGAGATCAACAGCAAACATCGTAGTAGACAATTGGCAGAAATAAACGCTTAAAATTGTTGGTGCAGAAATTAATAAAGAACGAGTTTACCGGATTAGCTTGGGTTGAGTCGTGGACTAGGTCGCTCTCTTTAAGACGTTTCGCGGCTCTGCCCAAGAAGTGTGTAAGTAGTATATTAGCTCCGTCGTCTCAGGATAAAAAAAAGCCCAAAAATCTTCTTTGTTTAGGACGTTCTTTGCACTGTAGAAGTCCCGAAAACCAAACACCCTCTACACACTGTTCGTAAAATGAACAAACTGTTCGGAAAATAAAATCGAACTGAAGAAACAGTACCAGAACAGATCAGAATAGTGAAGAACAAAACAATGAAGAACAAAACTATTTCAGAACAATTCGGAACAGAACATAACAGATCTGATCTGGAACATAACAAAAGAGAACAAAACAGTTCTGAAAGAAATAGTTTTTTGTTTCGGAACAGTTTCCGAAAAGAAGAACAATAATAAAGAAGAAGGAGAACAGTTTTTTTTTCTTTGAAAAACTGCAGAGTAATCTTTAAGGATTTTTTCGTAATTCAAATATATGGAAAACGTCTGCTTTTATAGATCCAAAACAGCCGACTAAGAATGTTGTCAAGTGGTTCGAAAATGGGGGAGAGATCTTAGGGATGTGGGAGCAAAAATCGTGGGAACGTTTTTTACCAAGTCAAAAACCGTTTTCAATTATTTTAAATAAAATATAATTATTTAATTAAATTTTATCTAAAAAAATATTATATAAGTGACACCTCATCACACGCGCGACTCGACTCGGCAAGGATGGATGGCAGCGCTTGCGCGCGTGTGTGTCAGACTAGTAGGGATGTAGCTCCTCTCCCCTCCACAAAATGTAGGTACCCCTTGGGGCACACCCCAAGTGTCTCACATACCCCTAGATATACTTCTCATTGCTTGTTCTCCCAACCGATGTGGAATAGAAGAAATTGAGGAAAAACCATTTGACAGTTTCTATAACAAAAACATTTTCAAAATTCATATGCTCCAACACATACCGCTCGGGTAACGACAGATGGTAACAAGTCCAAAATTCATCTTAATCGCTCTTTTGCCTACAAAATTCGTCGCACTTCACGCCACTGTACATTGATGAAAATCGCCTGCACCACTGGAATTATGTCAAATTGGATATTCGCAGAAACACTTCACCGGGGAAAAAATGTAACTTCTGATCTCCATCTTCCCTTGCCCTTGCGACCAGCATGCTTTATGATTTTTGAACATTCTACATGACCAGTCGAACTATCCTTCATCTGTACACAATATGTTTTAAATTTTATTTGACTTGCATGCCACCTGTTCGATAAATTGCCTATCCTTAGACATACTTAAACAACTCCTACATTAAGCCGCGAAATGAATAGAAGGCACGACGAAGCCCATGCGAATCCCATTCTGAAGTCAAGTTGGTTGAAACACTATATATAGGATTGAATACTAGGTTTTGAGATAACAATCATTAATGCATATTCTAATATCAAATTGTCAACCCTGATTTCGTTATTCACCAGTATCTTTGAACATTCATTTCGCAATAGAGAAAAAAAGGGAGAAAAATCATATTGCTTCAAGCTTATTTAATTATATCCACAACCATTCAATTTTATTATTTTATCTTCCTCTTGTTAGGTCCATCCACTTTCTTTGCCACGAGTATCCTTTAGAGGTTAAACATCCCATTTTAGGTTTCTTTTCCATTTGGTTGGTGGCTTGGGGATCTATTGTGATGATGGACGAATTAACAAGCATTGGTTTCCATATTCCTAATTGATGCTCATTATGCTATGAAGAGGAAGAGACCATCTCTTCTATCCTCCCTCCTAATTTGTCCTATTTCTAGAGGCTTGTAGATAAAAACATGAAGTTGTGCATGCCAGTTTCTAAAGTTGATTTGTTGTGTTGATGTGAAGGTTGCACTCCAAACTCTTCAAGTGAGTTTTGAGCAAGGATTATTGTAGCAGGCTTTTGCAGTATTTGCTAGCTAGGACAGTAGTAAAAAGAAAAATGCTTATTTACTTACCTATATATAATTCAGTTGCAACTCTATGATGAACAACGCACTCTTATTCTTCCATGCAACTGTGATAGCATAAAACTTATTATAGATTTACCATATAACAAAAAAATCTAAGGTAACAAAAAAAAAAAAAAGGTTTATACTTATTGCGTACTTGGTACACACCATAAACTATTGATTTGATTTATAATTACTTACTGATTACTACTAATTAATAAAAGAAACAATAGTCATATATGTGTATATACATTTATATAAATCCACATATATATATGTATATACATACATATATGTATATGTATATATGTATATATATATGTATATATATATATGTATATGTATGTATGTACATTGATATATTGACATACTTTCCATAAATAAAACCACTAATAATTAACTTATTTCTTTCTTCTTTATGTGTTACAGGAATTCATCGCATTTACGAGACCTATCTAAACATTGAAGCCACGTCACATACCTCAACAATGCATTTTGAATTTGTGTGTAGCTTACGTGATTAAATTTATTTCAAGAACTTGTTCAGTTTATACATTTTAATTCCAATTGTAGAATTCACACATTTAAAATGTACATGTGACATCTCACCATGATTGTGTTAAACTGATTTCTGGACAGTAGAGTTGAATACTATTGGCCTTCGGAACAGTCAAGACTTTGGCTTTAGGTGATTATAATTCAATCATTGGACATATATTATAAGACTTTGTTTCTTCCAATGTTTCCTTTCAACACCACAGGCTGGTGTAGAATATTTATAGGTCTTTAAGCACCAAAAGCTCCCTGTTGCTTGCAATGTACTATTATAAATATTGTTGCACTTCAGGTCAGTCTTGGATATTGTTGGATGATGATATTGGCAGTGGCCTATACAAATGGACCAGACCCAACACTCATCATTACCAAACAAGCATAATGGACGGTCCGTTTCCGTGTCCATCTCCATAGTGTCTTAGCGATTGCAGACTCCACAAGGCTGACCTGGACAGACCGAACCATCTCTAAAGGGTCAAAACGATTCATTTGAAGGTGTAAGAAGGAATTATTGGCTGCTGCTTTAGCCTTGACTTAACGAGGCTTCATTTCCTCAATAACAATTTTCATGTTCTTATTCACATTGAATGTCAGATATAAATTGATGTACAACTACAATGGAGGACGTAAACATCGCAATATTCACAAATAAAGTATATGAAATCGGGAGTGACGAGGAACATAAACTTCTATTTAATTCGGTGATTGATGTTTCTACTCAAGACAATACATATGCTAAGAACGGTGCAGTCGCTACTACTCAATTGACAACACCTTTTTTAATACGACTCCCGTCTTTTAAAAAAATTGACGAAAAAGGCATTCAAAATAAAGATATAATACAAACTCGTGTTTTTCAATTTGGCCACCTATCTGATTTATTTTTAGTTTCTAAGCCAGAAATAATGATTTTTTTTTTTTTACTCAAAAAATAATGTTTTCCTTTCGAGAAAACGCTATCGCGTGCTTGACAAGTGTTAATATTTGGCATAAAATTGGTTAGATATGGTGGAAAGGGAAATTTCAAAAAAATGCAAGTCACAAATAGAAACTCGTAAATTTTCGAGGGGTACAAAGTGTAATTTATTCTATTCTTGAATAGAGTTATACCATGTAAATAATATATTGGTTTTCTCATATTGGAAACCGTAACCAAACGCTTTAACTTATGTTTCTTATCCAAGTAGAGAATTACAACAATCCAAAAAAATCCATCAAGTAAATTAAATGGTTTTCTGAACAAGTTTGTGGCATGGCTTCAGAGGAAGTGTTCTATTGCAGATGAACAAATCATGGTCGGCTTGGACCATCAGTTTAAGACGATCAACGAACAACTTATAGGAGCATCGAGGCATCTCAAAATCATCTCAATAGTGCTAGCTTGGGTAAAACCGCTAAGCCAAGAAAATAGTACAATGATCCTTTCATTATATATCACTTTTATGTTCGTGGTTAAACCTATGTCTCTCAAGCACATAAGAAGAAGTATATGTTGACACAGATATTGAGTCCAATGGTTGTTCATCCATTTATGTTTCTTATCATCTATTATTCACATAGATCATTAGTTCATGAGGAGTATTGTTAGGTTTCATACTCATGAGATTGTCTTTAGTTGGTGCTGATATTGCTCAAATTGATGTTGCTAATGAGTGTGTCCGAGATTTTCTTGAAGCACATCTGGTGATTGGAGATCCATCTTTTTGTCGTTGATCAATTAATTTAGGTTGTGTTTGCTGCCTGTCAAGTAGCCTGCACATTCAACTGATTGTTTATCAAAGGGGAATCGATCTTGTATATAAACTGCAATGAATTCAAGTACTGGTCATTTATCACGGAGCCAGAAAAAGTTATAGATGCATAGAAGCTCGTAGATGCAAAAGAATCAGCATAACTGATCCTATATCCATCACCTGCCAATATATAAATGCAAATATATAAGGATGATATATGAACAATACAAGGATATTTAATGTTCATCAAGAAAAAGCCTATACTCTGAATTGTAGCTCCCCCTGATCAAAATCCTTTTCTTTATCATTGTAGAATGTTCCATCTCAAAAAAAAAAAAAAAAAAAAAGGAAAAAAAATTCACATGATGGTTAACAAAGAAAATATGTGTGACCAAAAAGATTTGTGGAGTGACGAAATCAAATAACAAACATTTTCATAGATATTTTAATGACAAAATCACGGTATATATCTACTTATCATCTATTTAACCTACTTCAATAACATTTAAATTAATAATAATATTTTTTGAAAACTAACACTTATCAACACATAAAATAAATTGTCAATTCTATGTGCAGGCCCACTGAGACAATAGACAAGGATAAAGCACACAAAAAATAGTGAGGAAAAAATCGAAAATGCTAAAAAAATTGAAATCGTTATGATCATAACGCGCCCATTGAATGAATTTCAAGTAGCAATATATTTCAATGATTTAATTTAATTTACAACTACTATAAACATAATTTAATATTCCATCCTCTATTATTACTATTTGTCGTATATTGCACCTTAATAACCAACTATGATATAAAAAAAATGACAAAAGCCAATTTGTTACTTCAAATCAACGATATTCAACATTGACAATATGGACCAAATTTGGCACAACTCGTACAAGAGATGCAATAAACAAATGTCTATCAAAATGAGTCTGTTGAATCACCAAATGTTCCATACAAGATGCAAAATATTCTCCACGGTAATAATTGGTTACAACATATTAGCATTGTCCTATTTCAATAAAGTCAATGTTTGAAAAAAACATATTTGCATTTTATTTTAACAAACAGGTACATGATTAAACTTGTTGTTGGTGATGGAAAAGTAAATAATAGTATCATATTATTTGATGCAACAAAAAAAATGATCGGTTGTTTAATATCAAAATACATTGAAAAACGAAAAAATGTTAACAACTACAACAAAATATTTACATTTTTCATATCATTAATAATACTATTCATATACCAATAAAGTGTAGCTCAAGTGGTAAGATACACTTGAACTGAAGTAATTGAGGGGCTGCTAAAAGGTCAAGGGTTTGAGCCTGCGGAAAAACACTTATTAGGAGGGACAACCACGCATCCCGAACGAGATAGACTTTCACCGTATGTAAGCGGGAGACACTTGTGGATATACAAAAAAATTAATAATAATACTATTCATATTATCAATCGATCTACAACTCACTTGCAGAAAGAATAATACAACAAGTTCTACAAAGGAATAATACATCGTTTTGGCGAAAGTTATATATTTTTTACAAGGATTAACTAAATGATTGACAAAGAACGCCGAGTGTCAAAATTGGTAGTGCATGACATATGAAAATTTGAAGTAATTGCATCCAGTCATAAAAGTTTGGAATACAAACCTAACATACAAAGAACCTAAACACCTATTTTTGATGTGCATATATTACGTAAAACATACAACTACAATAATTACCACAATTTCTATTAAAATATTGAATGCGATTACCTCGTTTAATGTATGGACACAAAATATTTATTCACAGATTAAACACACTGTCGTATATGATGTATAAATTACTTAACTGCTATCAATTTATTTTCACATACCTGAAAGTATTATTATCCAATTTTTAGTTTAAACAAGCTTTATGTAAAATTAAAGTTACGATTTAACAAATTGTAGTTTCAAATCATATTATTAATTTCAGTGCAACTTACGTGCATACCTACTAGTATATATATACACACACATATATGTATATATGATGCAGCAGTCCGTGCAACCAAATCAAATCTATCATATTGAATCGCTGATTGCTTGTGCTATAGGTTTTGCCGTTGATTATGCTGTGTCGCTGCGGTGAACCAGACCCAGAACGACGAAATGGCGTATCGGTCGGTGTTCGATGCGACGATTCTCAGAAGCGAGTTTGAGAAGGCCGGAATCAATGCTAACTTTGTCCCTATAGTATGGAAGTAAGCCTCTTCCCTCCCTTCTGTGCGGTTGTTCTATATATGGGTTTGCAATGTTTGTATTTTCTTATTTCATATCCATGTTTACATATGCATAGGTACGTGATTCAGAACCCTAATTGTGAATTGGATGAAATTCCATCCCTGCCTTCAGCTGCTTACCCCTTGCTTCGTTCCAAATTCAAACCCTCCACATCCACTGTTCATTCCGTTATCGATTCCTGCGACCAGGTCACCACCAAGCTCCTCATCAAGCTCCAGGTACTCTCTTTCGATCAACTTATTACCCCCCCTAACATACACGCGCGGTACGGAAGTAGTTAATACCCGGTGACTGAAGGCATTGATACCAACCCTGTATGATTGTATGAAAAATAATTAATTTTTCAAAAATCTCAACGTCAAGTGGACTCTGTTTTTAGTTACACAAAGTTTAATCACTATAAACGCCAATTGAGTATTTGTTTCCATAGTTCCAACCAATGAAGTTTTAAGTAACCTCTTTAATTGCAACTAACCCAATTACAATCACACAATTAACTGAACTTCTTTCAAAACTTGAACTAAATTAATTTCAGTTAAACCAATTTCTAATCACAATTAACTAAAATTGGGTGGAGCTTCTTATTAATAGGCAGTAGAGGCAAAAATGTTATGTATATTTCTATTTGTATTTCTAGCCCAACTGTGTCTTTTCATTTCCTCTCGTTTCCAATACTGGTAAGAGCCATGAATGCTGAAGGTCGAGGAAATTTATTATCAGCAGAAGTATATGCATAAGATTGCAGCTTTGTATTATTGTTATTTTTCCCTTAGTGATGTATATTACTTTACTAGAATGGAGCATTTGTGGAAGCTGTAATCATGAGGTATGATACACGATTAGGAAAATATGGTGGAAAGCCTCGTCCTGGCGGTCCAAGATCAACCTTGTGCATATCTTCACAGGTAACTCCCCCACTCACGTTCCTTTTTCCTTCTTAATTTTGTACAATTTGGCTTGGCATTTGGTATCCTGTCCTTGTACGTTGAAGGGTTGAAATACTGTTGCTTCATAATCCATACCAAGTCTAGGGTCTGTTAATTCATGTAGTTAATATAATAAGCCATCATATATTAAGAATATTTTTCCTCCCCCTCCCCCTCCCCCCCCCCCTCCCCCCCCCCCCCAATGAAAAGAAAAATCACGCAAAAAAATAAAATAAAAGAATCATTAAGTTGAGATGGTATAAACTCGTATGAATTTATACCTCTAACCATTATTAGATGTTCAACTTCTGTGGTAAGATACTCCTTCCTCCATCTTACCCGCCTTTAAGAAAGAATGAAAAATGTAGTTGTATTTGTTCATAGTGCAGCCCTCCTATACCCTGATAAATGGGGCTAAACTGCAAAATATATACTTAATAGTCTAAGCTAAATGGTATAAGTGTGGTCGTTGTCATCATATCATCCATTTCATAATTATTTGCTATTATAGTTTCTAGTAATGTTTACCTTGGTCTTCTTTTGCCAAAGGTTGGTTGCAAAATGGGTTGCAAATTTTGTGCCACTGGAAGCATGGGATTCAAAAATAATTTATCTTCAGGAGAAATCGTCGAACAATTGGTGCATGCTTCTCGCTTATCACAAATACGCAATGTTGTTTTCATGGTAATTGCTTGTCTTTTAGCAACATGTAACCTTACCATATTACATATTTGATTTATTATTTTTTGGTATAGAAAATAGGGGTTCTAATAAACTTTTACTTTTGCTTCTTGACTGCCATATATCATACACATCTGTTATAATAATAACTTGACATTGTATATACTCAATAATTTTTTCTTCTTGTTCTTGCGATATAACTCAATATTTCTATATACTTTGTTTATGCTAGCAATGTAATTGAAATGATTAGCTGCGCACAATCATTCTTATCTAATGAGCAGGGAATGGGGGAACCATTAAATAATTATGCTAACCTGGTAGAGGCAATCAGGATCATGACAGCACGTCCATTTCAGCTGTCGGCAAAGAAAATTACTGTTTCAACGGTATGGATTTCAAACCCCTACCATACTGTGATTATTGTACATCTCTCATCATGCATAAATTACTCATCAAATTTGATAGAAATAATCTTTTTTGGAGCTGTATCAGGGATCATCTTCTGCTATTCCATATCTACTTACTAGTAAAAGATGGTCCTGCATGCACTGGTTCATCACCTTAAATTATTATTTAGTGTATATTGGTTAAGTTTCATATTGGTTAAATCTGGTTTTCCAGACTAGTGATGATTAGCTTCACTAGTATATAAGTTGAAGGGGTTACTCTACCCGTTGCTATGTGGTTCTCGGTTGGATGCTCATACGATTGTATCAGATATAGGTTTATGAAGCCTTCCCTGTCTATCCCATTGTTACATGAATTTCTTAAACAAGTAGCTCATTGAAAACCTAATTGCACAAACCTAATTAGGGTTCTTCAGCGTACTTGTTTGCCTTACATAGCGCACCCGTTGATAAAATTGCAGATTCTATCCAAAAGAAAATGAAAGAAAGAAAGAACAATGATCACTTCGATGGGATCAGACCTCCAATAAAGATGAAATTTATTCTTCTTCTTGCATGACCATGGGCCATAACTTTAGATACAAAGCATTCCAACGGAAAAGACTGAAACATCAAAGTCCATTTCCGTTCTTCCTGTTCCCGCGGTAGACGTATGCTCGGTCCTAGAAGATGGGTTTCCAGTATTACCATCTCCACAACTTTCATGCATTATGTTAGGTATATAGGGATAGCGACATTGGGTAATCAGTAACGGGTTACGAAGGCAAGTACCTAGGAAGCAAGGCTGTTTAAGAAGATTCCTCAATCAAGGTAAGGTGATTTGAGAAGCTATTGAAACTATTCCGAAGTTGATGATTTTGTTCTAGCTGGGGCCATTGCAGGGAAAGAAAGAGAGACTAAGTAGCGGGAAATGCATGAAAAAGCCGTACAACATAAACAATTTATAGAGAACTAATTGTAAAACAGAAAAAGAAATAACGTCATTTACTCCTTGACTTATACCCTAATTAATGCAGAAATTGAATGAAACATTAATTGAATAAATCACCCATTAATTCATAAAGGAAGATGTTGAATTACCATTCATCCATTACTTCATAAAGGAAAGTGTTAACTTACCATTCCCCAACCCTTAAAATCAACCTTGTCCTCAAGGTTAGTTATTAGTTATTAATGAAACTAGGGTGCATCATCTTCTTCCTCGTCACGGTGATTCATACGTAACTCAGTAGGGTCGGGTTCATTAGAATCTTGTGTTGGTTCGATTATCAAAAGCCTTCTTTGCTCGCAGCTATGACCTCATTTCCATTTTTCATCCCAATACCAACATAGGCCATTCTTTGTGCGGTCCTTCAACTTGTTTTTCAGTCAATTGATTTGGGGCTACATCACTAGGTAAAACATTAGGTAGAACTAACTTCTCCATTGTCACATCACTAGCTATTGGATTGAAATTTCAGATAGCGTGTTGTCCCTTCGTATCTAACGTTCTTCTTGCAATTGAGCAAAAGATATTGCAACCATCATTGTTTGGAGTCGGTGTGCCTTCACTTCTCGTCGAATTTCAGTTTTCATTAATTCCACAAAGGTTCCAACTAGTTGTTGTTCAGACCAATCCCGAGCTTGGTTTGACAAACGCTCAAACCTTCATTGGTATTCCAAGATAGATTAGGTTTGTTGAATTTTTGCAAGTTTACTGTGGATGTTATCGAAATCGGATGGGCCAAAACAAATCCTTAATCCTTCTACAAGTTCTTCCTACGTTGGAATACCTTGATTGGATTCATACCAATCATACCATTGGATTGCCTCACCTTCAAGATTGATTGAAGCCACTCCCACCTTTATGTTGTCACCAATTCGATGGAAGTGAAAGAAACGTTCTTTGCGTGAAGTCCATCTAACAGGATCTTTTTCATACCATTGGGGAAATTCAATTTTTCTTTTGGGAAGCATGTGATTACGGTGGATGGTTCTTTGGGTTGAATATTAGGCTGTGTTTGGTAACCGTTTTCATCCCAAAAATTTTCACCCCATTCCCAAATTGTTGGGATTTCTGTTTGAGCACAGTGTTTGGTAAATTTGTTTCCATTCCCATTCCCATCCCCATCCCAAAACCAAGAATCATTCCTACTTTTTCTTAAGAAGTGAGAAATAAAAAAAAATTGTTTCCAACTATTTCTATCCCCAAAAAAAGGACACGCTCGGTATTTTTGAAATTGTTAATGAGGTCTGGGTTTCGATTTCTGTAAGACTTTCACTCTCTCTCTCTCTCTCTCTCTTTTTCTTCATTTTTTTTTCTTCTTCAACGTGTTCTTCATGTTGGCCTCCTCTTCCTCCATGTTGTCTTCGTCCGTCCTACTCTTTGTCGCCGTCGTGTTCCTCGTCCTGGACCATCGTCGTGTTCCTCTGTTTCTTGTCGTCGATTTCCTCGTGTTCGTCATTGATTTTGTCGTGTTCATCGTCGATTTCCTTGTTCGACCCTAAATCGAAATCGATTTCGTCGATTTCGATTTAGGGTTTAGGGAAATCGATTTCGATTTCATTTTAGGGTATTTCGATTTCGTTGATTTCGATTGGGGTTTCAATTTCGATTCCGATTAGGGTCTCAATTTGGATTTGAATTAGGGTTTCGATTTCGATTGGGGTTTAGAATTTCGATTTCGATTAAGGTTTCAATTGGGGTGTAGGATTTTGATTTCTATTGGGGTTTAGGGTTCGATTGCTTGGTGATTTCTTGATTGTGGTTTAGGGTTCGATTGCTTGATAACTTCTTGATTGTGGTTTAGGGTTCGATTGCTTGATAACTTCTTGATTGTGGTTTATGGTTCGTTCTTGATTTCTAGAACCAAAAAAGATTCTATCGTTTCCAAACGCGATTCTGTTCCCAGATCAAAATAGAATTATGTCGTTACCAAACGCCATTTTGCTCCTAAGAACGAAGAAAAATCTTCATCCCATCCCATCTCATTTCGGACGGGCTTGAAACAGTTACCAAACAGGCCCTTAGCTTCCGTAGTAATCCCTTTTCCATGAATATCATGATTCCGCAGTGCTAGTAGTTCTTTGTTCAAAGAACCTAATGGGCTGATGGAAGAACGTGCTCGATCTTTGGCTGGTTGTGACAGTATCACCATGAGCATATCAAGCTTCTTATTGATCTCTGTAACATCAATTGTAAGCTTATCAATACTCTCTCCATGTTTTTCCAATAGAATGCCATGCTGGTTGATTTGTTCATCACGTTCCGCATTTGTTTTAGTCATTCTTGTTTACACTAGGATTGTGCTTTGGATACAAAAGTGATAGAACTGTAGATTCTATTATACAGAAAATGAAAGAAAGAAAGAACAATGATCACTTCGAGGGGATCGAACTTCCAATAAAGATGGAATTTACTGTTCTTCTTGCATAAATAAGCCATACAACATCTACAATTTATATAGAACTAATTGTAAAACAGAAAAAAAATAAAAATACATAAATAAATAAATAACGTGATTCACTCCTTAACTGATTCCCTAATTAACGTAGAAATTGAATGACATATTAATTAAATAGATCACCCATTAATTCATAATGGACAGTGTGACTTACCATTCATCTATAAATTCATAAAGGAACTTACCATTAAAAGTAGCTTACTAACTTGAATTACCATAAGACAGTAAAGTGCACCCTGTCTTCCATGTTTCGTGTCTTGAGAAGAAACTTGGAGATACAATTGTTGCTCAAACACAACTTCCAGACACCGGTCCAACGGGAGAACCAAAGTTTCAGCTTGAAGCTATATTGGAAAGGAGGATTGTCAAATGAAATAATCAAGCGACAATTGATCTTATTATAACATGGTCCAGTTTACCAGTTGAGGATACATGGGAATCCTACGACTCTATGCTAGAGTAGTTCCCTGATTTCATTGATAATCAACCTCAAGGACAAGGAAGGTTTTCAGGGTTGGGGAATGGTAAGTCAACACTTTCCTTGTGATTTAATGGGCGATTTTGGTAAGTCAACACTTTATGAATTAATGGATGATTTATACAATTAATATTTTGAATTAATGGATGATTTATACAATTAATAGTTCATTCAATTTTTGCACTAATTAGGGAATAAGTTAAGGAGTCCATCACGTTTTTTTTTTTCTTTCTATTTTACTATTAGTTCACTATAAATTGTAGATGCCGTATGACTTTTTCAGACGAGAATAATAATAAATTTCATCTTTATAGGATGTGTAATCCCTTCGAAGTGATTGTTGTTCTTCCTTTCTTTCATTTTCAATCTGCTGTTCTATCATTTTGGTATCAAGAGCACAATCCTAGTTTGAGCAAGAATGGCTAAAACTAATGCAGAACGTGACCTCCAATAAAGATGAAATTTATTGTTCTTCTTGCATGAAAAAGTCATACGATATCTACAATTTATAGAGAACTAATTGTAAAACAGAATGGAAATAACGTGATTGACTCCTTAACTTATTCCCTAATTAATGCAGAAATTGAATGACATATTAATTGGATTAATCACCCATTAATTCATGAAGGAAAATGTTGACTTACCATTCATCTATTAAGTCATAAAGGAAAGTGTTGACTAACCACTCCCCTACCCTTAAAATCAACTTATCCTCAAGGTTAATTATTAGTTATTAATGAAACCAGGGTGGATCACCCCCTTCATCATCATGGTTATTCATACATAACTCAGTAGGTTGGGTTCATCAAAATCTTTTGTTGGTTCGATCATCAAAAATCTTCTTTGCTCGTAGCTATTAGCTCATTTCCATTTTTCATCGCAATACCAACATAGCCCTTTCTTTGTGTGGTCCTTCAACTCATTTTCAGTTAATCGTTTTGGGGCAACATCACTAGGTGAAACATTAGGTTGAACTAACTTCTCCATTGTTGCATCACTGGCTATTGGTTGAAATTTCGAATAAGGTGTTGCCCCACTGTATGTAAACATTCTTCTTGTGGTTAAGCAAAATTTATTGCAGCCATTATTGTTCGGTGTCGGTATGCCTTCACTTCTCGTCGAATTTCAGGTTTCAATCATTCCATAGAGGTTCCAATTAGTTGTTGTTTAGACCAATCCCCAACTTGGTTTGGCAAATGCGTAAACCTTCCTTGGTATTTCAAGATAGATGAGGTTTGTTGAATTTTTGCAAGTTCACCGTGGATGTTGTCGAAACCAGATGGGCTAAAATGAATCCTTAATTCTTCTACAAATTCTTCCCACATTGTAATACCTCGATTGGATTCGTACCAATCATACCATTGGATTGTCTCATTTTTGAGATTGATTGGAAGCCACTTCCACCTTCATGTTCTCACTGATTCGATGGAAGTGAAAGAAACGTTCTGCGTGCAAAATCCATCCAACGGGGTTTTTTCATCCAATTTTTATTTTGGGAGGTCTGTGATTACGGTGGAGGGGTTCTTTGGGTTGAATATTTGCTTCCGTAGCAATCCCTTTCCCATGAATATCACGATTCCACAATGGTGGTAGTTCTTTGTTCAAAGAACCCGATGTGGCCGATGGATAAATCACCCATCAATTCATAAAGGAAAGTGTTGGCTTACCATTCATCCATTAATTCATAAAGGAAAGCGTTGACTTACCACCTGTTATCGTAGACCTTTGGATATTGAGCAGCAAAAAAAGAATGGGATTTGAAGAGATGTGCAACAAAAAAGGATCACTCAACAATGAACGATATTGTTGCAGACCTCTAGATTTGTCTAGAATATTGAGATTTAATTCATTTCAGTTTAAATATGTTTTGTAAATGTAGGACTTGTTTTCAAATTGTTATTAAAATTAATAGAATTCTCTAGAATCGGACTTAAATGCCTTTCGTTTATTTGGGGGAGTAAGTGGCAAAAATCAAAAAGAAAAAGAAAGGGAACCTATCATTTTCAGCTTCAGAAGTGTATATTATACATAATGTTGTTTAATGTTTGAGTTTTAAAAGTGAGTTTAGTTGAAGTACCAAAGCGAATTGCGTAACGTATAAGCGTACCGGCGAAGCTTACCACTGCGCGCCTCGTACGTACCTCACTAACGTATGCATACTTGAACCGTACCACAACAAAGCGCATTTTCCTCCATGTGCAAGTAACATTGCATGTTCGTGGTGAGTTGAGTACTTATTTTCTACATCTGCTTAGGTGGTTTTGAATCTGGCATATATGAGTCAAAGAGCTTCTTCACACATTGTCTTATGGCTTGCACTTTCTTATCGATGAAAGCATTTGTTATTGCAATCTATCTAAATAACGTAGCAGGAAACCATTTGTTTCAATTATTTCGTTTAAAAGTTTTGCGTGTTTGGTTTTGCTTTGAAGAAGGTTGAGAATCCTATTTGTGTTCCAATACTTCCTGTTCAATTGTTCATGAATAAGCACCTGAGTTTTTCACCTAATTCTGAACTTCCTTAGCAGCGGAAGGTTCAAGCTTAACCTCGACTCACCATCTTTATTTTGCTTGTTCCCAAAATTGACAGGGCTGGTGAAGTTTAGGATTTCAAGCCTATCAGTTTGGTAGTTGGGGCTTATCTTGACTGAAGAAGTACTTGCAATCTGACTTTGAAAGGTGATAAGTTGGTACTAGAGATGCAGAGCACGTCTGTTGGTGGGAGGCAAAGTTTAGATGGTTGTTTGAAGAAATTATCCATTAGTGTGTCATTTAAGTTGGATACTGTGAAGGCCTTTGACCATTTTATTTGGCACTTTCCACCGTTTATTCTCCAAAAGATGGGCTTTGGGGGAGGCAGCTAAAATGAGTGGATTTGTGCTTGTCTAGAACCAAGTTCTAGATCATTGTCAAGGGGTCTCTAGCAAGCTTCTCTGCTAGCTCGAATGGTTTTAGGACAAGGAGATCCCCTCCCTCCTCGTTTTTGTTGGTTGTGGAAAGCCTGAGGCCCTGAGTGTAATTCTTGTTAGAGTTGTTGAGTAGAGTATCTTCTTGGTGGCAGCTGCGGATCCAGAAATATGGTTGGGGGTGGGGGTTAATTTTTTTTCTAGGGAGTTTATTAGATATTTTTAAATCCAGGGAGGGCTTACATAAAATTCTAAGGAATTTTAATTGATTTTTTGCTAGAAGTATAGGGAGCAATTGTGAAAATTTTCAGAAGTTCATGGGGCGCTTGAGTCCCACTGGGCCCCAAGCAGCTCCGCCGCTTCATGGTGGCAATATTTCGAGCTCCAGTATACATATTTCCTTCTTATTTCCACATATGATACTTCTTTTGTTTGCCCAGGCTAGCAGCCTTTAGATGTGAAGATGCATTTTCATTTGCTTTGAAGTAGTTTTTGAGCTTGATTGTGAACTTTGGTAAGCCTGCAGTAATTTCGGTACGGTAAGTGAACAACTTGAATTCCTTGGTAGCAGATCGGTGGCGTCTAATCGTTTCTTTGCCCTGCACTTATCTGGGCCTTCCTTGTGGGGCAAAGTACAAGTCTTTGGCTAACTGGAAGCCAGTCTTATGGGTGGAAAGTGTGTTCTCTCTCTAAATGTGGTTACTTGACGTTGGTGAAAAACCCTTTTCTAGTATTCCCATTTTTTTTGTCCCTTTTCCCCATTCCTGCTTCACTGGGGAATGCACTAGATAAGCTTTAGCATGATTATCCTGTGAGGACACAGAAGAATCAAGGAAAATTTGTCTTGTGTGTTGGGATTTCGTGTGCAGATTGTTGCAGGATGGAAGCCTTGGTATCCATGATTTTCCGGCCTTTAATCAGCCCCTGTTAGGTAAATGGCTCTGGAGATTTGCCGCTGAGGATTGAAACCTTGGAGGCGAATGGTTGTGGCAAGATTTGGTAAGGAGTGGAGTGATTGGATGTCTTGGGTGATCTCTCATTCGTGTGGCCTTGGAGTGTGGGAGAACATTCTAGGAGAGGGTAGTTCATTTTGGGATTTTACACATTGATATTGGCAATGGCATATGAGGCAGATTTTGGAAGGATAAATGGTGTGGCGATGCAACTCTTGAGGTGCTCTTCTTATAGATTTTTAGAGTGGTGACTGACGAGTAATAAGCTCGATGTTACTGCATATTATGGCTGCTTTGATGGCTCTTCCTGGACTTAGCTATCCATCTTGAATAAAATATTGTTGGATTTGGAAATTGGAATTGCTTTGGACATTTCTTGTGATTTTCTAGGAGTTCAGAGTTTCAACATTAAAAAGGAGGACATGCTGGTTTGGGAGGGTAAATGGAAAGGATACTTTTTAGTCGGATCTTTCTATACGACCCTGGTTGGTTTGCTAGGGTTGTCATTGGATTTTCCAACAACAATAACAACAACAAAGCCTTTGTCCCAGGGTCAGATACATGAATCTATTTGCACCAAATAGATCATTCAAGGGCCATCCCTTCAGTTAACTTTGAACTAATCAGTTTGTTTCTAATTGTTTCATCCCACGTTTTCTTAGGTCTATCTTTTCCCATTGGAACACCTTCCACTTGAATTAAATCACATTTTCACATTGGTACGTCCTTAGATCTTCTATGCATGTGTCATTGGATTATCCATGAACGATAAATGGAGATTAAAAGCTCTGCCACCGGCGGCCTACTTTGCTTGCAGGAAAAATCACTCCCTTATCTTCTTACGTTCCGGTTCTGCCCTTCAATTGAGATTTTTAAGATATGATCTTTGTGTTGGTTGGTATTAGGGATGGTCATGGGCTTGGGGGCCCGCCCGGCCCGCCCGGCCCGCCAAGCCCGTCCACTATTTTTTAGGGCTTGGGTATGTGTTTTGAGCCCGTGGGCCGGGCTTGGACTATAAGAATTAGGCCCGAGTAAAATTAGGGCCGGGCTTGGGCAAGGCCAATATTTTATAGGGCCGGCCCAGGCCGGCCCGTGAATTTAAATATGTGGCCTTTTTTGGTTGTAGAAATGCATGGTAATGAATATGTTTGTGTAGATGAATCTTGTAGCAATGTATCAACTGCAGTTTTTTTTTTTTTGGTTTGAATGTGATTGTGTTTGAAAAAAAAATAAAAAATTATAGGGCCGGGCCTGCCCGAGGGTTGGGCTAGAGCCCTAATTATTTTGATAGGGCCGGGCTTGGGAATAAAAACAAGGCCCGAACTTAGGGCCGGGCACTTTTTTGTAATATCCTACCTAAAGCCTGGCCCGAACCCGACCCGGCCTGGCCCATGACCAACCCTAGTTGGTATCAATTGGTGCATGTCGAGTTCATGCGGTGATTAGTTTTGTGTTGCCCAGGGGGGGGAGGGGGTGATTGGGAAATACGCGGTGGTTGTTCCCTTGGCGGCTTCTCGGTGCATTTGGAAAAAGAGGAACCACAGGATTTTTGAAAGTGTCTCTGTTTCTTTACCTTTATAAATAGTAACCTTGCACTTTTTGCTTTCTTGAATTAAGGGTATTTATTAGTTTCCCAGCAGGCAATCAATTTCCTCAAGGAGTTGGCTGTCCCGACTTACTTTTTATTGGTTGACATGCCTTTTGTCCTTCTTTATAGAACTTTTTAAAAGAGAGAGAGAGCTAGGGAGGCTACTGTGCTATTCATTTTTTATATGGTTAGAGGAAAAGCTTGATCCTTGAAATGCAGGGATAATTTGGAAGATAATATGAGGAAATGGTTCTGTGGAAGGCTGGTTATTTACTCACATTTTGGCTCTGAATAGTGGTTTTTAATTCTCCGCTGTTTGTTGTTTTTGATTTTGTAAAGTTTGCTTTGATCTGTGAGCTGTTAGGGGTGTATCTTAACAGTTCGTTTCCTTTTTATGGGTGCGAATAAAATCTTTTCTACCTGAAAAAGAAAAAGAGGAAAGTTGACAATTATTTTGAGGCATTTTAAAAGGAACGGAGAACAATAATTTGGGTTGGGTGGAGTTTTTTATAATTGAGAAGCCTAGAAATTGCTGTGGTGTGTCCTTGCAATCGAAAATCAAATAATTTTCTTGAATAATCAAAAATCCCAAATTTGGGTAAAACCTATGGGAAAGTATCGAGTGTGTTAATTACCTTGCGTGCTAGTTTTTAATGCATGTAATAATTGGACCATGAGCATATTATTGTTGCATCTCATTTTATTCTTTTGCTTCTCTGTAGGTAGGCATTATTCATGCTATCCTTAAGCTCCAGGATGATGTACCAAATTTGAACTTGGCAGTGTCTCTTCACGCACCAGTTCAAGATATACGATGTCAAATAATGCCTTCAGCACGAGCTTTTCCTTTGGAAAAACTTATGAGTGTCCTGCAAGAATACCAAAAAAAAAGGTTCCTTTATTTTCCTTCTTTTGCAATAAAATCAATACAATTCTTGGAGATTTACTTATTAATCACATCAATTTATCACAGTATATAATTTGCTCTTTATCTCTAGTCAGCAAAAAATCTTAATCGAGTACATAATGCTTGATGGGGTGAACGACGAGGAGCAACATGCTCACCAGCTTGGAAAATTATTAGAGACATTTGAAGTGGTAAGTTCTAAGAGTTGAATGTAGAATGCAAACCTTTTTTATATATATCCACCTAAACATATAATTGTAGAAACCTTATCATCCCTTGTTGAATCTTCAACCAAAACCAATTTTCCGTTGTTGACTTGATGATCTGTGTTTGCAAAAGGCTGGGAAAAGATCTTCCAAAGACTCAAATCTATAATATACAATTGCAAACATTCTTTTTGCAAGTATAAGTCATATTGCAATTGCAATTGTTAACCTATGAAGTAAGCACATGTTCTAGTTTTAGTCCTTAAGAACATTATTTCGGATTGGAAATGCCTTTTTTTTGCACTCCCGGAAATACTTAATGCGGTTCAATTTTACTATTTGTTTGAGAAGATGGGTGATTAGTGAAATTGTAGTGTTGGAATTGTTTTTAGAGTGCAAATAGAACTCCCCTTTGAAAATTTGTTATTTTAATAATCCTTATTCAGTTCTTCCTGAAATTGATTTGGATTTGCATTGTTATATAATTGACGGTTGAGATTGTTGTCACAATGCTATCTGAATTGGTATTCTGTTGCTTTTGTACACCATACAACACTGATTTTCTGGATATAAATTTTTCCGGCCCTAACATTTGACTTTTTGTATTTGATCTAACAGGTTGTGAATCTGATACCTTTCAATCCTATTGGCACGTTGAGTCATTTCAGAACCAGCAGTGAAGAAAGAGTAACCGGATTCCAAAAGATACTTAGGAGTAGCTATAATATACGAACAACCATTCGTAAGCAGATGGGTCAAGATATTAGCGGTGCATGTGGTCAACTGGTGGTTAACCTGCCTGTTAGGAAGTCCACTGGTGGTTCAGATCTCTTAACTGACATTGAAGATCTTCGCCTTTAATAGGGTCAGTCTTTCAAATGATATCTCCTCATTGTCAGAGTTGAAAATTGATCATCTTTATAGCCCACACACACACATACATATATTCTTTATTAAATTACTTATAACCTATACGTTTTGACTCAGTAGTCTTGACAGAATATATGTATGTATGTATGCATGTATGTGTGTGTATATATATATATATATATTTCTGTATTTAAAGATTTGCTAGGCTCTTTCTACCACATTAAGGTAAGTCATATCATATTACATTAGAGAGATTTGACCCCTGCAGTTGAAGATAGCGAACTACTGGGAGCTTATCTACACTAACGTCTTGCGCCTTTTTGTTTTTTTTTCAGGAAACCCAGTATCACTTGTATATATCCTGCAAGTATCTGAATCTGATGATTCTTTTAATTATATCTTCTCATAAGTGATGAAGAAATGTTTCAAATCAAAAGGTCAGAGAGGTTAGAAGAGAGGGAGAGTATTCCTTAAAAAAAATGACGACCACGATGAGGCTTTGTTCGTTATTACTTATGGATTATGAGACCTGTGATGTGTTTGCTAGGCATATGCTAATTGAAGCTGATGGCATGAAGATTTTCAAGAATGCAGTGATCGATCATCTGTTATTTAAAAACCGTGTTCTGCCAAATGGCTGCCCGAGTTAATGTAATCAAACCATAAGAACTAATATTCATTTTTACCTCTTTGGTTAATCGCAGTTCATCGTCCTTTAGCTAGTTTTGTTTTCATTTTACTCGCTTGTACTTCAAAAATAAGTATTTATCTCTTTAAACTTTAGCCTGAAATGAAAAAGGAGTTGTTTACCGTTTCATTTAAAAAAGAAAATCTTTTTACTACAATTTATGTGGGTTTAGAAAAAGTATCAAACCCACCTAAAAACCGGGGGCGCCGGTCTTTCACTGTACAGAGACAGGAGTGGAACCCTAGTTTCATTCTTTTTTCTTTCCCGTTTTTGAGAGGGGGTGCCACCCAGAAGAGAGAGGGGGTGCCAGCCCATTTTTTTTTTTTTTTTTTAACTAAATGAGATGGGATTTTTAACCTAGCTAGTGGTCCTTCCTCTTCCTCTTTTCTCTCTTCATCTTATTCTCTCTTTTTTGTCGGGTCGTTGCTACTATTGTTCTTCTTCTTGTTTACTTCTCATTCTTTGTTTTCATTTGCTCCCAACACCGCACCAACCCTGATCATAACTACTACAAATACACAATCATAATTCTTAATTGTGTTTGTTTGTTTTCATTTGAAGTTGCATTATGGATATAACTATGATGTTGTTTACTTTTTGTTGTTTGTTTTCAAAGTAGAATTGCACAGCAAAAATAGATAGCATATAACAAACAACTTTAAAATGCAAATATATACAACAAACAAAAAGAAAATACATCGAAATGAACACAACATGTTTTCCTATGGTCATATACTGAATATTGCTCACAATGTCAACAAATTTGATAATTATATAACAACCGACATTCAACAACCAATGATCAACAAGAAGACCTGGGAATAATAGTTTGAATTTTTTTCACAGTAAACATATAAGTGCCTATGATTTTTGAGTATATCAGAAATTTAAGAAGACAAATCACACATTTACTCCAAAATATTGCATTAACAACTAAAATATTACAACATCAATTTGTCCAAATTATACCCAAATCATAATCAGAAAAAAATAAAAATTAAAAGTCAAACATTATCCACATGATAATCACAATGAAGAACCTGTATATATATATATACACACACAAGAAAAAAAAGAATCAAATTTCTCGTTCAATAATAATTTTGAAGCACAGGTCAGTATTTTGATTGCAAGAATCTTGAAATCAATTGATTGGAAAATACACCAATATCATTATTGTACCAAATAAAACCAGATGCAACCAAAAAAATAAAAAAATAGAACCGCATGCAACAGAAAAACACACAACAAATTGATTGACTTTGATTGAGATGTTCTGAGTAAACTTTGTTGCACTTTTCCACCGGTGGAAGCATCCGATTGTCAATGTTACAAACTCAACATGCAGATGCAGTGGAAGAGATGATTTGGGTTTTCAATTCCAAATTCTTGAAAAAAAGAAAAAAGAAAAAAGAAAAAAGAAACAAAGGTTGCAGATATGGGAAAGATGGCTGATTACACAATCAATTGCAACTGCGAATCAAAGTTTCCTAATTCGATTTTGGAAAGTGTGCAACATATTTCAGGATTAAAGAGGGGATTTTCCTACAGTTTTAATTCTTTCCTTTTCATTCACGCGCACCCCACTTGGTGGAATGGAGAACGGGTTTTATTTTAATTTTAAGTGGTGGATGGGTGAAAAGATTTAATGCTATTACCTAGGAGAGTAAGCAGACCCAAGAACATGATGAACACATGCCTAACCCCCCAAAACCAACCTCATATAATACATCTACCATTTCCATCATATAAATCTCAATCCATTATTTGTCACGAGAAGTACAAATTGCTGAAGACAATTTTTATATGAGACATTTCAAGACGCCTTAGTACCAAAAAATTTGTTACAATTCATACTAGAACTGCAATTAGAACAAATTACCAGAAACAAAAATCAATCGTTTCACCCTAGACCTGAGAACCCAGAATAGCTAAAAGAATTCATTTTTCGGGGAAGTTTAAACAAATACACCTGGCTTATATGTAACAATGATGATGATCAAGAGAATCCGAATGCCATTCCAAAAGTACCGAAAAACAGCTACGAGCTCAAGAGCGCTTCGACTTTAGCAATCTGATCTTCTTCGTTCTTGGGGGTTGGGCTCCTATTAGCCTCGTCATAAAGATCATGCTTCCACTTCTCCACACGGGTCCCGCTTGGACGATAATACCCTTGTATTGCAGCGAATCTATTACCCCCACCAGAATACCTATCTCTTGATGGAAAAAATCCATCCCTTTGAGAGCCCCTTCTTATCTCTCTATCTCCTGAAAATGGCTTCTCCAATTGGTCTGAATGGCGCGAGCTATAGCCTCCCCCTCCTCCTCCTCCTATTCCTCTATCGTCTCTTCTTTCAGGCCGGTTGGGTTTTGCAGCATCTGCTCCTGCTTTATCGGACTTTTTTGAGTCGATCGAAATCTTCTTTTCACTGAATGGAGGTCGTCTTCTTGGTGGAGGGTTTGATTCTCCCTTGATTTTAAAGTACCCGTCATGGCGCCAAGCACGAGTGTCGCCCCCACGACCTAGGGTTTTCTCGTTTTTGCGCTGGGTATCAATGGTTGTTGTCTTGTTTGTTGTCCTCTCGTCATTCTTCTCATCTTTAAGATCCCTCCACCATCCGCGCTCTTCACAGGAAAAGTAATCGTCAAATATCATGTTTTGACGAGAAATATCACTTCCTAGTTACAACCATGGCATTTCTTTAGTGTTTATACTTTTATGTTTATGTTCTCAGTAGACTTGGAAAGAAACAGAAATACGGGGAGAAAAATCTAGTTCTGTTATATTCCCAAAATTTTGTTCTAAAAATATGGGTTCATAACAGAAACTAGTTTTTCGTTTTCATTTTTGTTCAAGCATTACCTGAACGGAAACAAACAAAAAAAAATAAAAAATATGAAACAAAATGTTGTGCACTACCACTGGCATGAAACTACACAGATGTGCCACCAGCACAGCATTTTGTTGCTTTTACTTTGCTACTTGTCTGCCCAGCCAGCAACAAAATGTTGCAGGGTTATGCATAAACACTAATGTGGCATTTGTTTAGCATTTCTGTTCCCAAAAATCTTCGAAAAAAATCAGAGAATAATTCTGTTCTGTGCTGTTCCAGAAATTCTTCTAAATTTTTGGAAGCAGAACAAAAATTGATTCTTTTACCGTTTTTGTTTATGTTCCAAGTTTTCAGGGAACATAAACTCTACAAACAGGGCCTAACCAAATGCCACTAATTTCCTAGTAGGTTTTAAGATGCCATTGAAACTTAAACATGAGGAAGGGGTGAAAATAGAAAGGATCTTCTTTCTATGTAGTGCAAAACTTCATAGATCTGATAGATTATTCATCGTTTTTTAGATATTTATGACTATAATCAAGAAATTGGAATATTTTTATCTAGAACATAGCACTGTCATGTAAGTCAAAAAGTGACTAATCCATATGTTTTTATTTCATAGCTCAAAAATTCAGAAGTACAAAGTTTACGGTCATTCACATGCCAACACTGCAAAATATTAAACAGGGGAAAAGGAATTCCTTACTAACAAGGGGTTCAATGTTTTAAGAGTTATGACAAAAGCCATAAATCCCTCAGACGGATAACACACCGAAGAGATCATAGGCATGACTGAAGACAGTTTTGACATGAAAAACATTAATCTATATTCTAAGTGGGGGACACTTGATAAATAGCATAAGAACTTACCTGTTGTTTTTCGACTGAAGCTTCGACCAACTTGCCCAGCACTTTCACGTTCATCATGCTGTTATAAGACATGCAGACGCAAGCCTAAGTTTTTTTTTGCCTTTTTTTTTTCATTTGCACAGAGGCACTTGAACGCGCCAGGCTGAACAAGAATCCATCTACATAAGCCCAAATAAAGGGTTTCCAAAGATTCGGTAACGACAAAATAATTACTTCATTATACCTATTAAATCTCACAAAAAGTTTAAGGCACAAGTCTATTTCATGTAACCATGACAATTTTTGGCACATGCAGAATAAGTCAATGGGATTATTCAAACCCTAATATATATATATATATATATATATATATATATATATATATATATATATATATATATATATATATATATATATATATATATTAACATGGAAACATAACCCTTTGAAGTAGTGCTTACTTCCCAGACCATTTTAGGAACATTTCCCTTTGTTAATCCTATCAATAGTTCTAGAGCAAGATTGATGTATGGATGAATGGTCAAAATGATAATTGGATTATTCAGAAATGGAAAAAGCTCTATCAGCAACATCTTTGCACTTCCTCATTTTCTCATATTTTCTCCTACACATGCATAAAGCCATAAAGTAGTGAAACAAGGGCCACAATCTAGTGTAAAGGGAATTATTAGTTTATCGAATATTTATCTTTTTAGGAGTTGTTTCATTTTAGATGCATCTCTCGCGTTTAAAAAAAGTAAAACTAGCTTTGAAACAAAGAGTCGTGAATTGTTTTCTTTCTCCAATTAATCTATAATTTGTTGCTTCAATTTTCTTGGTTTGTAGGCATAGCGAAATATCACTAGGAAGTTCAACTAAACCATCAGTCCAGTAACTAGCTTTGAACCAAAGAGTCGTGAATTGTTTTCTTTCTCCAATTAATCTATAATTTGTTGCTTCAATTTTCTTGGTTTGTAGGCATAGCGAAATATCACTAGGAAGTTCAACTAAACCATCAGTCCAGTAGATGGGACACAGTTAACAAGCAATTCTTTTAACACATTTTATAACCCTAAAGATCATCTTCAATAGATAGATAAATCGGAAAAATGTCAATCAACCAATGATTATAGTCAGCATGCTTATCCTGGTTGCCGGGCATGTGAAGATAAAATTCTCAGAAAACCTGTGAGATCTAAAAGATGATGAAGATCACGTGATCAGTTTATCAGTAGACAAACAGAGAAGATCAGTAAACAATATATTCGAACATTAATTAAGTACGAAATACCGCTTCTAATTGACACAACACCTGAAAATATGATCGAGAACGAGGCATTTCAGCTGGATCAGAAGAATGTTTGGTTCCTTCTCGGTGTCCATCAGATATCTTGTCAGGTACCTTGCTTACAGCCTGAGTTTCTAACTTGGAATCAGGTGCCGATGAGACCTCAAGGGGTAAAGCATCCTGCAGCCGGCGCTGGTGCTTCTGATCCCGAACGGAGTGGTCTCCACCATCTAAATTCGGATCTTTATGCATCCTTTCAGTCTCTGGTTTACCATCTCTCCGAGACCTCTTAGGACTGTCCATAACCAACAGCAAAAATAAGCAATGCTATTCAGATTCCATTTTCAGTTGTTACAAGTCACTGTCGTGTCACATCCTTATTCATGGAAGTAGTACTTTAGTGTCTGAAACTATGATCAATAATTTAAAGTGATCAAATGACTGGCTATGTGCTTAACCAATAGGGTATGTTTAGCACTTATGTGAACAAACCTTTCACGGTTTTAACATTCCGAAAAATTAACTGGAGTCTTTGAACTAGAAAGTAAAATTAACCAAGTTAATATTTTTAAATATCAGTCAAGGTCAACAAATTTCTGATCATTCTCCATTGCTTGCCCAACAACTAAATGCTTGTGTTACTTCTCCTAACTTATCTATTAGTATCGATGGCTGTTCTGCAATTACTTCCGAAGTATTTTCGAGAATTAGAAAAGGAAAAATCTCACACCCATTGCAATGGGGGTCCTGGGGTTATGCAGAGTATTATTCAGATGACCAACCCAACTTCATTTTGCTGACTATCTATTTCAGTTTAGCAAAGCTAATCTCTCCTGCTACCACTCTTAAAAGGAGATGTCTGATCTATTCCGTGATTTGTAAGGAACGAAATCTAACATCACTAATAGCAATCTAAGATTCTCATATCCGTTGCAATGGGGGGTTCTGAGGTTATGCACCCACCTTCATTTTGCTGTCTATCTATTTCAGTTTAGCAAAGCTAATATTTTTCCGGCTGCCACTCTTAAAAAAAGATACCTGGTCGACGCTGTGATTTGCACGGAAAGAAATCTAACATCGCTAATAGTAACATCTTCAAATCTGACGTTAAAGGCCATCCAGAAACAGAGACTTAAATGTAACCCACTTCCGTTTTGGTTTAACTAAAGGGATCATATAAGATACACAGGGATGCCTCTAGTTACCAGCAAATGACTACAGGACCCTAGTGGACCAAATGATGGGACTGGAAGTTGTTGTCATATGCATAGTTATTAAAGGCTCTAGAGCACCGAGGCTCAAAAGGTCCCCTGGAGCCTAGGTGCAAGGCCAGGTGGTGGCTTGAGTGAAGTCAGGCGCACAACATTAAAAAAAGTGAGAACAATTTATAGCATTGTTATATTTCAAATCTAGACTCAAGAAGTGAAACTATGAACTAAATTTCAGTTATAAAAAATAAAACAAACTCGCACGTGAGCCAATAAATAAGAAGAAACAACTAATAAAATTTTAAAATAAATTCAAGCATCAAAGTATTCCATTCCAAATCCAAATAAAAGTTTTTATACATCCACAAAAAAGAAGCAAACAAAAAATAAAATAATGCTTGATATCGATGAATCAATGCCCTATATACTTCACAAACACCAAATCATTTAACCGCGCTTGAGTTAACTTATTTTTCTTCTTGTTGTGAAACTTCACCAATTCATCTGCAATAAGATTAATAGTTACTTGGATTATATTTGTTACTTTTACAATAAATTCAAATCCAATATAATAAAAACATTTTCATGTTCGAAAGCACTCCAATTCCTTTCACAACCAGATGCACTAGATAAAATACTAAGAACATTTATTGCAAACACTTGCAAGTTAGGTATTGAATCACTGTATGACCTCCATTATTCGGCTGTAAAATATAGGTAATTAATAATCCTTAAATTAAATTGAGATTATTAAGTGGATAACAAAAAAAATGAAAAAGTTACCTAGTGCATTTTTGTTCCTCTGTCTAATGGTCATAGGCATCCCAAAAAGGCCATCCGCTTCTTATACTTACCCAATTCTCCCCCAATTTCATATTGTGTATCAAGATTTGGAACCAACCTTTGAATAGAATTATAGAAACTCTTCATCAACTCCTCGTCTCGCTCAATATTGGGGTTCGCATAAAAGTATTTTGGATTCAAAAGCTAATGGCTCCTTGCAAAGGATGATGAAGTTGGATATTCCACCGATGATCGATAATTTGAAAATTTTCTCTATATATCTCCTCGTTCTCGTTGAATGCTTTAATTCTTTGGGACACCTATGCCTATTAGATAGAGAAATAAAAATGCACTAAGTAACTTTTTTGCTTTTTTGTTATCCGCTTACTAATCTCTATTTAATTTAAGAATTCTCAATTAACTATATTTTATAGCCGAATAGTAGAGGTCATACAGCGGTTCAACAACTAACTTGCAGGTGTTAGCGATAGAAGTTCTTAGTCTTACATATAGAGCATCTGGTTGTGAAAGGAATTGAAAATCTTTCGAACATGTAAATGTTTTTATTATGTTGAATTTGAATTTACTGTAAAAATAACAAATATAATTCAAGTAAATATTAATCTTTTGATCTTATTGCAAATGAATTGTTGCAACTTCACAACAAGAAGAGAGATAGGTTAGCTCAAGCGTGTTTATATGATTTGATGTTTGTGAAGTATAATAGGGCATTGATTCGTTGATATCAAGCATGCGACACCATTGATCCTATATTGTTGATAACAATGAGTGGTTAATTGGTCAAGTTGATGGAGCTTTTGATGGCGAGGCGGATGATAATTATGTACACGATGACGAAGATGGATTGACATAGGAAGATGTAGCTCTTGTTGTTGCAGTAGGAGAGAGTCGATAAAATTCTACATCGAGACTGAGTTTGACTTTAAGGGTGAATCCTAGAAATAAGCAAGTAGCAGGCTCTTCTTCCACTCCAATTAACCTTATAGATGACGAAGACAAAAATGCAAAGGAGACTGAAAAGGAAGAGTGTGAATGGGAGGACCATGAGTCCAATGATGAAAATGAAGACGACTTTACTTTGTTGAATGAATACGATGCTATTTGATTCTTGACTTATCATTATCGTATTATTGTTTGCTTCTTTTTTTTTAGATGTTTAAAAACTTTTATTTGGATTTTCGAATGGAATAATTAGATGATTTAATTTATTTTAAAAGTTTACTAGTTAGTTTCTTCTTATTTAGTGTTTTATTTTTTATAATTGAAATTTAGTTTATAGTTCCACTTCTTGAGTCTACATTTGTAATATAACAATGCTATAAATTATTCTCGATTTTTTTTTTTAATGTTGTGAGCCTAACTTTGCTCAGGCTAGCGCTACGCCTTGCGCTTGGAGCCTAGGCTCTAGAAGACCTTCTGCACCTCGGTACTCCTAGAGCCTTTAATAACTATGATCACGACATAGGATATCTGGAGTATTTTCCATTCCTATGTTATATTTACACTTCAAAATCTATCAAATACATGTATTCCGCACCCAATACCCAATACATGTGAATATATTTCGGCTAAAGAGTTAGGTATGTATCTAAAAAAATACTTTGATATTTTTGCATAATTACTAAAATGATGGAAGCAACCACATTGAGTACTTCACACAATATACAAAACAATATTTTTACCCCAGGAAATAATTAAGAAAATATGAGTTGTCCCATGTACCGATGACTTCAGATTCGAAGAACAAATTGAATTTAGTACTTAGATGCATACAAGTAGCCAAAACTCATACTCAAGCCCATTGTATCATAGCTATGTCTTAAATTGCAATCGGCTATAGTTTCGGTCAATGCACAGATTTTGAGAGGTAGCCGCTCATGAGAGATTCATAATGGAATACAGAGCCCTATTATTAGACCACCCATTTGGGACAACAATGGGATGGTGTCAGCACTCCTCTTTAGTCTGAATACAGGCTCAATTTGGCTCACAATGTGCAATCAGTATTCTAGATAGAGGGATGTCAATTACTTATATCATTGTGGAGGTCACTAGTGAATTAGTGAAGGTACACTAACCCTCTTTATATAATGGAACTGAAATTACTTCTCCCCTGCCTCAACCTAATGTGACTAAGAAAGAAAGGCGATCCAGCTTGCCATCGTCTAAGGGTCTTTTCCCACTTTTTCTGCCTGAAAAGTTATACAGCAGTGTATATCCACTATGCATTGCGTCGCGATTGTCTGGTTTCCTTTATCCATTCATAGAGCCACCTCTACCCTACTGCTGGCTGTCAAAAGAAGATGGAGTATGCAAGACATGTTCCCTTGATAAGCGCTAACAACTTGAATAACTTGTTTGGCTTAGAAACAATGAACACTCCCACAATCATTGCCTTTTCAACAGTCTTTTCACTTTTTCGCAGGGCAAGTAAGGTGTAATATGGGCCTATGGAAATAGTGATAAATGAAGTAAGACATACCATTGATCGAGTTTTTCAACAAGGCAAAGGCAATGCATTCCAAAATGCAATTAAGAAACTTGCTCCATTGACGAGCATTTCTTATGTATGCATGGAAGAAATAGCAATATCTTATAAAGTCAATAAAAGGATGCTCTTACAATAACCAACCAAATAACTGGGAGCATCCCGTGCAGACTTCTTAGCCTTTTAGGAGGACAAGAGAAATGCTACAATTGGTATTGTTCCTCTACTGGGAATCTCCAGCAGGAAATTCTTCCATAAACTTTAGAATAAAGCCAGACGTTGCAGGAATTTTCAAATCCTCATTGAATCGGTTAATCCCCGTAAGATTAGGAGGACAAGAAAAATGCTACGAAATTGAGCACAGTATCTACTTCTCTATGTAAATTTCAAGCATGACCCAGCTCGCACGTAAAGCTAAGATTAAAAACCTTCTTTGACTCCAAAGCACGCCCCATCCATGGAAAATCCACAAATTCATACCGGGAAACAAAACCTAGGTAGCAATGCGATGATTTCTAGATAGGAGAAAACCTATAATTTGGTGCACAGAGATAAACCACACAATCTTCGAAGAGAGGTTTCCGTCGAATTGATTACCTGGGTTCACGATCGAACCTGGAGCGGTGGCGTCTGGAGTCGGACTCCCGAGCCTCACGGCGAGACATTGGCGGGCAAAGATTTTGATTTCGAGAGGCGAAAGAAGGAACACTAGGGCTGCCTATACGGAGGCTTACATAGAGATGATAACGAGAACAAATGTGACTGGGAGTGGGAGTGAATTCTTTACCACATAAATATTTTTTTTTTCAAAAATTACTGAAAACGAGTACATTTCAACTTAATTATCAAACCTAAGTTACCCAGGGATGTGATCCCCGGGCACTGAAACCCAATGTTACGAACACTGGGTTCCAAAAACGGGGTGCCGTTTACCTGATGTTCGGGTATATGGGTTTATTTTTTTATTTTTTAAAATGATGTGCCCGGGGATCACATCCCCAGGTTCTATTTCATTAAAAGACAACGGGAACGGACAAAAATGCCCGTTCCCGAGACTGCACTGCAATAGTGCAGTGCTGAACGGTCAAATCACTTGAACGTTCAACACAGAATGGTCAAAACATTTGGACCGTTATGTGGTTTGTGAGACCTGGGAATGTGATTCCTGGGTCCTAAAACCTTATATATGCAAGGCAATATTTTATTTTATTTTATTTTATTTATTTTTTTTTATTTTTTTTTAACGGTTGTTCTGATCTCCTCCTCAGTTCTATGCCTTGTTTTCCTCCTCCTTCTGTCGAAATTACTCATTCCTTAGCTTAGCTGCAGATTTTTTTATTTTTTATTTTTTTTTACAGGAGTTATTCATCAAGGATTTTTCACAACTTCACTTCATAATTTCTTCCGCCTACTAAAGGTAAGTTTATTTTAGTTTGTTTTGTTTAATTTATTTATTAGTTTGGTTTAATTAGTATGTTTTGTATTTGTTTAATTATTTAATTTATTAGTTAGTTAGTTTTGTTACTTAGTTAGTTTAGTTGTTAATTTTGTTATTTTTTAAAACATCATAAAAAACATTAAAATATAAATGATAATATATTGTTTAAAAAAATAGTTAGTGTAATGGCCCGGTTACCGAGGGCCACCACGCGGTTTCTCCTTAAGGAGAATTTATAACTAAAATCGAATAGTCAATATTTCATTTTATATAAATCCGACAAATTTTACAATCATACGGCAATAATTATAATTATCGATTTTTCGAGTCGATTTTACAACCAGTAATTAATAAATACAATTGTTACAAATTAAATAGAATTTCACATAAAATTTCTGGTGCCGCACTATTTTCAAATACATTCAAATATGACCAATTTTGCATTATTAATAAAAATTTGAGAAATTTTATAATGCGACAGAGACGATTATAATTTGTCGATTTATCGAATCAATTGAAACAACGATACATAATAAATACCATTATTAGAAATAGAATATTCCTATATAATTGAAATACAATTATGAATTCAAAGTATAATTTATCAAGGAATTCTAATATATATATATATATATATATATATATATATATATATATATATCTCAAATATCTCCCTAAAATCTGAATAAATATTTCCTTTCAAAATTCCAGTTCCGTGGGTCCAAACACTACCTAGCCAAATCCATGAATTTTAATTCATATTCATATTAATATGAATCATACTAAGATGGAATTAATGAGAATCATATTAATATGATCCCTATTGATACAATCATATATTTTATCGGTATATATATAATTACAATTATTACAATTTAAATCGAAATTCTAGTATAATTCTCGGCGTCGTTTCATTCTCACCGGCCTCCAATCAAAATTATGGGGTTGTAAACCAACACTCAGTAGAATTTCAATCACTCTAATACGTGTATCTAATCAAATCCCAAATAAACACATAAACGTGTATCTCACATAATTTTCACATAATACGTACTCATAAATATTTCATGAAAGACAACAATTATAACAGTAGTAGCATGAATTACACAATACAGGGAGAAATTAAATACGTATATTAAAGAGTTAGAAATTCTACCTTAAATTCGAATCCGAAATTCGAACCGAATTATCTTTTCCAAAACATATTAACTTATATATATATGATTTAATATGATGACCATTTTCCTATTACTATTATTATTATATCATCATTATTATTATTATACACGTGTAACTTCCCATGCCATATATATATATGGCTTTGGATTGTTGCCTTCCTTGGGAAGGCAACATTCTTAGCCATGTTTTTATTTATTTATTTAATTACACTAATCATTCCTTTGAAATAAAAAATAAATAAATAATTATATCCCAAAAGTAATAGCATAATAGTTCCAAAACTTTTAAAAGTTAAATTAAAACTAACATTTAACCCCAAGATCGCTAAAAATCAGCAACTGAAAGATCTTGCTTCGAATGCGGGTGCTGCGACACAAATTCGAAAATATAATGCAATCATGGAAGAGATAAAACAAATTGATGTTGGGGCGCATAGGTGGTTGGACAGTATTGAAGCTTAAAAATGGACTAGGGCACACGGCGATAGCAAACATTGGGCAGTGATGACGACCAATTACGCTGAGGTATTTAACAACTGCTTGAAGAGTGCAATAAACATTTGTGAAGATTACTTTCTATATGATGGTTAAATACTTTAATCTTGGTCGATAAGAAGCTCTAAAGGACTCAGCCGACGATTACATATACGTTAAACACGTCATTGAAAAAATACAGAAATCTCAAACCAAGTCCAAAACATACGAGATTCAAATATTCAATTGGTAAATTATTAGCTATTATTTACTTTTTTTCACGTTACATATAATTGCTGCCACACATAATTTAATTAAATATGATATTTTTTTTAGAGAGAATGCAATCTATCATGTGAAAACTAGAAAAACTTTTACTGGGGACCTGATCGTTCACCAAGTTATATTAGGGGATAACGTTGATTGTATATGTAGGAAGTATAAAATTTGGCGATATCCGTGCTCCTATATGTTTGTGGCTTCCGAGTATAGTGGTAGTGATTAGTTTCGGTATATTGCCGCTAAGTACATAGTGGTGAATCAATTGATGGGGTGAGAGTCATCGTTTCGACCGATTATTCACGAGGACTACTGGCCACATACCAATTTGTCGAACCTAATTCCAGACCATAATAGACTTCGAGTGGTGCAGCGTGGTGACCAACATCCATTCGTATTCGAAATGAGATGGATTAGTCGCGAAAAATAATGACAAATCGGTGCGGTTTGTGTTCTCAAACTGGACATTATAGGCAGATGTGTCCATCCCGACCTCGCCATACACCCAATTGATCTTGTCGATTCATTATAATGAATATTTATGCTAGTTTATTTGTTTCATATGCCAACTTTTATATATCATAAATTCTATACACTTGTCGCACACATTTATTTGTAATGAATGTTTTTGCTACTTTATTTGTTTCATATGTAAACTTTTATGTATCATAAATTTCATGCACTTGTTGCACACATTTTTTTTTGTAATAGATGTTATATTTTGTTTATAAATGCGATTAAATTTTAATTTGGTACTAATAAATTTGACGCGAGTGTGGGGGGAAAAAATTTCAGTTATGTTTGAGCCTGGACCCGTAGATCCTTCAGTTCTCCACTTGCAATTTGAGCACAAGTCCGCATTAGTCTGAGCAGGACAAGTAAATATTTAAGCTATTACATTAATTTCCTCATTTTAGTTTTTAATTTTTTTTTATATTATTTATTGTGTCTTAATAAATGTTTCAGGATACTGGTGCGCTCGACTGTGTTGGATTTGATGTGGAGCGATGGAGAAAAGACATCCCTGATCAAGTCATAGAGCTAATAGAATCGGCCGGTGTGTACGGTCCTTACAGACTATGGCCGAAGCAGTTTGATAGGTGCCTCATAACCGCGTTGGTAGAGAGATAGTATCCGAAGACGCACACTTTCCATATACCTGTTAGGGAGATGACGATCACGCTACAGGACGTGGCTGTCTTGTTGGAGTTGCCCATGCATGGGCAACTGGTTATTGTCCCTAAGGACACTCGACCGGTAGAGAGTTGACAATGACTTTTCCATGATCTTCTCGGTGTGGCACCGCCGAAGAATAAGATAAAGAATGGTTGTTTGAAGCTCAATCGGCTAAAGACAACCTTCGACTAAGTTCTTGAGGATGCCGGCAATGAGGCCATGCATTGCTATGCATGTGCGTATTGCTTGATTCTATTTGGCACGATGTTGCTGCCTGATAAATCGCAGAATAACGTCAAGCTAGCCTACCTCCCGCTGCTCCGCGACTTGACACCTCTCGTCAAGTATAGCTGGGGTGCCTGATAAGTAATTAGTTTTTTTTTTTTTTTTTTTTTTTTTTTTTTTTTTTTTTTTTTATTTCGTTATCATGTAATGGATATTTATTAATATTTAGTTCAACTTATGGTTATTTTTTTGGTGTACAGGTGGACCCTTAAATTCCATTTGGAAAATCAACCGATGCACGTTTTGGTCGTCTATCCTAATCAATTAGATCAGTTGCAGAATGACGAGGTTAGTTATTTATTTATGTCAAAAATTTTATTTTTTTATTTATATATTTTTTTGGACAGGTCGTTTGGATGCCCTATCTCCTGTCGACTTTGCCTCCATATACTAAAGATGGAGAAGATATATGGATGGCAACATTGCCCCTCTTCTGCTATGAGATTGTCGAGTACATGTATCCTTTGCGCGTGCTACAACAGTTTGGTTATCAACAACGGATTCCTCAGCCATGTATTTGGGATCAAAAGTTGCATAAAACTACTCGGCGAGGATACTATGGTGTGGACTGGACTGCGAAGCACCGCTAGCATATAGTTGCGTGGAATAGCCGACAAACACCAGATGTGGGTAGCTTCGAGCAAGGGATAGAGGTTGACCATGACTACATAAATTGGTATTGGAGAATTACACAAAGGTTCTTAGTCAACCTGAGGTACCGACCTGAGTTCGGTTATCTAGGAACAGGAGGATGAGCGCGGTTGGAGGTATGATCACATTGAGTATACCATCTACTTACTTATATGAGTTTGATTATCTTGTTATTATTCATTAATTAACTTAACGATCGTATGTGTTTCCTAAGATTCCTAAGATCTGGATGTATCGCAACTGATGCGCTTGAGTCATCTTTCTCTGTTGACGCATACTCTAGACTCATACTAAGAGACATATTAGGCCGTCTTCGATGCATGCTCGATAGTGGTATACCGTCGGGTACCGCGCTATATGCCAGCTAACGTTCCTCCATCTTCTCAGCCTGCTCCTCAGCTATGGACTGCTGACGCCTACCGTCTAGGTAGTGTGGGTGATGCCAGACCTTCTACAGTGTACAAAATATGTGCTAATGCCGAAACCATCTAGTATGTACGGTATGGGTGATGATGCTGGGTCGTCCGACGTGTACCAGATGCATGACCCTTATTCACATTACACATCGCAGCTAGGTACATGACCGTTATCGTCATTCGTCACTTCAGCGATAAACGAAATTGTGTTAACTTCAGGCATGATTCCTTTGATGACATTTGTCTAACCCACAAGATTAGATAGACAAGTGTCACCATTGCCGTGGTTTGGGGACAACGTGGATGCCACACCGGGAATGATGAAACAGTCATTCATGGAGTTTGGACAGGTTACAGAGGTTCACGAGGAGGCTAAGAAACCTCCTATTGCTCAATGCTGAGGGTAGAGGAACGTCCGATGTAGGGGTTGCGGTACATAGTTAGTTATATAGTTGATAGTTTATTTATAAGAATGAAAATACTTTTTTTTTTTTTCCAGATAGTTATATAGGAATGTACATAGTTACTAAATATCTTTTTTTGTAATGTTTGTAGCTTTAGAAAGTTGATGATCTACCTTATATATTGCTTCGCAAATGGATAAATCATTTGAATGAGAGATCAAGAAAGATGTCTAATATTCCGAAAAAATTCTTAGTGTGTGTCTATATATATATTTATATTCAACCACCTGCCACTTCGTATGCTATCTAAGAATTTCTTGCTCGATCTCCCATTTAAATGTTTTATGCATTTCAGAAGCAATATATACGGTAGATCAACAACTTTCTATGTAAATACATTTCGATGTACATTATTGTACACGTTTGTTATATTTTGTACTCCATCTTTGAGACTTGTATATACATAGGTAAGATTTACCGTCATCATCATTCGTCACTCTGGCATAAGAAACATGTATTAAGTGATTACATAATTACCACAAAACTTATAGTGAAGACAAAATGTCGAGGATCATGTTTAACGATGCTTGTTACAAAACTCATAACAAAGACAATATGTCACCCCCCACCCCGGACACCCGTCACCTATGGGGTCGGCGTGACATCGACACGACATAATCTGAGGGACAAACCAAACTAGAAAGCGACAGTAGGCAATCATAATTATACAATCACAAAATCAGGCTATAAACATCTTCTCTAACTAGGGACACATCCATCCCTGAATTTTTAATAACAACAATGAACCTCTCCTAGGTTCGCCTCAGGCAGCACCTCCCAAAATACTCCTTTGCTATACCATCGTCGGACTCTACCCAGTGCCAGTAGGGGACCGACTCCTAGCTATTTCACCTGCGAGTGTACTGCTTTCTTAATAAAAATATTTTTACATAATAATGCATTCTAAATAATATATCATTTAAATATGGATCAAGCATAAGTATATAGATACTACATAACTTATAAAAGTCTTTATAATATATGCAGTGAAAATAAAGCAGTATATATAAGTTCCATTTCCAAACCATCCAGTATAAATATCATACCGATCACCATAATAAATAATATATCACCCAGTATAAATAAAATATCATATCTCAAACCACCACACCACCACAACACACACTGGCTAGTCATAGTGATCGTTTTAACCTCACGATCGGGAGTTGTAACGGTACCGTAACATTCGTAGGAATGTCTTCTTACGAAATATCCATACCCCTTTTGGGGAGAAATATAATCCATACCCCTTACGGGGAGAAATATAATCCACACCCCTTACGGGGAGAAACCACACCCCTTTTGGGGAGAAATATAAACCACCCATATTCAACGAAAATTATTTTTAAGCCTTCTTTTAGAAACCAACACAATTCCCCAGAAAATTCATTTTACCAACTCATCCCAAAAACCTGCTTGATCCATATCATTTATGAAACCGTACAGTGTAAGTAAATACATATGTCATTATATATATATACAGAAAATAGTTTGGTAAGAGGACAATACACTCACCTCGTTTCTTGTGCTACAAAAACAGCACCGTCCAAAGCTTACCGGGATGTTGGCGTTTACGAACCTAGTAATGATAGGGCCTAAATTAATATTTTATGCAAAATAATCCAATCGTGCAATGCAGACCCTAAGTTCCGAAATTTTCCATTTCCCACATTTTACCTATGAAAATTACTATTTCGCTTAATTTTTATTTCATTAAAAATTACTGCATAAAATTTAGTAATACGAATGGTCCCAAATTTATTATTCCGGTTCCAAAATTTTGATGTTAGAATTCAATTTAATAAACTAAAATAAACTTAACGAAAAAAACGTTACTTATTTCAAATCGTTCACGGGTTGTGAGATGGGTTTTTAATTCTTATCGGGGTGGTTTGTGCAAATTCCTTTTTTTTTCCTGTTTCTGTTTTTTGTTTGTGCTCCGCCCGTCGACGCCACCATCGGCCGACCAGCCACCCTGCCGGCGACGCACCGGCTACACATAACGGTTTTCAGCAATACACCTATGCACACGCATACACACACTGATTAAAACATTGCACACATACATATACTGTCTTACACACCCACCCATTCGCACGGTCGCCGGCCGAACAGAGTAAAACACACACACATGCACAACAACGAACCAAAATGCCCACACACACGATCGTCGAGGGTCGACGGACGATAATCCGAACAACACTCCCACATACCCACATTCTACCGTATTGAGCCGAAGCAGAGGATGCACACAAGCATGCACCGCCGTAGCGGTGACACACACCGTCGGCCACGCCGTGGCGACGATTACTCACGCATGCAGTCAAAGCAACACACACATACACACGTTGCACGAAACAAGAATCAGAGCACATACACTCCGTCAAAACGCCACCGTCGGAAGAAACTGAAACCCATAGGCGATCCTACCGTCGATCACATACACATGCATGCATACACCCATTAGAATGATCAAATAAATACGCATAAGTACTTACCAGATCGAAGATCGTCGATAACTGAACAACCGAACCCAACGTTCGCTTACCGGCGATGCTAAGAACGCACCCGTCACGCCGTCGACGAACCACCCCACCAACCAAACCACTTTCGCTCTTCCCTGAAACTGACGAAGATACCCACACGATCACGCATACGAGTAACAGCCACGACCCCCCTGCCGAAGGAACGCCGATTCAAGAAAGTCCGATAACCCTTCCCTTGCTCCGGTCCTCTCTCTCTCTCTCTAGAATTTCTCTAATTTCAAATTTGATGGAGACTTTTTGATCAATACACATGCACGAGTAAGTATATATTGCATGGATTGAGTGGTGGAAATCGGTCCTAGCCTGCCACGTTGCCTCTCCGTTCTCTCCCTTCCGGTGGTCTCACACGCACGAGCGTATGCGTGTGTATATATATATATATATTTATGTTTTAAAAAGTTTTTGTTAAATTACTCTTTTCCCCCTCTAATTTCTTAAAGTCTTCTTTTTGAGTTCAATTCAACATTTATAAGTTTATAAAATTGTAATTTGATCCCTAACATTTTCAATTTTAGATTTTTAATTGGCAATTCGCATCCTAAGTTGAGAGTAATGTTTTTAAATTTGCAAATTTGACCCCCAAGTTTTGATTTGTAAAATTTTTTACCTAAAATTTTCTAATACTCTAAAATGCAACTATTTATGACGTACGTTTTACGATTTAGGTTTTACACAATACATAAGAAATACAGTACATAACATCATGAAAATAGTGACAAGAAAATACTTAAAAAAGACAATTGAACTACCAAAAATTCTTTATTCTTCATTGGACATGTACCCCTCAAACAAATATTCATTATTATTTATCACATTATGGTATTCGTTTGGAGAGAGTGCTCTATTACTTACAGCAACCATTTCGTTGGTTAGTTGTAGTAGATAGTATCGATTCCTTCACAACAACATTCGAATATTCTCTAGGAGAATTCGTGTAATAGTATTTTCAAACTCGGTTGTGTCATCAATTATACATCGTCTAGGCATCTGAAGACTTTGACGATGCAGAACTGGTGCATTAAGAGCTCCCAAACAAGATATAAGGTTGTTAGACTCTTTCACCCTGTATTCCCATTCTGAACGTAGACCAACACGATACTCTATCAGATTGGTGTCTTGATCACTCCAGTAGTTATTATAATATGGTTGTAGAACCCAACATCTATGGTGATCCCAGGGTCCAGGCCAACCCCAAATACCATATAGTTCTCATCACTTAAAAAACCAAATGAGTCTCTTCACTTGAATTAATATTTGAAGACATCACGAAAATTATAGGATGAATAGTTTCTTTACAAATATTATATTGCACGTTACGAGTTTTCAAAAAAATAGTTTTTTAAACATAATTACTGAAAAAATGATGTTTTAGAACTTATGTACACGAGACTTAACTAAAAAAAACTAACTCAACACCACCTATCAATTGAAAGAGAGAAAGTTAGTTGTTTGGTAGAAGTAGCGTTATTATAATTTAACGTTGAAACGATACATTAGACTTCAGAAGAAATACATAGTTAAACTACAATTCACCAACGCGAAAACATTAAACATTACTCTCATCATCAGACATTTCAATATTTGACTGATATTGAGGTTTCCTTGTGCATCTCATGTAAGCAAGCGCTTCGGCAATTAAACCTTCTTTGAGACGCTCATGTGCTTTCATTTCAAGCTCGTGTCGATAAATTCGAATTTGCATTCAGTTATTTTCTTTGCGGTAGCGATGTAACGCCATCGGAAAATTATGTCGCGTGTCTATTGGCATTTTTCTGGCCAATTGACGCACTATTGAAATATTATATTGCCTGCATCCGTCCACCATAACCTTTGCTTGGTTGACACGATAAGTGTATTCTTCCCGCATCCTTACAACTCACTGTGAAGAGTAACAAACTCTTGAATATAAAGAGTATGAGAATTCATCTTCCAAAAGCCAGTGGCGCCCCATTGAACGATACAGATCTCTCACCGTGTACATTTTTTAATCCTTATTATTTTATTTATTTTTATTTTAGGTAATAATTTAATTAACTTTAACTTTAAATAAAATATAAATTCGAAAGACTAAAATTAACTTTAATTGAAAGACTAAAATTTAATTTAAAATATTGACAGACTAAAATATATTTAAAAAAATATATAATTTAGTTTTTTCTAACACATTAAAAAAATAAACTAACTAACAACTAAATTAACAAATTAAACTAATTAACCAACTTTGAAGGGACAAAGTGAAAATGTTTTAATTAAACAACTAAATTAACAAATTAAGTTAACTCAAACTAACTAACTAAATAACAATTTTTTTTTTAAAACAAAATAATATAATTTATATTTTTCCACATGTGTAATTTACTCAAATTTTAAGGGGCCAAAGTGTACATTTTTAATTAAACAACTAAATAAACAAATTAAATTAATTACCAAACTAACTATTTTTTAATACAATATATTATAATTTATATTTCCCATACATTTGTAATTTGTTCAAATTTTGAGTGGCCAAAGTGCAAATTTTTTAATTAAACAACATATATAAAACAAAATAAACTAACTAACTACCTAAGAAATTAAACAATTAAACTAACAAATTAAATGAACTAAGTAACTAACAAATTAAACAAGTAAACTAACTCCGTAACAAAACAAAATAATTAAGCAATAAATTAAATAATAAAATAAAATAAATTAAAATAAACTTACTTGTATAATAGGAGGAAGAAGTTTTGAAGTTGTAAAATCGTTAATGAACAATCTGCCTAGAGAAATGAAGAAGGAGGATGAAAGAAGTTAAGTTTTTGTGGAAGGATCAGAGGAAACCGTAGATTTTGTTTTACAACTTTGGGGTATATATAGGGATTTTGGACCCGTGGTTATGAACCCTGGATCCTAAAACCCACAGAATGGTAAAAAAATTTGACCGTTCAAATTGTTGACCGAAGGACCTGGGGATGTAATCCCCAGGTCCTCCAGACCAGACTGCACCACTGCAGGTGCAGTCTGGTTGCCTCGGGAACGGACAAATTTGCTCGTTCCCACTTTTTTTTTTTAATTATTTAGGACCCAAGGATTACATTCCCGGGTCCGAATGTATACCTGGGTACGTGATCCCCAGGTACAATGTTTAAAAAAAAAAAAAAAAAAACGTATACCCGGTGTTTGCAACACCGGGTATACGGGACCCTTTTTTTAAAACTCGGTGTTCGTAACACCGGATTTCAATACCCGGAGATCACATCCCCGGGTAACTTGGGTTTGGTAACTAAGTTGAAATATACTCATTTTTAGTATTTTTTTTTTTTAAAAAACTACTTATTTGGTAAAGAACTTGAGTGGGAGTAGTTTGATGGGCTAGTACGACACGGTTGTTGACAGACTATGGGGTTGAAAATTTTGAAAAATAAAAAATAATAAAATAATTATTTTTTTATGTTTGTTTATGAAATATATATATATATATATATATATATATATATATATATATATATATATATATTTTAACATAATTTGTTAGTGTCGAGAATTGATACGCACTAGCAATAAGGTCTGGTCAGAGGAGACGTGATTTTTTCTTGCTGAGCTAGAGATAGTGTGTGCTGGTGATTGGGGTGTTGAGGTCGAGAAATGATGATCTTCCGTTGCTTTGAGGTCCATGGCCATTCTCAATCTGTCCATACAGAAATTCCGAGCTGGAGCTCCGAGCATGTACCTGCACAAGGACTCCTCAGGGCTTGGCCTGGTAAAGTTCTTCCGATGTGAGAGTAAGCGCTCGAGGGATAAGGGCTGATATGTTTCAAATTTGAGATTGAGCATTACCTTATGTGCCTTGAAATGCTCCGGTATTTACAAAAATTGAGAGTGCATAGTGATAGGCTTGGGCTTTTTGGCCTATTAGGAAAGCCCATTTGCCTTTAAAAATGTCCATCTGGTGAAAATCGATTCGAGGAGTCCTGAGGAGGCGGAGAGGTACAAAACAATGTGTAGTCAAAGAAAAATGACTAAGTCCCTACTGATGACCACCCAAAGACCAAAGAGAAGAGCTATGGCCGGAGGGCTCTGGTCAATAGACTCTAGTAAGAGCTTGGTTGAGGGGTCTACTCTTTGGCCTTTACCGAATAGAGGGTGCTTGGAGGTCAGAGCTTGGCCAAGTCTTAAGGTTTGAGCTCGACTAAGTCTTGAGTTTTGAGCTTAGCCATCTCTTGGTCAGTAGTCCCCTGGTTGTCCATTCAGTCAAACTTGGTTGAAACGCCAGTCCACGTGTAGGGCTCTGATTGTCTTTGAGGAGGGTGCTAAATTTTCCAAATCAGTTATCCCCTATTCCTTAGTAGTGAGGTACGAGGTACTGGGGAGTAATGGTGGTTGTGTTTGGAGCTGATGCCAATTCAGAGGTCAGTGGTCCTAGGTTAGCACAAAACTCAGACTTGTATAATTTCACAACACTTGTCACCTAAACTACTCATCTCTTAGGTAGTAGGCAGAGCTCTGAAGAAATAGAGGGAGGTGCTCAGCGAGCTGAGGTCAGATTCTTCCCTACCATTAGTTTTTTCATCAACTCTTAGGTTGTGTCCCTTGATTCCCTTAGTAGTACATTCTTTCCCATGCACTGAGAGAATGTTGGTGACGGTGACAGTGAAGGTGAACTCTATTCTACTCTGCGTTTTTCACTATGTTGTAATTTTTTGAACACATTTATACCCATGAGTAGAAACAGCTCGAGAGCTCGAGCTTGGGTGAATCCCAAAGGTCTTCCCTCTTAATGACGACTGAGCAGAGACTGCTTGGAGAGTGGAGCTCAGACGGACCTTCAAGGGTTTTCCCCTTTTGAGATGGCCGATCAAGGTCAAATCAGAAATTGAGCTCGGTTCGGTTTATTTCATCTAGTTGGGATTTTTTATTTATTTATTTATCTCAGGTAGATTTTCAAGGGTCTCACCCTCTATTTATATTGTATAGAGGCTATTCGGCTACTGATCTCGTAGGGTTTTGAGCTCGGATCGACCCATTATTGTCTTAGCTTATGATTTCACCAGATTGAGCCTTCTCGGCCATAGAGCTCGGCAAGACTAAGCCCGGGCCATTTCTTCTCCGTCTTATATTTTGACTATGCCTGCCAGAGACTGTTCAACTTCAGAGCTCGACGAGATTGAGCTCGTGTCGGTCCTTCAACGTCTTTTTTTTTTTTTGTTTTTCCCATTTTTAAAGTAGGTAGTGCTTTTCCCATTTTGATGACGACCGAGCCAAGGATGAGCCCTTTTTTGTTCTCTAGTCGGAGGGGTAGGACCCCTCCTCGGAGATCACGTAGTAGAAAGCTCAGAGGCCTTTTGAGGAGCTCTGGTTGACCATATTCTGGGTGGCCATATCCTGGTTGTCCAACCTCTAGTCGTCGATGAACGAAGGATTGAGGTCGGACCTTTTCTATTCCTTAGACCAAATCTATCCTTTTAGACTCCTGTGTGTATGATTCTGGTCGGTGAATTTCCTGGTGTTGAACATTTTTCTTTAAACTTTTTTTACACCTTTGTTTAATCCCTAAGCTCTGTCTAAGAAATCTTGAGTGGGTGACGGTAGCCCTGCTTGGAAAATGGACAGACGTCCTTTGTGAAATCCCCTGATCTTTGATCAGTGAACTCTAATTAAAGAATGGGTAGATGCCCCCTGAACAATTCCTGACCGCTGAGCGATAAATCTCCAACACTTGGACCTTGCTGGTGAGAACTACCTAAGAAACGGAGAGCGGAGTTCGGGAGAGACTTTGGTCCACTTAACTATGTCGAACAGATGATGTTCGGAAATTAGAGCTCGGCTAGTCTTCCAACGCTTTATGTTTCCCGAATAAGAGGTGCTCAGAGTTTGGAGCTCGGTAAATTCTTGGCCAATTCTCGGAACCCTGACTAGACAGCTCCAGCGAGGGTGAACGGAATGAACTTGCATCTAAGAGCCACGGAGGCCATGTGCTTGTCCATGTGGGACTTGAATATAGAGAGATGATCCACTAGGTTTGAGGTTCCGTCATAAGGAGCCATCTGGGGGTGGGCGAATTTTTGTGGCACCACCTCGTCCAAGATGTCTTCTATGAATAGGGACCTCACATCGGTGGAAAGTCCTGTCGCTCCTCTCGAGTCTTGCATTTGTTAAAAGACCACTTCCACATCGACGAGACGGTGCTCCACAATGGCCTCACCTCTGGACGACACCCGTACATGGCCAGGTACTTTGTCTTCTGGACGGTAGGTAATAAGAGTCCATTTCTCGCACACGATGGACTTGGACCTAACATCGTCGCTTGATGCTTTGTCTAGCGGAGACTCTAAATGGTTGGACTCGTGTTCCTGTGGGGGCGAAGATGGTGAACTAGAGGCAGTAGGGGCAACCAACTTTCGCTCCCTTGCTCCTCGATTATGGGGCCGAGGTCGGGCCCTTGGCATGTGTTTATTAGAATGGATCATTCGATCTCTTGATTCTTGAGGCTGCTTTTCTCGCCCTGAGTTCTGGAGAGTCGATCCGTCCTAAGTAAAGGTCGATGGCAGGCAAGAGAGGAGAACCTAGAAGTAGATTTGGAATTCACCGAACTGGCGTTCCAAATTGTTGATCCGGAAAGCTTATGTAACTCCAGAAGTTTGCCACACAAAGGCTCTAGAGGGAAAAGTTGAAGGGTCCGTCTGCCTTATGGGGGGTAAGTTATCTTCATTTGCTGAGACGAGAGCTCCAATGTCTGATCTCGGGACCTTCGACATATCTCTGAAGGGGAAAGTATTTGGGTTGCTATTCAATGCGGGAGTTTGATCTCTTCATCGAATGATCTGACCAGACCTTGTGATCATTTAGTCTTAGCTGAGTAGGAAGTTGATGACCAGAGGAAGACTTTTTGTGTGTTTCCCACAAACGATGCCAAATTGTTGGTGTCAAGAATTGGCTAATCACCTCTAGTTGGTCTGGTCAGAAGACACGTAGATATTCCTCGCTAAGGTGGAGATGGTGAGGGCCCTAGGGAGCAGGAATTCTGTGTTCGAAGATTGAGTCTTTTTACGATTCGAGGCAATTTCCAAGCTTTTACCTGCATAAGGACCCCCCCAGGGCTTGGCCCAATGAAGTTCCTCCAACGTGAGAGTAAGCGCTCAAAGGAGAAGGGTTAATATGCATCAAATTAGAGATTGAGCATTACCTTATGTGCCTTGAAATGCTCCGGCATCTATAGAAATGGAGAATGCATAGTGACGAGTTTGGGCTTTTTGGCCTATTAGGAGAGCCCATTTGCCTCTGAGAAGGTATGTTCGGTGAAAACATATTCGAGAAGACCTAAAGAGGTGGAAAGATACAAAACAGTGCATAGTCAGAGAAAAATGACTAAGTCCCTGCTGATGGCCACCAGAGACCAAAGAGAAGAGCTATAGCCAACGAGATCTGGCCAGAGGGCTTTGGTCGGCGAGCTCTGGTTAGCATGATTTGGTCTCGGTTGAGGGGTTTACCCTTTGGCCTTTATCAAATAGAGGGTGCTCAAAGGTCGGAGCTCGACCAAGTCTTGAGGTCTGATCTCGATCAGGTCTTGAGGTCTTAGCTCGGCTAGGTCTTAAGGTATGAGCTCGGCCATCTCCTGGTCGGCCATTCAGTCAAACTTGGTTGAAACATCGGTCCATATGTAGGGCTTCGATTGGCTCTAAGGAGGGTGCTAAATTTCCCTACATCATAATTTACTATTTCTCTTATTTTTATATATTATAAAAATAAATTAAAGATTTTATTATAAAGAGTATAATTGTAATTTTATTGTCTTTTTAAAAAACTCTCTTATTTTTTTACTCTCAAATTAGTATGGAAGACAATTTAGTTAGAAAATTATTTATTTATTTTCTTATTTTCTTTTTTCTCCCATTTTTCCTCCATACCAAAAAAGTTTTTATTTTTATTTTCTTATCCATATTTTTTTCATTCAAGCAAACGCCCCCACGTGTTGACGCGTGTAGGTTTAATTTTAGAAAATTTCACTAACGTACACCCACAAATGTTTGCATTGTATTTCAAGTACCCCACTAGAACAAGTAGGGATGGCAAAAAAATTGAACCAACGGGTAACCGAGAGAAATCACACTGAATTGTTCGGTTTTGAAACCGATTAAATGGTTTGATTGTAGTTTTTTCTTTAAAATTAGCAACCGAAGCTATTTGGGTTTTGGGATAGTAACCGTGAAATTGAATCGCGAAACTGAATCACGAAACCGATATTTTAGATATATTTTTATGACATACAAACTCTCATTTTTTTATATATTTATAATTTAACCTAATGTGTATGTATATATATATATATATATATATATATTAGGGTGTGAGCTCCAGCCACTACCGTTCTATTCCATCTCTCTCATTTGCTCTCTCATCTTTAAGTCTTCTCTCATCACCGTTCCATTCCACCATCCACCACCAGTAGATCTTTGAGTTTTCTATCATATTTTATATATTAAAATTTTAACCCCTAATATGGTTTTAGTTTTTGGAATTCATGTTTTATATTTTAGTTATGTTTTAGTTTATATATATAAAACAACACGTCTGCGGTTTCGCGATTTTGATTTTGATTTTTTTATAAAATTTGAAAATATTAAATGGTTTCGCGCTTTTGGTTTTGGATTTGTATAAATTTAAATGGTTCTATTTTAAAATCATTTTAAAAACAAAATCGGTGATTTTGGTTGCAATTTCGATTTGGCATATGTTTAGCGGTTTTGATTTTGGTTGTTAGACAAAAATGATTTTAGACTATTTTAAGTCTAATTATTTTTATGTGATTTAATTATTGGATGATATATATTCATATATCAATATGTTATTCTTAGTGAGAAGACTAACGTGAAATATTGATTTGTCAAAAATCATTAAGATGTGAATGATAAATTGTCTTTCAAAGTAGTTCCATGAAATTTATTGAAGTATGTAAAATGCGTAATTCCACATTGGTTATGAAAAACACTTAAACCACTTTTATAATCCATTTTGGATTGTGGATCCGGGTTGAGTTATGGGTCGTGAGTTTGGGTTGGACTTGGGTTGATCCAAGTAGAAAGAATTCTTTCTAGAATTTTCTTTAAATTGATTGTAGCAATTTTCCTAACCAAACAAGACTTGTCTTTTCATATTTATAACTCATTTTTAATAAGGAGTTATATTTGATTAATTTTTAGTGGCCTTAAAGTTTTCTTAGTGACTTTAAAGTGAAACTTTTAGTGTGTTGGAGTTACTCATTTGTTATTCTATAAATAGAGAAATTTGAATTATCCTTTAGGTATGAAAACTTAGGACATCTTGCACTACACATACACTTTGAGCCTATGTTAGTGTATTCTTGAGAGATAATTCAACACTTGTTTTGTTTGCCAGATCTTTTGATTTCAAGTGCTAGTGTTGCAGGATTGTGATTGTTGTATCCTGAGATGCAAACGTCTGAGTAACTGTAAGCACCTAAGCGGAGACGAAATTTGCTTTAAGGAAATATCGTCAAATGATAACCTCGATCAATATAAATTTATGGACTTGTCATTTGTAAATGATTGTAAGTATAACTTTATTTATTTAATGGTTTCATATATTTTACAATCTGAAATATTTTCTGTTGCATGTATTGGATTTCTGAATATTTATTGTGAACTATTTTATATTCTGTAATATTTGATGTAAGTTACATTCAATAGTAAATTTCAGTAAGAGTTGAGTTTTTTTTTTTTTTTTTTTTTTTTATTATTTATGAGTATTATTTCATTGTATATATATATGTGTGACATATTAAATTTTTTTAATAAAAATAATATTTAATTATATTAGTTAAAATTAGTATTTTCACCATTATTTCCAGCAGTCTTAAAGTAATTTTTCTTGATGTTATTACTAATTCATACATGTGTAGGTTATTGTGGAAATTGATTTATTTGATTTCTAGATATATGTTATTGTGATACATTGTATAAAAAAAAAATTCATGTTGAAATTTTAGAATCAATAATTTATATTTATGTAATGCATTGAATTATTATTGTCCATGAAATTATTATTTATTAGATATATGAATTTGAATAACATATTTTTATGTGTTATATATTTGACATATTTGTTGCATGATTATAGTTTGATGATTCAAAATATTGAATTCCTTCATTTTATTTATATATAAAGATGAATAATGTGAATCAAGTTTAGATACCAAATGGTTTGTGGTTGGAGTACCAAATTAAGTATTCATTTATCTTTTCATAAGATGAAGTAAAAATGTTTAGTTGAACCAATTTTGAAAAATGATAAAGAGAATTTTTATTTTTATTTTTGTAACAATATTTGATCTTGTTGAAATCCTATGAGGATGCTCTATGTAAATTGTCACTACGGTAGAAGCTTGAAATTATAGATTTTTTCAGTTCAGGTTATATATTTTTATAAGATTATACATTTTTATGTGTTGTGTAATACCCTAAGAAATTTATATTTTGAAAATATTATTTTATAAAAGTTTAATATTTTTGGGTTGTTTTGTATATTATGAAAATTTATAATATAAATAATATTTGATAATTTTTAGAGGTTAAATGTTAATTTTAAATTGACTTTTAAAAGTTTTGGAACTATTGTGTTGTTTAAATATATTTTTAAGAATTTTGAGATATAATTAATATTTTTTTATTTTAAGGAGGATGTTTGTGTAAATAAATAAATAATTAAACGGTTAAAATTAGTTTATTTCTTTAAGAAGGAAACCAATTCCAGCCATATATATGTATATAGGTATATATAAAAGTGGACACGTGTATTATATGAAGTATATGACCATATATACATTAAAGCTTATATATATATATTAAGCTGTTACATATGTATTAAGCGTATATGAATTAAGGAGGGTCAACATATGTATTAAAGTTTATGTCTATATATATGGATATATATAGAGCATATATTACGAAAATTGTGTGTGTATATATATATATATATATATATATATATTAAGGAAGTTACGGTAGTATATATTTTGAATGATTCGGTTCGAATTTCGACTTTGGATTTCATGAAATATCTAGAATTATTATGTGAAAATTACGTGGGAAACGTGTCTATGTATTTATTTGTGGATTGATTAAATGCACGTAGTAAATGGGTTAAAAATTCTACTGAGCTCTGACTCACTACCCAACAGTTTTTATTTCAGGGTTGATGAAAATGGAACTGTACTAAAAATTATAATTATATTGAATTTCTATTTGTAATAATTATATGTATTATTTACTGTTGTCAAATTCACTCAATAATTCGATAACTATAATTATCGCCATCGTATTGTAAAATTTCTTAGATTTTTATACAATGGAACATCGATTAGTTCAGTTTCAGTATTAGTTCTCCAAAGGGAGAAACCGCATGACGACCCTGAGAAAGCGGGTCGTTACATATTGTATAGTTTTAGCATCAAATTAGAGTTGTGATTTTTGTTGTAAAACAAATATAAAATAAAAATGAGGATAAACACAATGTTGTTGGAAAGAGTCCAAAACTAACGAAGTGAAATGTAAAAAAAGAGACAAAAATAATATTTATGTGATTTAAGCTCTAGTCTTGGACAAAAGAGAAATTTGAATAAAATATTATGTGATTTTTTTTTTTTTATTATTGAGCCTTTAAATGTTTGGCATATACTAAAGTAAGATATATGTTAATTAGTTAACTTGTACTAATAGAAGAGATAAAAAATGAAATTTAATTGTTTCGTCAAAAAGTAACTCAATAATATATTGTAATGGAATAAATTAAATTTTCAAGTCATAATTGTGAGACTTGTGTGGAGTGAAATATGACTCAAAATTATTTTATTAATAAAAAAAAGGTACACAATAATAATTTTAAGTTATAATTGTGAGGCTTGAGTGTGACGTCAAATAGACGCAATCTTCTTTTCATTTAATTGAAAGAAGTGTGAAAATTTTAAATTGATTTGTGCAAATTAGAAGAATTTTTTTTTTTAATACTTCTATTGATAATTCAAGAACTTGTAGGGGAATATGTATTCCATAAGAGGTTGAACGAGACATCTTAAATATATTGTAGAAATGTATGAGGCCTATTTATAAATACTTAAAAATATGAGGGTGTTTTGATAAATTAATGATTTTCTAAAGAATGAAAATGTGTATATGACCACAATTATTAAATCATGGAATACATCATTCTTGTAGATATATATTTTATGTAAAACTAATAGAATTAAGTTTTTTTAAATGAACAAATAATACTACATCTATTAGTATCCAGGATCGAGTGTCGTAGTAGTAAATTGAGCCAAGAATTTGTTGACTTATTTAATTTTTATGTGATTTATAACAAGTATAATGTAATGACATGTGTAATTTAACATTGTGATGTTGTCAAATAAATTCATATATGATTTGACAATTTGTTGTCAAATAAATTCAAGGTCAAGGAGTTTGACTAACATTTTATAAAAATATTAAGTCAAGTTATATAATTGTTTTCTTATGGTTGATATGTTATTACAATGTGGAAAAGATACGATGTTATTGAGATTATCTAAGCAAATATAAATTTGGAGGTTCACATTAAAGTTTGTGAAAAATTAATAGTTTTCAAATTTATTTACATATTTTTAAATAAAGAATAATGGTGTGCCAACAATTTATCCATGTCGAGATAGATAATGAATTATTAATAGGGCACAAAGTTGTGTATAATGGTAAGTCGCAACACACACACACACACACATATATATTTTGGAGACACAATACTATTAGACAGTTACTCTCAAAATGAACTTGTGAAAATTAACTTTATAAAGTCAAAAGATATTGTTGCGGATCCGTTGACCAAAGGTCAAACTTGAGATAGAGTTAACTGATCATCGAGGAGAATGAGGCTAACCCTATTACAAAATAGTCATCATAATAGCAACCCAACCTACTTGACTGGAGATTCCAAGTGTCACACCCCATCCCGGACACCTGTCACCGTATGGCCGGTGTGGCGTCGACATGACATCACCTGACCGTCAAACCAACTCATATATTCCAACAAACATAAAACAATATACAAATCATCTATGTAACAAATGTTAATTTAGTGCTATGGAGACACACTCATCCTCAAAAATAATAATACCGAAATATAAATACCCATGAACCTCTCTTAGGTTCACCTCAGCCGACTTATCAAGAAAACCCGCACACACCTCTATCGTAGGACTCTACTTAGCGCCAGTTGGGGACCGACCGACTCCTATTTGCTGCACCTGTGAGTGTACTGTCTTCTTAGTAAAAATATTTTACAATAATAATTCATTTTACAACATCTAAATGGATCAAGCGTAAATATAAAACGATATCAATAAGTTCCATTCAATTCCATCTAGTAAAAAACCATACCAATCACCATAATAAAGAATAAATCACCCAATAATAAATAAAACACCACATCTCAAAACACACACCTCGAACATAACACACACTGGCTAGCCATGGTGATCGTTTAACCTCACGATCGAGAGTTGCAACGGTACCGTAACATCCGTAGGAATGTCTTCCTACGAAATATCCATACTCCTTTTGGGGAGAAATATAATCCACACCTCTTACGGGGAGAAATATCCACATCTCATAGGAAGAATCCACACCATTTACGGGGAGAAATATAATCCACACCCCTTTTGGGGAGAACAACTATGGCATTGTCAAAATCATCAGTATAGTTAAAAATCCACATCCCTTACGGGAAGAAATACATTTTCACACCACATCGTCAAAAATCCACACCCCTTATGGGGAGAATATAAACCACATCCCTTTCGGGGAGAATTTCCAAAATCAAGTTTTTCACTCTCCTTTTTAAAAGTACCACCAATTTCAGTAAAAACCAGTTTTCCACCTTTGTACCACCAATTTCAGTAAAAACTGTTTTTCCACCTTTGTTTTTAGAAAGCCAAGCATTTTTAGAAAACCATATATTTTTCACTCTCTTTTCAAAACCATCCATATCCAACGAAAATTATTTTTAAACCTTCTTTTTAGAAACCAACACAATTCCCCGGAAATTCATTTTACCAACTCACCCCAAAAACCTGCTTGATCTATATCATTTATGAAATCGTACAGTGTAAGTAAACACATATATCATCATATATATACATAGAAAATAGTTTGGCAAGAAGACAATACACTCACCTGAATATCTGATTTTGTAAACTTTAACTGACTAGCCTCAATCAGAACTCTGGTGCCTGCAAATCTAATGGTGACATGGCCTAAATTAATATTTTATGTAAACATAACTTAATCATGAATTGTGGACCCTAAATTTTATAATTTCCTATTCCTCGCACTTTATTATGAAATTTACTATATTGAATTTATTCGTGTAAACGGTCTCACTATTTCTTATCGCCATTTCGACATTTTTCACGCGAACACATAATGCTAAATTCAACGATAATGATAACATGTATTTTACATTGAGACAATTAAATGTATATAATAAAGAAGTGCAAAATTTTACCTTCCCCGAATTTTTCACCAGTCGAGAGATTGGATTTATGTTTTAGTGGGGTGGTTTGTGTAATTTCCTTTTTTTTTTTCCTTTCTCTTTCTTCTTCCCTGGTTTTCTGCTTCTACTCTGGACGCTGGACTCACCAGCCGACCCTCATTCCCATCTTTCTCTCTTCTGCTTCAGTTGTGGACTCAGTCGGCACAACCCACACACAGTAACATACCCATGTACACCCACATAATCGCTAGAGGAAACAACGACGATTTCGCCCTCACACACCCACAACGATGAACGGAAAACAGAGCACCCCCTTTCAACGGACCACCTCTGCCGATCACCTACTGATCACACTCATCACACACATATACACTAGCTCAAAACAGAAGACACCCGCAAGGCTGAACCCCTATACATTCCACCGGTGAACGGCACCCACACAGTCGACATCTGTCTCTCTCTAACTTTCCATTGCCGGCAATGATCAAAACCAAAATGCCGGCGACCAAATTCTCACACCAAGCACACACCATACACACAATACAGCTGACGACGAGTCAAACACATCACCGAACACTCACCGGACGACCGACGATGATCACCCACTTGCCAGACCCGACTTGTCTCTCTTCTTCTTCTTTCTTTTTCATTTCTGCTTCCTGTTCTGCTCGGGTTGGAGCTCCCATCGATCTCCTTCCTCAACGCCGGCCAACTTTCACTTCTCCCGCCGATCTTCACCGCCAACGATCCGAGCACACATACACACTCAGAAAACTCACACACACACCCTCGATCACATACCCATAACTAAACACACACCTACCCACTTCTCTGCCGACTTAACTCCACGACCGACGACCGAAAAATATATCCACATACACACGCATATCCACATACCTTTACCGAACAACGGCGACGAAGCACGCACCACCGGAGCGAAACGTCCCAATAGCACACAGTCACACACACACGCACTAAGTCATGCAAACCTACCGTTGGTGACGTCACACAACCAAACCCACCGTCAGAGAAATTTGGACGACGGCAACACCCAAAACCCACTTCGGCGGACTCTCTCTCTCTTCGGTTCTCTTTCTCTCTCTCTTCTCCTTCGCGATTCTTTTCCTGATTTCTATATATATATATATATATATATATATATAAAGAATTTACACAATCCTCTTATTTTTAGTTAAGATTTTAATTAAACCCATTCTCATTGTAATGGTTTGAAAAATTACAATTTGATTCCAAAAATTTAACTTTCACATAATTAATTTACACCATCCACCCCAATTTATCTGAAACATTTTAAAATGCGATTTCAATCATACGCATATCACAGATCGGGGTCTTACAATTCTTCCCTCCTAAAGAAAATTTCGTCTCGAAATTTATCAGTCAATAGAAATTAACCACTTAATCAAATCCTTTATACATTAGATGTGCACCACATAGTTACAATTGTCATACCTTATTCTAGACCCATTGGTTTCTATGTAGGGTCCCATAACCTAACGTCACCCTTAATTCGTAACAGACAATTTCCATCAAATCATTTTCATATTCATTGCAATATTTTTATTCGCAGTAGTCAACATTATATCTGATATCCAGCAAACAGGGTGTACCTTGGTTGGTAACACCTATTCCAGACAACCAACTGTCTCATGTTTCTAATGCTTCCACTGCGCTACTCTGATAAAATCAAAATCAGCAACAACACTATATGATTAAAATATTTCGGTAATTTCAGTAAATTGGGTCCATTTCATTCCGACATAACCAGCACCTATCCGTTTCTTCCAACATTTTTCAGTCACCCCGTTCGCAACATTATTTCCATTCAACATGTTATTCAACAAAAATCACCACCAGTCTCATAAGCGCAGATAACCTAACCATCATTAATCTCAATATCTACCTTAAATATTCAATGCTCTCATAAGCATTTTCTAATATTACTACTAGCTCACAATCCACCAAAACCACATGATTACAACTCAAATATATGCAACAGGTCATTTATAAAAATTTCTTTTATGCCTCCACATTTGATCAAGTCCCTGACATGATCTCGTGCTTCAATTCCGTTTCAACCTACCTATCATGCTTCAAACATATATCCACGTATATATGCGAAACAAAGGACATAGGTACGCCCTAATCACATACATTCTAATAATTACGAATTACTGACTATAAAACATTGTATCATGAATATATATCAACTCAAGGATATTTCAAATTATTATTTTCCCATGAAATCTCAATAACTTCCAATTTTCAATAAAAATGTAGCCACATCAAGCTATTTCTAAAACTCAAAAAAAATTCATTCTCCTATCTCAGTTCAGTCTATTGACTGGAATCCTGCATCCTGGTCATATAGCGCCTGATATGATGCCACCTTGATCGTCAACAAAATGTCTATTAGTATAAACAGATTTCATTAACGCCGCACAACCATCCCCCTTACCAGATACTTTCACAACACAACCCCTCAACATATCTTCCAACACCTGAATTGTATTTCTTGATAAACCGTTAATCCACAAATGAAACAAGGTATCAACTTCCACTTGGACACCTTAAGGAGTATGGAAATTCGACCCGAACGTTCAAATAATTATCAGCTCCTGATACTACAGTTTCCCCTATACAACTTTTCCAATAGATTTTTTTTTTTTGAGTTTCCTCCGCGGACTGTTCATACAATGATGACTTACTTCGCTTTGATAACAATTATCATCCAGATCACAATACGGCGACAACACTTATGATTTCAGAATTCCAGTTCCAAAATTTTGAATAACCGGTCAATAGAATTCCAAGAGCCATTGATCCTTATCCATGTAAAATTCAACATCCAATTTTATTCGACATCCAATTCACTTTCGATTTAACATAATTATCTTAATCCAACCTTATTCGATATTTGCATTGAACTGATGCATCATGCAACCAAACAATCCCGTCAATATATATATATATATACTGAGCAAACGCCTCAAGAAAATATTCCTCGAACTACTCTCCCCTTTCCCTTCTGGAATAGGTCAAAGCTACAATAATCCACCTAGAGATTACGTTACTTTTCAATCTTAACTTTACTAACAAATCACCGAACAACAAATACTGCGATTTCCCATTTCCATCCCAATCTACTAATAATCCTCACGCAATCACAATAGTTTAGTATTACCGGGGCATTGCATATATTGTTCTATGCACATCTTTTAAGGTCTCTTCCATCGATGGGCATTAATACAACTACACATTTTATTTCAAATCCTCAAAACTTCATCATCATTTCTGACACGCTAATAGAGTTTATTTCCACGCCCTCGCTAAACCTTCTTAGCTAGACATCCGACTTTTAACTTACTATAATACGGTCAATCAATGCTGTTTTCAAAATCAAAATTTTAAACTGCGTTACCATCTGACCAACCGCCCACTAAACTTACAAGGGTCTCAACTCAACCCATAAAGTAATATGAACAACTTACTCACAAATTTCCAGCCCGAAATATTCTCTATAGTCAGCCCTGTGACCATTTTCCATTCTCTTCTTCTCTAATCTTTCCCAACTGGACATCTAACGTCTGAGCTTCTATCATACAATCGATAAATATCAATTTCACATTTAAAAGCTCAATTAGTGTGGTCATTCGACCAATACTCATATTTATTGCATTTGGCATACAATTACCCAATTAGGAACACATTCTGGAGATATTCTACAAGCTCTTCTCTACTCTCAATCGGATCACCATTTTCACCACGTCACAGTTTTCTAACCTTCAATTGAGAATACCCTACTCAAACATCTGACACCCTATTTTGTTGTAGTCGATTTAATAACCCATCCATTCTAACCGATGAGTTACCAATTCCAGATCTTTATGGAAAAACACACCAGGTCTATGTAAATCATGAGTTGATAGTCTAATTTATTGTAATGACCCGGTTTCCCAAGGCCGTCGCAAGGTTTCTCCTATTAAAGACTTCCTAAATTGAAAACAAACTTACTCCAATTCTCAATATTCCGCAATTTTTTTATTTTTTATTTTTTTTAACACCAAGAAGATTATTTAGATTCAGCTAAGTGCTACCAATCGTTGACTTAATTTAATTCACTCATTTTTTTTTATTTTTTTTATTTTTTATTTCACCACAATGACCATCTTTAAAGTCCCAAGATTATAATTTCGAATCTCAATTTCCTACATTTTATCAACACAAGTATATTTAATCAACTTACTGAGCCGAACGTTCACTTTCCTAAAATTATGGAACTTAATCACGCTTACTAGTAACCTGTCAATTCTCGAAACTACATAGGGAAAATCCCTAGTTACTACAATATCCACCGCCGAAACTCGTTTGAACTGATGCCCAGCACCTGCGCACGTACTGAATTGTGATATCTTTTCTTTAACACTTTTCTAACCTCCTAGACCCACTATCAGACTAACGGAGGTACTAGATATGCCTTCCCAACAATACATACTTTTATTCATCATAAATTTGACTCTACTTGCAACTTTATATTACTTATTCAAATGGACTATATTTACACGCACCTACTATCCTCCTAGACCCACAATCCTTAGCTATTTCCTATATATCATTTTTTTTAATTTCGTTTGTTATATCCAAACGCTTTTACTCTACCTTTTTGTCAACTCGGAATGTTTTTCTCGCCACAGATTTCTCACATTCTTAGTTCTAACTACACAACTTCCTTTTTAATATCATAATAAGATTCTTTTCCAACTTAAGTGTGTTCTGCTATACATATACTATCCAGTAATTAATAATGACTTATCGGGTGCTACCTCTAGTTATCACATCATCATATACTGTGCATATAGTTGTGTCTCAATTAAAATCTCACATTTCCCAACTATTTATACTTCCATAATCGCGATCTACCCATTACCACCACCACCAACACAACATCACTCAAATTCACCAACTGGAAATATCACCATTTTATTGCATCATTGCCTACCAGCAAGACAACCAACCATGCATAATGCCAATGCAATAACTAATGAAATGAAAGAACTAACACTCACGTACCGAACTAACTTATTGACACCCTATCTCAAGCCCCCTACTGACTAAACGACTGGGACGTTGTACGCGCGAGGATTTCACATCATTGTCCTCGCAGTATTGACTACTAGCAAATATACGAGGTCTAGTTTTAATATAATGGATCTTGTAAGATCGGATATCGTTCCACTGGGAAATACGTGTAATTCGGTTGAGTATTGTGATTTAAATAATTTCGTATTATCTCGACTAATCATAATTTGTTTGTTTTCTATTTAATATACTAAGATAAACAACAACTATTAGGTTAGTTCTAATTACACTAATTACTTAGGTATTGATCTCTTTCATATAATGCATAATCGACGTCATTTAGTTAGTTATAACGGTTTTTATCTAATCCGATAATTTCTGTATCAATAACTCCTCCACTACCTCTCCCGAGTGTAAGACGGGGGATTACACGACTTCGTGTCAACGAAGAAGTCCCCTTCAATGCCTTAACGACCCTAGGTCGCGTGAGTTTTGAGCCAACGTCATGGGTTGCATATGTTCAAATGCCCTCTCGGGTCGTTAGAACGTCACGTTGTATTTACCCTAGTTCGAATCCGGGGTTATCTCTCCCAAGTGTCAAACCCCGTATTCTTGGTTTATCAATACAAGCATAATATCAAGAATAACAGTAAACATAATCGGATTTAGACAAACAACACGTTAAGTAACATTAATTCATTCAACTAAACAATTACATGATTTCAACTATACCTAAGTAACATTTAACTACTACTACAAGATCTTAGCTATATACCATAGAAAATAAGAGGGATTCAACATTCTTAGATATGAAAAAGTAATTACAAAGATAAAAACAAGAGAAGAACGATCAAATCTGGAAGTGAAACGGTCTACTGTCGCTAATGATCGATCTGCAAGTGATTCGTCTTTGTCCGAATGATGAATCTCCTTCTTGGTCTTCAAAATATAGCTTAAGAACTCTCTACTAGGGTTAGGGTTTATCAACAACCTTTTTTAGACGTGGAAAAGGGGTATAAATAGGCCTGGGTTCAAAAATATCTAAACAAATATTTCCCACTGTTCTGCGAAATACGCCTAGGCGGTAGAATCTTCGCCTAGGCGGAGTTTAAGTCGATTAGAATTCTGCCTAGGCGATAGTTTATTCGCCTAGGCAGAGTTTAAGTTGGTTAGAATTCTACCTAGGCAATGGTTTATTCGCCTAGGCGGAGGACTAACTTCTTCTCTTCTTTCATTCTGACGGAATTCCGCCTAGGCGGTAGAAACTTCGCCTAGGCGGATTTACAGCAGTTCAGCACCACCAGCAGTTCAGCACTTCCAGCGTTCTGATGGAATTCCCCCTAGGCGGTGGAAATTTCGTCTAAGCGGATTTCAACTTTTTAGCTTCTCAACTTTCTGATGGATTTCTGCCTAGGCGGTGGAAACTTCGCCTAGGCGGATTTCAATTTTTCAGCATTTCATCTTTCTGACGGAATTTCGCCTAGGCGAATTTGCGCTGTAACTTTGAAACCTCTTTTTTTCATCTTTTGGCTATCCTTTTTTCCACCATTTCACTCCGTTTCTCGATTGTTTACGTCCCTACTCCAGACTTATAAAAATAGCTAACAATATATTAAAACTTAAATAAAATACTCGAAAACTGGCAAATTTGGTTTAGAATTAGATAGGTATTTTACACCTATCAAATACCCCCAAACTTGAAATTTTGTTAGTCCTCGAGCAAAACACCCTAACACTAAATAACACTAACTACACTAATTAGCTAATTTCTAACTAAAAATAAGTAATCATTAACAAATAAGAAGTACACACCTGTGAGATTTAAGTTCAAACAACGAGACCATGTGGTTCTTCTCTCAACAACCCGTAATAAGATCCGGTTAAAGAATAACACACACCATGTGGTGTTCCAGAATTTCAACACTCAATATCAGTTAAAAATCATTTTAAATCCAATTGAAATATGTGTGTGTGAGAACTCGGATGTATAACTAATTAAACACTGGATTGGATTATTCAATGAATAATGTCATGACTTAAACTTGTTAAAACATTCAGGAAAGCCATATGCTTGACTGGGCTCAACTATCCACTAATGTAGGTTTGGACATTCACCGAGATTAACAGGGCTTGGTCTGGCTTTGGAGAACGACCAAGGGTATCGTAGAAATAGAAACTCATTATAATTTTAACGATACCCGAGGCACAAACACTTGTCACTAAATCTCTCTCATAACCCCCTATCTTTGAAGATATAACCCTGAACAAGATTTTGTAAACTTGTATTCACTTGTCACAATAACCGAGATTAAACACTATATTCACATAGTGGTGTTCTTTTTTTTTTTTTTTTTTTTTACCACACACGCCCAAACTTATTCAATTATGTACAATTTTAGGGGAACGTAAATATAACTAAAGGATTGACAAGTGAATACTCATATACTTAACAAAAAACATTTAAACTAAAACCCCAATTGCCCGCTTCAAGTTAGCATAATCTAATGCTACTTGTTTTCACTCAATTTTTAATTTTATTCTTAGAGACAATGGTTTTGAAAGATTTACTTGGTTGAAGTATAGAAATGGTTTAGAATTGAAAAGTTTATGGCTTGGACAGGAGAACGAGGGAAAAATTTTCAGGTTAGTTTCAAACGATTCAAGCGATAAAAATGAAGGCCTATATTATGCCTCTGGAATTACCTTACCTATAATTTCGCCTCAAGTCTCCCCCAATCAAGTTATAGATTCCTTATTTATGTCATGATCTTATTACTGAATAATCGGCATCAAATCGTTCAACTAATTATACAACGAATTTATGTGATCGTGCGATTTAGGATCAAAATAATTTTTACCTAATCGACATGCTAAGCACACAAAACACACATGAATGGCATTACCCCTGACCTCAAAATGCAATTTAGGGGGAAATTTTCATCATCGGGACATGGTTCGGACGAACTCAAAAACTTAGCATGCATGTACAACTATATTCATTAACAATTCTACTCTAATTATACCAACTAATATTACTTATGCTAATTATCCTTACACATGCATAGCTAAAGATTACACATGCATAACAAAAAGAATTTCAAAATTTACAAAAATTTAACATTAATATCATTATAAGCAAAAAAATTTGTACACAAAAAGAATTTTTGTCCCATTTACATAAAAAAAAATTCATCCTTTATATCCCCCCCCCAAAAAAACAAAAACTACATACTTGCAAGTCATATACCCCCAAACTTGAATGAGGTAGTGTCCTCACTGCCTAAGCAGCGAACTCAATAGCAGAATAGAAATATACGTATTGAAAACTGGTGCGGACACATACCTAGGAGCGAAGACATACAAGTCTAACCTCATACCGTTCATTGGGGAGGAGATGGTGGTGGCGGCTCATCAGTCTTGGAAGGCGGCACGGTCTTATAATGCGCCATGTCGATTCTGAGGTGCTCAAATAAAACTCTTTGGTTCTAATCTTATTGCCGAATGTAGTTATACATGTAGCTCTCCATTCGAGAAAAAATTGCTTGGAGCTGGCTCATATCGGACTGGAGACTACGGACATCTCGTGAAATCTGGGCGAGTTAGTCGTGGTGGGTTTTGGGCGTCGGTGGCTCTGAAGGGCCAGCTTCTTCCTCTTCCGGACCCTCTTCTGCCTCACCTGGTCCGCCATTCCACAACCTGTTAATCATTGCAAGATTGAGTGGCTTTATAGGTTTAAAGGGGTTTGTGGACGTGACACGAACTCCGGCACGTTGAAAGAGAGCAGTGAGGAAGGAGGGAAAAGAAAGGCCACCATTCGTTGTCCTGGCAGTATGAATTGCTGAAGAATAAATGTGCCAACCGACGTTAACGGGCGTCCCTCTTTCAATGCCGTATAACATAAATGCTCACTTCTTGGAAACATCGGACACATGGGAGGTAGGGAGCAGATTGGCGCAGATAAATTGATGCCAAATCTTGGGGATCGGTTTAAAAAACCACGCCTTGAAAATGGCTTGACCCTGCCATGTGTTCCTCCACTGGGCATTTCCCGTTGTCAGGGCTTGAATCACCGCACTCATAGTTGGTGTAGCAGCATTAGATAAATCTCGGGAGGCTTTCGGCCCCGTCAATCCAAGCAACTCGTTAAAGTGGTCCGCACTGAACATAATTGGGATGTTCTGGACCCTTGTCTGAAATCCCGTGGCCTCGGTAATGTTTGCATAGAACTCGCATACAATGGCCAAATCCCCTGGTGGGGGTGGAGCACAAAACTGTTCCCATCTTCTTTGTTGAATGACGGTCCTGAATTCTTCAGGGAGTTCATGCAGAGGTTCAAACCCCCTCTGTCGAATGCCGGGACTCTCACGTTCATGATTATTGAAATGGTCCTCGGCTTGCTTGGAGACAAATTTTAGAGAGTTGAAGTCCGAGGCAACCGGAGGTTCTTCCGTTCGTGGTTGCTTGGATGCGCGCCGCTTTGCCATTTTTCCTGTAAATCACAATCATAACACCAACCACAATAATAACAATAGAACTCACAATTCAAACCCTGGTCAGCGAACACACAATACCCTATTTTATCAAACATATGCCAACCAAAACCAAATAATACAAATTTCATAAGATATCCCACCAACCAAAACCAAATCATATTTTTGTCGTAATGTAGAGTAAAATAAATGATTCAAAATGTATATCAACACAAAAACATGATAGGGTTTACCAAAAATCATTCCTAAATCCCTTATAGCATGAAAAACATAATCTAAGGTTTAAAGGGGTTTAGGGTTCTTGCCAAATCCAATGATTTTTGAAACAAATAAGCAAATGAAGCAAATATTTCAACAATTAAATGAAAAATAGGATCATTTACACTTACTTGTTGAAATTTTTTGATCAAATCACTTGAGAATGGCGATCTCGTACTGTTTCCCCGTTTAACCCTAGATTTTCGAAAATGGAAAGAGGAATCCCACGTTTGGACAAAGATTTTTGGTGAAAATCCAAGTTTTTCTCAATGTAGGATGAATCTTCACAGGTAGGAAAGGATTTGGGATGGTGAAGTTGAGAGGTTTCTTGAAAATTTTAGGAGGGAAGTGCCGTTTGCGAAGGAGACCACTGTATTTTAAAACAGGGCTGTCGTGACTTCGCCTAGGCGGAGGTTTTTCCGCCTGGGCAAACTAGCGCCTTTTTCTTTTTAAAAACCTTCTGGTGTTAATCCGCCTAGGCAGTGGTTTTTCCGCCTGGGCGAATTTACACCAGTGTGTTTCCCTTAATTCTGTTGTAAATCCGCCTAGGCGGTAGTTTTTTCGCCTGGGCGAATATACGACAGTGTGTTTCCCTTGATTCTGTTGTAAATCCTCCTAGGTGGTGGTTTTTACGCCTAGGTGAATTTACACTAGTATAGAAACTCAGCCTTTCTTCATTTTTCCGCCTAGGCGAATCTACAGCAGTGTAGAAACTCAGACTTTTTCTTCCTATTTCTGCCTAGGCAGTGGTTTTTCCGCCTAGGCGAATTTAAGCCAGTGTGAAATTTTGGCTGGTTTCCTTCAGGTTTTCACATTTTTGCCCTACACCTCTTACTTCCACTTCATTCCTCAAACGATTTTTTAGCATGCACTTCAATCCTAAGTATCTAGCCTCATCAATTCACCACAAAAAAATAATAATATTCCGAGATCAACACGATCTCCAAAAAGTAATTTATACAAAAGTTGGGAATATTCGGTACCCTCGATGACATATCAAAAGATGGTGCTTGGTTTTACGTCCGTAGATGGACGTTTATGAATTCCAGCTCTATCCTTTAACGAGGGAGATGTTCTCCACAACTCGCTCTTCATCCTTGAAGTAGTTCTTGATCTACTCCCCGTTGACTCAGAAAGTTCGTCCGTCTTTGCCTTCTAACCCGATAGCTCCAAATAGATATATATGCTTGATCCGGAACGGTCCAGACCACCGAGACTTCAACTTTTTGGGAAAGAGTCTCAGCCTTGAGTTAAACAATAGAACTTATTGGCCTGGACTAAACTCCATCCGGACTATCATTTTATCATGCCACCTCTTCGTTTTATCTTTGTAGAGCTTGGAATTCTCATAAGTCTCGTGCTAGAATTCCTCCATTTCATTTAATTGGAGGAGACATTGCGCATTAGAAGCCTTTAGATCAAAGTTGAGCTTCTTAATCGCCTAGAATGCACGGTGCTCCAATTCAACGGGCAAATGACACGCTTTCCCAAACACCAATCGATACGGCGACATGTCGATCGGTGTCTTAAAAGCCGTGTGGTATGCCCATAAAGCATTATCAAGCTTCACCGCCCAATCCTTGCGATTAGTATGAACCGTTTTCTCCAGAATTAGCGTGATTTCTCGGTTTGAAACTTCAGCTTGGCCATTTGTTTGTGGGTGGTATGGTAGTGCCACCTTGTGCCTCACTCCATACTTTTCCAACAAGGCATTGAGCATTATGTTACAGAAGTGGGTCCCCTCATCACTGATTAAGGCTCGAGGTGTCCCGAACCGTGTCATGATATTTTGTTGAAGGAACTTTAACACCACTTTGGCATCATTGGTAGGTGTTGCCACGGCCTCGACTCATTTGGACACATAATCCACCGCTAGCAGAATATACTCCTTGCCAAATGACGGCGAAAATGGCCCCATGAAATCTACGCCCTACACATCAGACAACTCAAGCTCAAGAATAGACGTCAATGACAATTCATGCCTTTTTGATATGTTACCCACCCTTTGACATCTATCACAAGTTTTCACAAACGTATATGAATCCTTAAACAAAGAAGGCCAGTAAAAACCTGATTGAAGTACTTTCGATGCTGTCTGAGTCGCACCAAAATGGCCACCACAAGGTGATGAATGGCAATGGTAGAGAATACTCACCATTTCCTCCTCCGGAACACATCTCCGGATCACCTGATCAGCACATTTCTTGAATAACAATGGATCGTCCCACAAATAATACTTTGCATAAAAAAGAAACTTCTTCCGTTGAGCTCTCATCAACTCGGGTGGTAACACATTATAGGCAAGATAGTTAACCATGTCCGCATACCAAGGAAGTGCATTTTCGACTGAAAATAGTTGTTCGTCAAGGAACACTTCCGTGATGCTAGACTCCCAACCAATGTCTTCTTGAATCAACCTTGATAAATGATCAACACCAACATTCTCACTCTCCTTTTTATCCCTTATCTCAGCATCAAACTGTTGCAATAGAATAATCCACCTTATCAATCTCGGCTTGGCATATTTCTATGCAAATAAGTACGGGATAGCCGCGTGATCCGTGTAGACGATCACTTTCAACCCAATGATATATGACCGGAACTTATCACAAGCAAAGACCACCGCTAGTATTTCTTTCTCAGTTGTGGTGTAATTCTCTTGGGCGTCATTCATTATTTTACTTGCATAATAGATCAAGCAGAAGATCTTCTCCTTCCGTTGGCCTAACACCACGCCAACAGCATAGTCACTCGCATCGCACATTATCTCAAATGACATCTCTCAGTCCGGAGCGACCATTATTGGAGCCGTGATCAACTTCTCTTTTATCGTTTTAAAAGCCTCCATGCAAGTCTCATTGAATTCAAATGAAGTATCCTTCTCAAGAAGGTGACATAACGGCTTCACCGTCTTCGAGAAGTCCTTAATAAAGCGCCGGTAAAAATTGGCATGCCCCAAGAAACTTCGAACTCCTTTCACATTAATCGATGGAGGAAGCTTCTCAATCGTTTCAATCTTTGCTCGGTCCACCTCAAGCCCCTTGGAAGAGACTCGATGACCCAAGACGATCCCCTCTTTAACCATAAAGTGGCACTTCTCCCCATTAAGAACTAAATTTTTCTCTTCACATCGGTCAAGAACAAGCGCCAGATTGTAGAGACAGTGATCAAAAGACGACCCAAAGATTGAGAAGTCATCCATGAATATTTCCATTTTCTCTTCCACCATATCAAAAAATAATGCCATCATACATCGTTGAAACGTTGCCGGTGCATTGCAAAGGCTAAACGGCATACGTCTATAAGCAAACGTCCTATACGGGCATGTGAAAGTAGTCTTTTCTTGGTCCTCCGATGCAATGGCTATTTGATTGTAACCGGAATAGCCATCAAGAAAGCAGTAGTACTCATATCCGGCTAACCGATCTAGCATTTGGTCAATGAAAGGAAGAGGAAAATGATCCTTCCTCGTCGCCTTATTCAATCTCCTATAATCAATACACACACGCTATCCCATAATGGTCCGTGTCGGAATAAGGTCGTCCTTATCATTCTTTACCACCGTCATGCCTCCTTTCTTGGGCACCACTTGCACCGGGTTAACCCACTCACTATCGGATATAGCATATATAATTCCCGCATTCAAGAGCTTCAACACCTCTGCTCTCACCACTTTCTTCATGGCCAGATTTAGCCACCGTTGATGTTCAATGGAGGGTTTGAACGCATCCTCCATCAAAATCTTATGCATGCATACCGACGGACTAATTCCTTTGATATTCGAAATAGACCAAGCAAAAATGGATCGATGCCTCTTCAAGATTCTCAACAGCTTACTCTCCTCTTCTTCCGTTAAAGTTGATGAAATTATAATCGGATCGGTCGAATTCTCTCCCAAAAAGATATACCGAAGATGTTCGGATAATTGCTTGAGTAATAATCTACCGTGAGGCGGATTTGATTTCTCGGGAGAGTTTTCAACTTCTTCAATTTCTGCCACCTGAATAGGATCCTCTACGTCTTTAGGTTGAACATCTAAAGTCAGCATGTAGTCCACCACATCAAGGTCCGTGGTAGAGCATTCCTTACAAAGATCCCCCATAGATAAGGAACTTGTGAGAGTATGCTCTAACGAATCCATCTCCATGTTTGCAAGAAAGAATTCCCTCACGCAAGAGTCCACAACATCAACTCGATTGCAATTGGGAGGTTCATCCAAAAAGTTCATAGTTTTGAAAATGTTGAACCTTATCTCTTCATCATTAACTCTTAACATTAGATTGCCATTATGCACATCAATCAAGGCCTTTCCCGTTGCAAGGAAAGGTCTTCCTAAGATGATCGGGATTTCTCTGTCTTCTTCCATTTCAAGTACAACGAAATCCACCGGGAATATGAATTTGTCTACCTTCACTAGCACATCCTCAATGATTCTCTTTGGATAGGTTAACGAACGATCCGCCATTTGAAGAGAGATCATCGTCGTCTTTGCACTTCCTAGTCCTAACTTTCGATAAACGGAAGAAGGCATCAAATTAATACTCGCCCCAAGATCACAAAGCGCCTTATCAAAATGAGATTTCCCGATAGTATACAGAATTGTGAAACTACCTGGATCCTTCAATTTGGTAGGCAACTTCCTTTGTAGTATTGCACTACACTCCTCCATTAGCTTCACCATTTCGTAATCCTCCAACTTTTGCTTCTTTGTCATGATATCTTTCAAGAACTTGCCATAGTTGGACATTTGTTACATTGCATCTGCAAAAGGTATGTTGATGTGGATTTTCTTGAAAATTTTAAGAAATTTTTTGAATTGAGCATCCAACTTCCTCTTTTGGAACCTTTGAGGATATGGAAATAGGGTTAATAGAATCGGTGGATTCTCTGAAAATGTTACTCTACCCGGCATCACCCTTTCATCTCTTCTTTTCTCCTCGACTTTCTCTTGGTTCTTATCCCCATTCAAGTCTTCACTCGGCTTCTTCTTTCTTTCATCGGTTTTTTCTTCAACTTTCTCCTCCGCACTAGTTCTCGGTTCATCATGATGAAACTCACAACTCACTCCTAGTTCGGTTTCCATAGGCCTACTCACCTTCACGTCTCTTCCACTTCTCAACTTAATCGTCTTGCATTCCCGAGAGTTGGTTTCCGTGTTGCTTGGAAACTTTCCCTTTTGTTGCTCTTGGATGGACCTAGCAAGTTGCGCGATTTGAGTCTCCAACGCCTTCACTGTGGCGTTGGTGTTTGTACAAGTTATATCGATAGAGTCCAGTCGTGTTTCATGTTTGTTCAGCCGGTTATGCGTCTCACGCATCATAGTCTGAGTCTCCTTCATAAACGAACCCAATACTTCATCCAAATTTGACTTGGGATTATGCATTGGTGGTTGTTGCATTTAACGATTGGATTGCATAGGATATCCCGAAGCTTGATTTCCATACCCCGAAGTGGCCGCAAAGCATTCTGATTATTCGCATATGAGAAGTTCTCATGGTTGCGAAGTCCAGGATTGTAATGAGTCAGAATGTTTGTAGCGGGCCTGAAAGTATAGGCACGATTGTTGAGAAAATGGCATTCCTCGAACACATTATCCAATCCGGATTGAGAACAACTTGCCGCAATCTCCTCCCCTTGACTTGACAAAGCTCCTTTTGTAGACATGGCGACTAATTGATCTGAGAGCTTGGACACTTGGGCCGATAACATTGCAATATGGTCAGATTCTTGGATAGAAGAGACCCGTCTTCCCGTCTTCCTCTCATTCGGCCATTGATAGTTGTTAGCCGCCATTTCTTCCAATAATGCATTAGCTTCGGTAGGGGTTTTGGACAACAATGATCCCCCTGAGGCTGCATCTACTATCGTTCTAGTCTGGCCATCCAACCCGTTATAAAATAATTGGGTTTAAAACCAATCTTGATACCCGTGTTGGGGGCACCTTCTCAATAGGTCCTTGAATCTCTCCCATGCCTCAAACAATGGCTCAAAATCTCTCTGGCGAAACTGCGCAATCTCGCCTCGGAGTTGAGAAGTCTTCGAAGGTGGAAAGAACTTAGTGAGGAACCGTTGTGCAAGGTCCTCCCAAGTATTAATGCTCCCTGGTTGAATCGACTGAAACCAACCCCTTGCTCTATCTCGTAAAGAAAACGGAAATAGCCTCAACCGTATGACATCTTCGGCAACTCCATTTATCTTGACAGTGTCACAAATCTCTAGAAAGGTTGCCAAGTGGACGTTGGGGTCTTCGTGAAGATTCCCGCCATACTGGTTTTGCTGAACCATGTTAATCAAGGCGGGCTTCAACTCAAAGTTGTTTGCCTGGATCGGCTGCCTCCGGATCCCTTAATAGTTATCCAGCATTAGTGGCCGATAATAGTTCCTAAGGACTCATTGTGGCCTCTCTTGCTCCAGAGGCTAAAGTGCGTGCGGCTCCGGTGGTTGTGGAACATTTTCACGTGCTCCGGCCATAACGGTAGCTTTTTCTTCTTTCTGTTTACCTATCCGTTGACTACGCCACATGTACTACTTAATTCAAATAAATAAATCAAATAAATAAATTAATTGAATGAAATTAAAAGCAAAAGAATTATCGTGATTAAAATTCAACTACTTGATCACAATATCAACTTAATTGAAAAACACCGTATGATCCCCGACAAAGGCACCAAAAACTTGTACGCGCGAGGATTTCACATCATCGTCCTCGCGGTATTGACTACTCGCAAGTATATGAGGTCTAATTTTAATATAATGGATTTTGTAAGATCGGATATCGTTCCACTGGGAAATACATGTAATTCGGTTGAGTATTGTGATTTAAATAGTTTCGTATTATCTCGACTAATCATAATTTGTTTGTTTTCTGTTTAATATACTAAGATAAACAACAACTATTAGGTTAGTTCTAATTACACTAATTACTTAGGTATTGATCTCTTTCATATAATGCATAATCGACGTCATTTAGTTAGCTATAACGGTTTTTATCTAATCCGACAATTTCTGTATCAATAACTCCTCCGCTACCTCTCCCGAGTGTAAGATGGGGGATTACACGACTTCGTGTCAACGAAGAAGTCCCCTTCAACGCCTTAACGACCCTAGGTCGCGTGAGTTTAGAGCCAACGTCATGGGTTGCATACGTTCTAACGCCCTCCCGGGTCATTAGAACGTCACGTTGTATTTACCCTAGTCCGAATCCAGGGTTACTTCTCCTGAGTGTCAAACCCCGTATTCTCGGTTTATCAATACAAGCATAATATCAAGAATAACGGTAAACATAATCGGATTTAGACAAACAACACGTTAAAGTAACATTAATTCATTCAACTATACCTAAGTAACATTTAACTACTACTACAAGATCTTAGCCATATACCATACAAAATAAGAGGGATTCAACATTCTTAGATATGAAAAAGTAATTACAAAGATAAAAACAAGAGAAGAATGATCAAATCTGGAAGTGAAACGGTCCATTGTGGCTAATGATCGATTCGCAAGTGATTCGTCTTTGTCCGAATGATGAATCTCCTTCTTGGTCTTCAAAATATAGCTTAAGAACTCTCTACTAGGGTTAGGATTCATCAAAAACCTTTTTTAGAATTGGAAAAAGGGTATAAATAGGCCTAGGGGTTCAAAAATATCTAAATAGATATTTCCCACTGTTCTGCGAAATGCGCCTAGGCGGTAGAATCTTCGCCTAGGCGGAGTTTAAGTCGGTTAGAATTCCGTCTAGGCAATGGTTTATTCGCCTAGGTGGAGGACTAACTTCTTCTCTTCTTTCATTCTGACGGAATTCCGCCTAGGCAGTAGAAACTTCGCCTAGGCGGATTTATAGTAGTTCAACACCTCCAACAGTTCAACACTTCCAGCGTTCTGATGGAATTCCGCCTAGGCAGTGGAAACTTCACCTAGGCGGATTTCAACTTTTCAGCTTCTCAACCTTCTGATGGATTTATGCCTAGGCGGTGGAAACTTCGCCTAGGCGGATTTCAACTCTCAGTGCTTTCAACCTTCTGACGGATTTCTGCCTAGGCGGTGGAAACTTCGCCTAGGCGGATTTCAACTTTTCAGCATTTTATCTTTCTGACGGAATTTCGCCTAGGCGGATTTGCGCTGTAACTTTGAAACCTCATTTTTTTCATCTTTTGGCTATCTTTTTTTCCACCATTTCGCTCCGTTTCTCGATTGTTTGCGTCCCTACTCTTGACTTATAAAAACAGCTAACAATACTCAAAAATTGGCAAATTCGGTTTAGAATTAGATAGGTATTTTACACCTATCACACGTCCTTCTATCTCATGGTCTTCTACTGACATAGCAACTAACAAGTCTACAGAACCTGTAACCTAGGCTCTAATACTAAAATTGTCACACCCCATCCCGGACACCCGTCACCGTGGGGCCAGTGTGGCGTCGACATGACATCACCTGATCGTTAAACCAACTCATATATTCCAGCAAACATAAAACAATATACAAATCATCTATACAACAAATATTAATTTAGTGCTATGGAGATACACCCGTCCTAAAAAATAATAATATCGAAATATAAATACCCATGAACCTCTCTTAGGTTCACCTCAGATGGCTCATCAAGAAAACCCTCACACAACTCCATCGTAGGATTCTACCTAGCGCCAGTAGGAGACCGACCGACTCCTATCCGCTACACCTGCGAGTGTACTATCTTCTTAGTAAAAATATTTTACAATAATAATTTATTCTACAACATCTAAATGGATCAAACGTAAGTATATAAAACACCACATAACTCGTAAAATCTCAAGAATATAAGCAGTGAAAATAAAACGATATTGATAAGTTCCATTCAATTCCATCTAGTATAAAACCATACCAATTACCATAATAAATAATAAATCACCCAATAATAAATAAAACACCACATCTCAAAACACACACTTCGAACACAACACACACTGGCTAGCCATAGTGATCGTTTAACCTCACGATCGGGAGTTGCAACGGTACCGTGACATCTGTAAGAATGCCTTCCTATGAAATATCTACACCCCTTTGGGGTGAAATATAATCCACACCCCTTTCGGGGAGAAACCATACCCCTTTCGGGGAGAACAATTATGGCATCGTCAAAATCATCAGTATAGTTACAAATCCATATCCCTTACGGGAAGAAATACATTTTCACACCATATCTTCAAAAATCCACACCCCTTATGGGGAGAATATAAACCACATCCCTTTCGGGGAGAATTTCCAAAATCACATTTTTCACTCTCATTTTTAAAAGTACCACCAATTTCAGTAAAAAACAGTTTTCCACATTTGTACCACCGATTTTAGTAAAAACAGTTTTTCCACCTTTGGTTTTTGAAAACCAAGCATTTTTAGAAAACCATATATTTTTCACTCTCTTTTCAAAACCACCCATATCCAATGAAAATTATTTTTAACCATTCTTTTTAGAAACCAACACAATTCCCCGGAAATTCATTTTACCAACTCACCCCAAAAATCTGCTTGATACATATCATTTATGAAATCGTACAGTATAAGTAAACACATATATCATCATATATATATATATATAAAATAGTTTGGTAAGAAGACAGAATACTCACCTGAATATCCGATTTCGTAAACTTTAACCGACTAGCCTCAATCAGAACTCCAGTGCCTGCAAACCTAATGGTGACAGGGCCTACATTAATATTTTATGTAAACATAGCTTAATCATGAATTATGGACCCTAAATTTCATAATTTCCAATTCCCCGCACTTTATTATGAAATTTACTATATCGAATTTATTCGTGTAAACGGTCTCACTATTTTTTATCGCCATTTCGACAATTTTCATGCGAACACATAATGCTAAATTCAACGATAATGATAACATCTATTTTACATTGAGACAATTAAATGTATATATTAAAGAAGTGCGAAATTTTACCTTCCCCGAATTTTCCACCGGCCGAGAGATTAGATTTATGTTTTAGTGGGGTGGTTTGTGTAATTTCCTTTTTCCTTTTTTTTTTTTTTCTTTCTCTTTCTTCTTCGCTGGTTTTCTACTTCTGCTCTGGACGCTTGACTCACCAGCCGACCCTCCTTCCCCTTCCTTTCTTCTGCTTCAGTTGTGGACTCAGCCGGCACAACCCATACACAGTAACACACTCATGTACACCCACACAATCGCTGGAGGAAACAACGATGATTTCACCCTCACACAACCACAACGATGAACGGAAAACAGAGCACCTCCCCTTCAACAGACCACCCCTGCCGATCACCTACTGATCACACTCATTACATATACATACACTAGCTCAAAATAGAACACACCCGCAAGGCTGAACCCCCATACAGTCCATCGGCGAACGGCACCCACACATCCGACATCTCTCTCTCTCTCTAACTTTCCACTGCCGGCAATGATCAAAACCCACACCGTCGGTGACCAAATTCTCACACCAAGCACACACTACACACACAACACAACTGACGATGAGTCAAACACATCACCGAACACTCACCAGACGACCGACGACGATCACCCATTTGCCGGACCAGACTTGTCTCTCTTCTTCCTCTTTCTTTTTCGTTTCTGCTTTCTGCTCTGTTTCGGGTTGGAGCTCCCGTCGATCTCCTTCCTCAACGCCGGCCAACTCTCACTCCTTCCGTCGATCTTTACTGCCAACGATCCGAGCACACATACACACCCAGAAAACTTACACACACACCCCCGATCACATACCCACAACTAAACACACACCTACCCACTTTTCTACCGACTTAACTCCACGACTGACGACCGAAAAATATACCCACATACACACGCACATCCACATACCTTTACCGAACAACGGCGATGAAGCACGCACCACCGGAGCGAAACGTCCCAACAGCACACAGTCACACACACACGCACTAAGTCACACAAACCCACCGTCGGCAACGTCACACAATCAAACCCACCGTCGGATAAATTTGGACGACGGCAACACCCAAAACCCACTCCGGCAGACTCTCTCTCTCTCTCTCCCGTTCTCTTTCTCTCTCTCTTTTTCTTCGCGATTCTTCTCCTGATTTCTATATCTATCTATCTATCTATCTATCTATCTATCTATCTATATATATATATATATATATATATATATATATATATATATAAGATCATGCAGTCGGCCAAGTGGCCTTTCCCCCGCCACTCGTTCCTCTCTGTCTCTGCCTCTGTCTACCGATATATATATATATATATATATATATATATATATATTTATATATAATATATATGATATATAAAGAATTTACACAATCCTCCCCCTATTTTTAGTTAAGATTTTAATTAAACCCATTCTCATTTTAATGGTTTGAAAAATTACAATTTGATTCCAAAAATTTAACTCTTTTCTTTATTTCATTTTTCTTTTCCCTTTTTTTTTTTTTGGAACAAATGAAATGAAACAAGATTAATTAAAACCAATTCAGCTATAAAATGAAGCATAATTATTTTTTTATTATTTTTTTTGCGGGACGGTCAACATGTCGTGTCTACACTACAAAAAAAAAAAAAAAATATGCAAAATTTTACATACCATTTGATTTTTTTTTTTCAATTTATCTTTTTGAGAGAAGATGGTTCAATTAGAATTTAGGATTAAAATATTAATAAGGGGAAAAAATAGATCTGGATCGAGTAAAGAGATTGAGGATACATTATTCTACAACTCAAATATTTATCTCTTATAATACGATATCTCCAAACACAAATATGTTTGTTGATGTGTGTAAAAAAAATTTATATAACAAAATTACACTGGATCCAGTTTAATTACAAAACTACCCTATACTTCAAAACCTAAAAAACAATTCCTTGTTCTCCCTAATTCCAAACTCACACCCATTCCCTTCTCAGTTTCAGCCGCTCCTTCCAAACCCATAACCACCGTCGCCGTCACAAACACAATCGTTGACATAACATCCATCGCCGTCACAGCTGCTGTCGATGCCTCTATTTTCATTGTTAGGCTTCTATTTGGTTGTCGTCGCCTCTACGCTTGCTCACTACATGCGCCTATGCGTTCACTTGCCGCTAGTGTCGTTTTCCCAAAGATCTACTCAGATCTATATGTCAAATCTGCTTAGAGATAGCAACGGTGAGCAACGGTCGAATGGAATTAAGATATGCGTTCGCTCGCCAACAACACCTCTGTGTTCGTTCGACACCAGCGAGGCGCCTCCCATAGATCTAGTGGCAACTAGGAGTGTTCGAAATGGAATCGCGATTATGGTGATGAACAGAGGCAGAACGACGAAATTGGACAAAGACAACGGTTGCACTGCCGAATCTAGCTTCATGGATCTAGCGAGCTCGAGAAACATAGGAGGTGAGAAAGAAAGGAAATGGGGAAGGAGGCCGGTGGAGTGGGAGTTATGGGTAAATTAATTTAATGTTTAATGTTATGATAGTGGGTGAATTAGTTTAATGTTATGATAGTGGGTGGGTTTAATGGTGGACATTCATAATGATGGAAGGTTATGGGACATTAGTTGGTGGGTTTAATAGTGGACATTCGTGATAGAAGGCTGAAGTGAGAGTTTCAATTGAATGTGGGACGTTTGAGTGATAGAAGCAAGGAGATGAGAAATATGGTTGATAATGAGCTCTTGTTCATTCTCAATTTTTTTCTTCCAATTTTAGATATTAGGTTTAATATTATGATAGTGGATGGGTTTAACGGTGGACATTCATTATGATGAAAGGTTGTGGGATGTTAGTGGGTGAATTTCATGGTGGACATTCATGATAGAAGGATGGAGCGAGAGTTTCAATTAAATATGAGACATGTATGTGATAGAACAAGGAGGTAAGAAAAATAGTTAATAATGAGTTATTATTCATCCCAGCCTTTTCTTCCAATTTTATGTAATAGGTATTAGATTTTGTGCAAAGACAAAAGAACTTATAGTAGCTACTAAATTTTGTTAGCTTTCATAGTGATAAAAATTTCTTTTTCAATGGAAGCTATTTAGGTTACGTTTGGTCACTAATAATCGAAAGCGTCTGTAGTCCAACGGTTAGGATAATTGCCTTCCAAGCAATAGACCCGGGTTCGACTCCCGGCAGACGCATGCTGACTATTGGGTTGTATTTTTACGAAAAATAAATTGGGCTCACTGTAATGATTATGAGTAGCTTTAATTTCCTTTGTTAAATTCTTTCATTTGGAAGGATGCGTTTTCTAAGGGCAGACGCATGCTGACTATTGGGTTGTATTTTTACGAAAAATAAATTGGGCTCACTGTAATGATTATGAGTAGCTTTAATTTCCTTTGTTAAATTCTTTCATTTGGAAGGATGCGTTTTCTAAGGGCAGATTTGTACAATGCATTAGAAAAGAAACTTTTATTATATAATCCTCAAAGTTGCATAAAAATTATAAAATAAAATTTTCATTAGTATAATTAATTTTTTAATCATCGAAGTTATATTATAAATAATTTTGTTTACATAAATTAATTAATCCTCTTTGTATATCAATTTACGAATAATGTCATCCTCAAAAAAGTTGCAACCGGCAAACAAAGTGGAACAAATCAAGAACAACTCTTATCTGAAAAACTCAATATTGTGGACATTTCCAATATAAAAAAAAAAAATTTAAAATAATTACCATTTTAATATACATTTCACATTCTTCATTTTGATATCCATATTCTATATTTTTTGATTAATTAATTATTTATTTATTTATTTATTTATTTATTTTTGAATATTCACACCATTATCATATTCGGCGATATTTGGTATGACATGTGTTTTTCACAATCTTTTGAGAATCCACTATCCCATTGTACTCACAAGGGTGATGTCGAATCCAACTATCAAAGTTTATTTACTTTTCCTATTAATATTAGAAACTTAATCTATTGGATTTAATTCAATTCGGTCCCCCCCTTTTTTGGGTAAAAATGAAATGCTTGACAAAAATGTTATTTTTAAAGTTTTTTTGTATGGTCTTTTATTATATTTCTTTTTATTATATTTTTCATTATTCATATGTGCGATCATTCATACTAAATAAAATTTTAGTGTCGCTTTGAATATGTGAACATTCACATCATAGCTTAGTTTTCGATTAACTATCCTTTTGTTATTAATACGTATATATTGTATAAATATGCTAAGTTGGTATGAAAGAACTGTCACGCCGTGGGAAATCCTTCTCTATACAAACACTAACTAAAATTTTAGTGTTGTCTTGAATATGCCAACATACATTATAGTTTAGTTGTTCGATTCACTATCATTTTGTTATTAATATGTATATCTTGTGTGAACATTTATGCTGAATAAAATTTTGTCTTTGAATATGTGAACATTCGCATTACATTAACAACTTGCTACTTAATTTATTTTTTCAATTGACTATGATTTTGTTATTAATACATATATCTTGTGTTTACATTCACATTGAAATAAAATTTTAGTGTTGTTTTAATATATGAACATTTACTCATATTATACTAACTAATTGTGTGAATGTCTACAGATCTACTATCAACACAATTGTACTAAAATGTGAACATTTACAAACTTTTCAAAAATGACACATTCAACAGTAGTTATGTGGGAATGAATTTTGACTGATAACATATGTCAGGCGACTCAAAATACCCAGTTTACGTTCTGATGTTAATCAATGTTGTACATATATATTCATAATTTATATCAAAACTTGTGTTAATGACTATATATTTACTGACTGTACTATTGCACAGATCTGTGACCGTTCACACTGATTCAAAATGGAATATTTAACGTCGGTGCATGTGGGATTGAATATTCATTGATAATAATCTCAGTCCATTCAATTTTACCCAACAAACATTTAATGTTAATCGTTGCTGTTATTGTCACACCCCACCCTGAACACTCGTCATGTGGGGCCGGCGTGACGTGGACATGACACCGCCCAACTGACTAGCCAACCTCAATACGTCAATAACAAAATTGTAAATCTATACAACACATATAATAATCCCATCTGATAGGGATACACCGTCCCGAATATAAATACAATCAAACAAATCCCCTGAGTATCACTTAGATTTTATTTCTGATATCTCGTCTCCAAAACTTTCCTCAAATGACTCCTTTGCATGACCTGCATAACTCTATCTAGCGCCAGTAGGGGACCGACCGACTCCTAGCTATTTTACCTGCGAGTGTACTGCCTTCTTAGTAAAAATATTTTTAAGATAATAATTCAGTCTACAACATCTAAATGGATCAAGCGTGAATATAGAAACAGCACGTAACTAGTAAAATTCTCCATAATATAAGCAGTGAAAATAAAGTAATACATATAAGTTCCATTCCAACCCATCTAGTAAAATAATACCAATCACCATAATAATAAATATCAAATCAATCAATATACGTAAAACACCACATCTCAAGCACACATCCCAAACACACACACTGATCAGCTCTAGTGATCGTTTTAACCTCACGATCGGGAGTTTGCAACGGTGCTGTACCATCCGTAGGATATGCTTTCCTACGAACACCCATCACTCCGCCGAAGCGGATAATCACTGCGCAGTATAAACGTCTAACATCACTCTGCCGAAGCAGATAAACATCACTCTACCGAAGTGGATAACATCACTCCGCCGAAGCGAATAACCTCACTCTACGAAACAGATAAATACTATGACATCGTTAAATCAAATACAGCATCATCGAATCACAACTCAATAAATATCGTCTACTCAACATCGTCACATCACCACATTTATCTCTTTTCCTCAAAACCAACTTTTAAGTCCAAAAATCATATTTCACACTTTCTTTTAAAGAAAACGTCTGATTTTATCAAAACCACTTTTCCACCTTTCATTTTTAGAAAACCAGGCATTTTTAGAAAAACAAATATCCTCTATTCTCTTTTAAAAACACCGTCTGATTTTACCAAATCCAACAAAAAATCATTTTCAACTTCATTTCGAAAACCATCGGAATCTTTCGGAAATCCAGTTTACCAACTCACCCAAATCATGCTTGATCCATATCATTTATAAATTTATACAAGTAAACACATATTTCATCATATATGTAAGACCTCGATTTAGCTCGTACGTCATTTTAATTTCAATTGAGAGCATTTAGAAAATTTCGGGGAAAAAAAAAATAATAATAATAAAAAATAAAATAAAATAAAATAAATACATAGATAAAAATAAAATAAAATGATAATTGGGTCAAATTGCAAATTTGGGAACTTACCCTAAATTTAAGATGCACAAATTTGTAGAATAAAAAAAAAATTGTAGGGATCAACATGTAATTTAAGAAATCCTAAAAGATGAATGGGATTAAATGAAGACGTAATGGGAAATAGGGGGGGAAAAGTGCAATTAAACCAAATGGTTTTTTTTTAAAAAAATAATAATATGTACACGTCCGTTTGTTGCGAATCCGGCCGGCCGACGGAGAGATCGGGAAGAGTGAGGATCAACGTGGCGAGCAACCGATCGATTTCACACCACCATTTTCATGCATATATATATGCGCCTATCATTTCAAACGCTACAAGGAAGAACGATCTAGAAATCTAGAGAGAGAAACGGAGGAACGAAGCGTCGGTGCCGCCGTGTAATCGCCGGCGTTCAGTCGCCGGCGTGTGTGCGACAGAGTGCGTGAGTTCCTTCTGTGTGCATGTATGAGGGTGGAGTTGTCCGATGTGTGTGTGTGGGTGATCGGCGATCGTCGTGTGGGAGTGGGTATTCCTCCGACGGCAGTGGTGGCGGTGGTGCATGTGTGTTCTGTTTACTGTTTGATCAACTGGGGGTAAGCAACGGAGGCAGTGGCGGCATGAGTTTGGCCGTTGGTGGGTGTGTGGGTCGTTGCGGTGGCGTGTATGGTTTAGGTGGGTAGATGAGAACGGTGGGGAAATGGCCGGTGGTGGTTGGTAAACCGTGGTGGGGGATGGAGTAGGGCCGGCGGTAAGAGCGACGGGGCGTGGGAGGTCTCGGGTGGACGGAAATGGTAGAGAGAGAGAGAGAGAGGGTGGCCGGCGACAGGTTTGAACCGAAACAGAACAGTGAACGCAAACAGGGAAGCAAGAGAAAGAAAAAAAAAAAAAAAAAAGAGAAAAAAAAAAAAGGGGGAAAAAAAAAGGGAAATTGCAGAAACTACCCCAGGAAAATCCAAAACACATCTCGTGGTCGCCGAACGGTTCGGAAACAGGTGAAGTTTCAATCGGTTATTAATTTTCGTTAAATTAAATTGTATTTTGCATTACAAATCCTAAAATCGTAATAATTTCGTAACGATTAAGTAATTGTAAGTACGTGGTACATAAAATAGTAACGATTCGGAATATAGGGTATGTATTGTATGATTAGGATGTTTTAGATAAGAGATTAATCTAGGCTCTGTCACTGTTAGGTTCGTAGGCACCGACGTCCAGATAAAGTATGATCAGTGTCAGTTTTGCAAAACAGATATCGAGGTGAGTGTACTGTCTTCTTACCAAACTGTTTTTCTATGTATATACATGATGAAATATGTGTTTACTTAAATTGTATGAATTTATAAATGATATGGATCAAGCAGGATTTGGGTGAGTTGGTAAACTGGGTTTTTGAGAGATTTCGATGGTTTCCAGTATGAAATTGAAAATGAGTTTTTGTTGAAATTGGTAAAATCAAACGGTGTTTTTTAAAAGGAAATAGAAAACAATTGTTTTCCTAAAAATGTCTGGTTTTCAAAAGGAAAATAAAGGGTGGAAAAATAGTTTTGAAAGAATCAGATATTTTTTCTAAAAAGAAAAGTGTGAAATATGCTGTTGGACTTAAAAAGTTGGTTTTGAGGAAAAGAGATAGATGTGGTGATTTGACGATATTTATTGAGCTATGATTTGATGATGTTGTAGTTGATTTGACGATGCCCTAGTATTTATCCGTTTTGGTAGAGTGAGATTATCCGCTTCGGCGGAGTGATGTTATCCGCTACGGCGGAGTGATGTTTATCTGCTTCGGCAGAGTGATGTTAAACGTTTATACTGCGCAGTGATTATCCGCTTCGGCGGAGTGATGGGTGTTCGTAGGAAGGCATATCCTACGGATGGTACGGTACCGTTGCAAACTCCCGATCGTGAGGTTAAAACGATCACTAGGGCTGGCCAGTGTGTGTGTGTTGGAGGTGTGTGTTTGAGATTGGTGCTTGAGACGTGGTGTTTTACGTATATTGGTTGATTTGTTATTATTTATTATGATAATTGGTATGATTTTATACTAGATGGATTTGGATGGAACCTATTTCTATCACTTTATTTTCATTGCTTATATGCTTATGCTTGATCCATACTTAATTGTGAAAATATGTAGAACATATTAATATTTGAAAAAAATATTTTACTAAGAAGGCAGTACACTCGCAGGTGCAGCAGCTAAGAGTCGGTCCCCTACTGGCACTAGGTAGAGCTACGTGATGGAGTCATATAGGCGGTTGAGAGGAGCTGTCAAAGGCGAACCTATAAAAGGTTCATCGATAAATACTTTTGGTTAATATCAATTTTGGGACAGGTGTGTCCCCCATAGTAGATGTTTGTATTATACAGTAGGTGTATATTGTTATTCGTTTTGGTTATTTGGGTATTGGTGATGTCATGTTGTAGTCACGCCCGCCTCGGAATGACGGGTGTCCGGGACGGGTTGTGACAATATATATACATAGAGAAATAGTTTGGCAAGAAGACAGTACACTCACCTCGTTATCTTCTCTCCAAAACCTTCACTGACCATACTCTATCGGAATACCGGTGCCTGCGAACCTAATAGTGACAGAGTCTAAATTAATATCTTATCTAAAACATTTGAATCAAGCAATGCAGACCCTATATTCCGAATCGTTACTATTTTATGTACCACGTAATTAAAATTAATTAATCGTTAGGAAATTGTTACGATTTTAGGATTTGTAATGCTAAATGAAATTTAATTTAATGAAAATTAATAATCGATTGAAATTTCACCTGTTTCCGAGTCGTTTGGCGACCACGAGATGGGTTTTTGATTTTTAGCGGGGTGGTTTGTGTAATTCTCTTTTTTTTTTTCCTTTTTTTTTTTTTTTTTTTTTTCTCTGTTTCTTGTTACGTTCCCAGCCGTCCCTCCTCTCTCCTCTGTTTCTGTTTCTGATGTTGGCCGATCGTCTTTCTCTTCCGAAATTTGTCGACGACACACCCACAAGGCTCACTGACGACCGACCAGCACACCCACACCCCATCGACTCTCACACACATAGCCATATAGTCGGCCCACGTCCGATGGCCAACCACGCTTACACAGTAATACCCACACACAAGCAACCGTCGACGTTACACACGCAATCGACGAACACCATGGACAGAACACCCACCACTGGAATAGCACGCAGACACATACACACACATACCGTCATCAAGCAGAGTACACACACGCACCACGTTGACAATATCGTCGGACCGAACGGAAAACTCACCTACATCGTCCCCCCCCATACATACCGGCGGAACCAAAACAGACGAACAGAACCGAAAACGCACACACACCGATCACCCCCACACACTGCCGGACAGACTGAACAAAATACACACACACACATGATGACGATGGTTGAACGACGAACACCCCCACGCCGGAACACACCACCTCTGGACGATCACACCGCCCTTTCCGATCATACACCCACTCGCGAACATCGCAGAAATCCACACCCTCACACAAACAGAAAATCCCCCACACAAACGCCGACCACACCCCGCCGACGTTGAACCCGGCTGCTCCTCTCTCTATCTTCTTTCTCTGTTTTCTTCTCTCTTTGATTTTCAGATTTGATGAGATTTTTTTGATCATTATATATATATATATATATATATATATATATATATATATATATATATATATATATATAATCGGATGAGAAAACCGCCGGCAGGGGAAAGAGAGAGCAGCGACGTGGCACATTTGGATAAATTGAACCCACTAATTACATGCAATATATATATATATATAATAAACTTTTTAATTAATTACTCTTTCCTCCCCCAACTTTCTTTAAATCTTAATTTTAATCAATTTCAACTTTTTAAAAGTTTCTAAGATTTGCAATTTCACCTCCTTAAGTTTCAATTAAAAGTTAAATGTCAATTTGCCTCCCTAAGTTGGGATTTAATGTTTCTAGATTTCCAATTTGACCCAATTTCATCCCTAATTTTCATAATTACTCTAAAATATAACTAAAATGACGTACGTGTTAATTCGGGGTCTTACAACCCTTCCCTCCTAAAAGAAATTTCGTCCCGAAATTTTATTACCTAATTGAACAAATGTGGGTATTTGTTTATCATTTCATCCTCTCGCTCTCACGTCGCCTCTTCCACTGCATGACTGCGCTATAACACTTTAACTAACTGGATCGTTTTCGTTTGCGACACCCGGTCCTTACGGCTTACGATTTGGACTAGCTCCTCAACGTAGGTTAAATCTGCTTTCAATTCGTTCGGCTGCAAAGTCAACACATGATCTCCCACTTCGAACTCCAACTCCCGTCGGCGCTTGTCTGCATAACCCTTTTGTCGACTCTAGGCAATTTTTAATCTTTCTCGAATCACCTTCATTTTGTCTGCTGTCATCTGAACTATGTCCGACATCAACAATTTGCGTTCCTCTACCTCAGCTTAGTCTGTTGGACTAGGTCCTGCATCTCCGGTTATACAACACTGCATACGGTGCTATCTCAATTGCTGAATAGTAGCCGTTATTGTAGGCGAATTCCATCAACAGTAAATGATCATTCCAGCTACCAGGAAATTCCAAAACACATCTACTCAACATATCCTCCAACGTTGGAATCGTATACTCTGATTGTCCGTCTGTCTGAGGATGGAAAGCGGTACCGAATTTCAACTTGGTACCCAAAGCAGTTTGAAAACTTGACCAGAACTTTGAAGTAAATCTCGGATCTCCATCCAACACTAGAGAAACCGGTACGCCATACAACCTAACAATCTCATCGATATACAGTTGGGCATACTTTTCAAGAGAATACGTCGTCTTTACGCCCAGAAAATGAGCGGACTTGGTAAGCCTATCATCGAACACCCACATGGAATTATGCCATTTTTGAGTACGGGGTAATCCCAAAATGACATCTATCGTGATATGCTCCTACTTTCACTCTGGGTTAGGTAGAGGTTGCAATAACCCACTTAGACGTTAATGCTCAAACTTAACTTGCTGACAAACAAGACACCTGGCAACAAATTCTACAATTTCCCGTTCCATTCCGATCCATCAATAATGCTCATGCAATTCTCGATACATTTTGGTATTCCCCAGACGCATCGTGTATGCTGAGCTATGCGCCTATTCCAAGATATTCATTTTCAAATTAACGTCATCAGGCACACACAGCTGGTTTCCAACCGTCAAAGCTTCATCACTCTCTCTGACATGATAGTCAGTTTTGTGACCACTCTTTACGTCATCTCTGATCTTTCCCAATTGGGCATCCGACTTTTGCGCCTTCCATATACGGTTGATCAAAGTCAAAATCGCAAGCAATGCTGCCGTTTGACCAATCATCAACTAAACTCGCAAAGATCTCAACTCGGTATACTGATTGGTATGAACAACATGAATATATGCGATTGAACCTACCGATTTCCGACTTAATGCATCTGCTACAACATTGGCCTTTCCCGGGTGATAGTGGATAATGCAATCATAGTCTTTAATTAACTCTATCCAACGTCTCTGTCTCAAATTAATTCTTTTTGAATAAATAGATAAATTCAACCTTTGGTGGTTGGTGTAGGTTTCACACGTCTCGCCATACAAGTAGTGTCTCCAAATCTTTAAGGCAATTATAATCGCTGCCAGCTCCAGATCATGCGTCGGGTAATTTTGCTCATGATTCTTCAGTTATCGAGATGCGTATGTGATTACATGACCATACTGCATCAAAACACATCCTAGCCCTTGGTGGGACGCATCACTATAAATCACAAAACCACTCCTTCTGTCGAGAGGGATAATAATGGTGCCGATATCAATCTGCTCTTTAATTCCTGGAAATTTTATTCGCATTTGTGAGTCCACTCAAATTTGGATTCCTTGTGGTTAAACAAGTCAACGGGGCAGTTATAATAAAAAAAAAAAATCCCTGCACAAGCCATTGAGATTAACTCGCCAATCCAAAAAAAACTTTGAACTTCAGTCATCTTTCTCAGCCTTTCCCACTGAACAACAACTTCTACTTACTTCGGGTCTACCTAAATACCATCTCCTGAGATAACGTGCCCCAAACATACCACATGATCTAACCAAAATTCACATTGACTGCACTTCGCATATAGCCTCTTCTCTCGCCACGTCTGCACCACGATTTGAAGATGTTCTGCATGCTCGTCTCTGCTTTGGGAATAGATCAATATATCGTTAATGAATACGATAATAAATTGATCCAGATAAAGTTGGAAGACCCGATTCATCAAGCCCATGAAAGCAGCATGAGCATTTGTCAATCCGAAGGGCATAACTAAGAATTCATAGTGTCCATATCTTGTACGAAATGCCATTTTCGCCACATCACTGTCTCTGACCTTCAATTGGTGATACCCCGATCGAAGATCTATCTTGAAAAACATTTCAGCCTTTTAGAGATGGTCAAACAAGTCGTCAATCCTAAGTAACGGATATTTATTACGAACAGTCACCCTATTCAGCTGCCGATAGTCAATACACATTCTCAACATGACGTCCTTCTTCTTCACGAATAACATTAGGGTTCCCTATGGAAAAACACTAGGTCTTATAAACCCACGATCTAATAAATCGTGTAACTACACCTCCAATCCTTTCAACTCAGTAGGCGCCATACGATAGGGTGGAATCGATATAGGAGCAGTTCCGGGGAGTAGCTCGATCTCAAATTCTCTCTCCCTATCTACTGGCAACCCTGGTAATTCGTCTGGAAACACGTCAGAAAAATCTCTGACCACTGGAATACCTGTTATCGAAGCTTCTCTCTGATTGGTGTCAATCACATGCGCAAGATATCCCTAACATCCTTTCTGCAATATGTTCCTGGCTTCTAGAGCTAAAATCAAACTAACATGAGTGATAATTCTGTCTCCCGAGAATACAAATTTTGGCTCGCCTGAGATTTGAAAGATTACACTCTTCTTAAAATAATCCACCGGGGTATGACAACCAAACTGCAAATCCACGTCTAGTATTACATCACGATCATAAATATTCAAGGGTAATAGATCTACCGACAATTTCCTAGCACCAGTACGAAGTGAACTATATTTATACACACTAACTATGAACACGGACTCATAGTTCTCGGCTACTTCCTACACATCATTCTCTATTAATTCATGCTGCATTTGCCCATTTCATATAACTTTTAAATCTGCCTGCCCATCAACCTAAAACGTATTTCCAAAGTAAATCTTTTCTAGGTTAGTCTACCTATTATCTCTTCTGTTTTTACTAGATCAGATTTAATTCCATACCGCCGAATGGTCATCTCTTTCTGCTTTAACCATATGAACCTCCCTCTCTAATAAAATCACGAGCACATCCACACATTTATGATAGAATCTGCGTATTTTAAATAGTAGCGCAATGTGTCGTGTAATTGCATAAATAAGGTGTTGTCTACCAAGTCAATTCAATGAATAACTTAAAATTGAACAAATTAAGTGTGCTCTGCCACACTCTTGGTTTAACAATAAAAATATTATGTACTACCGATAGGGAATCTCAATGTCAAATACTACTAATAGAATTACTTATCAATTATAGTTTAATATTCCCAACCAATAGCACCCCCACAATTGCGATCTACCCATCACCACTACCAACCACCACCTAAACCACCAGCAAGCAGTATTACACTTCGTCGCACCTACTAATTGCCAATAAGACAACCAATCATGCACGATGCCAATATATCATCTAATGCAATGCAATAACTATCACTTGCGTGCCGAACCCCCCTATTGACACCCTATCTCACGGTCTACCACTAGCTCGACACCATCTATCGACACCCTATCTCAAAGTCCCCTACTGACTAGACGACTGACACGTCTTCCTATCTCATAATCCTCTATTGACACAATTTTTGGCAAGTTTACAGAACCTATAACCTAGGCTCTGATACCAAAATTGTCACACCCCACCCTGAACACCCGTCATGTGGGGCCGGCGTGACGTGGACATGACACCGCTCAACTGACTAGCCAACCTCAATACGTCAATAACAAAATTGTAAATCTATACAAAACATATAATAGTCCCATCTAATAGGGATACACCATCCCGAATATAAATACAATCAAACAAATCCCCTGAACCTCCCTTAGATTTCATTTCTGATATTTCGTCTCCAAAACTTTCCTCAAATGACTCCTTTGCGTGACCTGCATAACTCTATCTAGCGCTAGTAGGGGACCGACCGACTCCTAATTATTTTACCTGCAAGTGTACTGCCTTCTTAGTAAAAATATTTTAAAGATAATAATTCAGTCTACAACATCTAAATGGATCAAGCGTGAATATAGAAACAACACGTAACTAGTAAAATTCTCCATAATATAAGCAGTGAAAATAAAGTAATACATATAAGTTCCATTCCAACCCATCTAGTAAAATAATACCAATCACCATAATAATAAATATCAAATCAACCAATATACGTAAAACACCACATCTCAAGCACACATCCCAAACACATACTGGCCAGCCCTAGTGATCGTTTTAACCTCACGATCGGGAGTTTGCAACGGTACCGTACCATCCGTAGGATATGCATTCCTACAAACACCCATCACTCTGCCGAAACGGATAATCACTGCGCAGTATAAACGTCTAACATCACTCTGCCGAAACAGATAAACATCACTCCGCCGAAACGGATAACATCACTCCGCTGAAGCGGATAACCTTACTCTACCAAACAGATAAATACTATGGCATCGTCAAATCAAATACAGCATTATCGAATCACAACTCAATAAATATCGTCTACTCAACATCGTCACATCACCACATCTATCTCTTTTCCTCAAAACCAACTTTTAAGTTTGAAAATCATATTTCACATTTTCTTTTAAAGAAAACGTCTGATTTTATCAAAACTACTTTTCCACCCTTCATTTTTAGAAAATCAGGCATTTTTAGAAAAACAGATATCTTCTATTCTCTTTTAAAAACACCGTCTGATTTCACCAAATCCAACAAAAATTCATTTTCAACTTTATTTCGAAAACCATCGAAATCTTCCGGAAATCCAGTTTACCAACTCACCCAAATCATGCTTGATCCATATCATTTATAAATTCATACAAGTAAACACATATTTCATCATATATATACATAGAAAAATAGTTTGGCAAGAAGACAGTACACTCACCTCGTTATCCTCTCTCCAAAACATTCACTGACCATACTCTATTGGGACACCGGTGCCTGCGAACCTAATAGTGACAGAGCTTAAATTAATATCTTATCTAAAATATCTGAATCACGCAATGCAGACCCTATATTCTGAATCGTTACTATTTTATATACCACGTAATTAAAATTAATTAATAGTTAGGAAATTGTTACGATTTTAGGATTTGTAACGCTAAATGAAATTTAATTTAATGAAAATTAATAATCAATTGAAATTTCACCTGTTTCCGAGTCGTTTGGCGACCACGAGATGGGTTTTTTATTTTTAGCGGGGTGGTTTGTGTAATTCCCTTTTTTTTTCTCTGTTTCCTGTTCCGTTCCCAACCGTCCCTCCTTTCTCTTCTATTTCTGTTTCTGATGTTGGCCGATTGTCTCTCTCTTCTGAAATTTGTCGACGACACACCCGCAAGGCTTATCGATGACCGACCAGTACACTTACACCTCATCGACTCTCACACACACAGCCACACAGTCTGCCCACGTCCGATAGCCGACCACGCTTACACAGTAATAGCCACACACAAGCAACCGTTGACGTTACACACCCAACTGACAAACACCATGGACAGAGCACCCACCACCGGAATAGCATGCAGACACACACACACACAAATACCCCGTCATCAAGCAGAGTACACACATGCACCACGTCGACGATATCGTCGGACCGAACGGAAAACCCACCTACACCGTCCCACACACACACACACACCGGCGGAACCAAAACAGACGAACAGAACCAAAAACGCACACACACCGATCACCTCCACACATTGCCGGACAGACTGAACAGAATACACACACACACATGACGACGATGGTTGAATGACGGACACCCCCACGCCGGAACACACCACCTCCGAATGATCACACCGCCCTCTCCGATCATACACCTGCTCGCGACCACCGTAGAAATCCACACCCTCACACAAACAGCAAATCCCCCACACAAACGCCGACCACACCCCGCCGGCACCGAACCCGGCTGCTCCTCTTTCTCTCTTCTTTCTCTGTTTTCTTCTCTCTTTGATTTTCAAATTTGATGAGATTTTTTGATCATTACACATGAAGATATATATATATATATATATATATATATATATATATATATATATATATATATATATATATTGCATGTAATTAGTGGGTTCAGTTTATTCAAATGTGCCACGTCGCTGCTCTCTCTTTCCCCTGCTGGCGGTTTGCTCATCCGATCACATATGTTTTTTTTTTTTTATATATATATATATATAATAAAATTTTTAATTAATTACTCTTTCCTCCCCCAACTTTCTTTAAATCTTAATTTTAATCAATTTCAACTTTTTAAAAGTTTCTAAGATTTGCAATTTCACCCCTTTAAGTTTCAATTAAAAGTTAAATGTCAATTTACCTCCCTAAATTGGGATTTAATGTTTCTAGATTTCTAATTTGACCCAATTTCATCCCTATTTTTCATAATTACTCTAAAATACAATTAAAATGACGTACGTGTTAATTCGGGGTCTTACAGTTATAGTGTAAACTAACAAAATAAAATTTGTTAATGAATTGAACAAAACATTCATATTACTCAAACATGGAAATTCATATAAAAATTCGAAGAATTAGGCGACATGAAATAGAAAAAAAAAAGGATCAATGCCATACGATACAAAACTGTCACTGAAATGTAACAAGATGATTATGTGACTAACTTGCAATCTTTGTACAAGTTCGAGCATTTTTGCAGTCGTCTTCTGTATCCAAAAATTGGGAACGAGAAGTGGAATACGAAATAAAAAATTCAAATGTATATAATGGAAAATATAAAACTTACTCAAATATAATTTACTTTAACCAACCTTTCCTTTAATAACTATCACGATTTTTCGTTGGGACAAAGATATACGTTTGTTGCAATTAATTTAATGGCGAGGATTAAACATTAAACAATATTTACAAAAATGATATTTTTAGAAGAGAATTCTTAAAATAGTTTATTTTTCATAGAAACTCTTAATATAAGTTTAGACAATAAGGCCCCGTTTGGTTAGTGTTCCCAATCAAACCCAACCCAAAAATTCAGGGATTGATTGTTGGGAACGCATTTGGCAATGCACAAAACCCAACCCAACCCAACCCAAAAAATAGGAATTGATTCTCAAAATCCTAAAGAAACCAGAAACAAAAAAAAAAATTGTTTCTTTTTGTGCCCAAAAAACTCAACCCAAAGTTCTCAACTTTCGACTTCATCTGCCGGCCGACCACCACCACCTGCCGCCGTCGGCCACCATCGCCGGCCGCCGCCGGCCGGCGACTGACCGCCGTCTCCGGCAACCTCCGGCGACCATCGCCGGCCGCCGCCTCCCCGTCCGGCGATCGTTCGCCGTCTCCAGCCATCTCCGGCGACCTTCCACTGCCGCCGGCGACCACCTCCGGCGACCGTCGCCGGCCACCTCTGCCGCCGCCGGCGGCCGGCCGGCCACCTTGCCGCCGCCACCAAATAAAAAAAAAATTAAAAAAAAAAAAAATTAGTTTTAGGATAAAATCGTTACCAAACACATTCTGTGTGGGAACACTAACCAAACGCCACCTAAACATCTCAATTTTAAAATGGAATTACAAAAAGGGTAAATGGGATTTCCAACTCCTTTTGAAATAAGTATTTTTTCCCAAATCCCTCCTAGGGATTTCATTTCTCCCTCATCTCTGCATCTCCGATGAATCCATTGCCGATGTGACTACTAGAGCTGACACATTCCTCTCTCCCCCATCGTTTTAGTTTTTCTTTTCTTTTTTCTCCTAAACTCCTCTGCCTCCGCCATCCCCCCCCCCCACTTCCACCCCATTGGTCCCCTTCCCAACACCCCCCCACTCCTTGCCCTATGGGTCTCTTTCCCTGCTCCCCCACCCCGCCCATCCCTCTACCCCCCACCCGCCGTGGATCTACAAAGTTGAGGGATCTTGCATGGCAAAATTGAGGGGGGGGGGGGGGGAGAAGAGATGACAAGAGTGGGATGCTGACAGGGGTATGTTTACCATTACTAGATAGAAAAATTATATTAATAAAATAGTGATCCAATAGGTGTGAAAATAGGTACAATGAAAATTATATTACAAAAATTATATAATTAAAATATGTATAAAATTGTATTATTAAAATTATATTAACAAAATAGGTATAAAATTATATTATTAAATTATTAAAATAAAAATTATATTATTATGTATTTTCTCATTTTCCAGTATCAAAATTCAATGGATTTTAAAATTATGTACAAATACTTGTGTATCCAAACAAGTTAATTATGAAATTACACAAATAAATTATTGATATAAAATAGTTATCCAAATAAAAAATTTATAAATTAATAATGAAATTTCAAAATACAAAATTTTGAAATCCCATCATTTAGAAATTCTAGGGCTTTATCAAATCCCTAACCCAAATGCACCCTAAAGGTTTTTTTTTTTGTTTTTTTTCAAATTCAACATAAATAAAAAAAGAAAAGAAAAAGGAATTCGAATGGGCCAAAATGATGATTCTAAATTCCAAAAAAAATAAGCACATTTTTGAGAAATCTACTGAGAAAGGGATTTTCTAGCTTAACACTTTTGCTACTCTCATCGTCTTTATTCTCTCTGCTTCTCAAGTAGTCCACGTGTTAACCTCAAAATTTAACTTGCTAAGTGTCGAATTGAATACACTAAGTCAAAATGTAAAAATTGATATGTGAGATGCTTGACCGAGCTTACATAAAGTCCACGAAAAATCATATGGCTTGAAGGTTGGAATTCTTCAACTGTAAAGAATGACGTGATAAACAAAGATATGCTAACAACATCTACTAATTAGCCCTATGAAGGGACCGCATCAATTGATGCAACCCAACCCCCCAGGTGTCCCAAATATGATTGGTGATGCAAGTTGGAATATCTAGTTGTCCAGTCCGTTGCAAGACGTGGACAACTGGACATTTATGACGGTTTCTATACACTTTATTAGAAAACTCTTAAAATTCCTAAAATTTGATTTAAGTGAAAAAAAAAAATAAAAAAAAATCTTATTTTTAGGTTATAGGGATAAAATAGTAAAATTAGGGGATGGTCATATAATGACTTTACACATTACAAGCTTTAAATTTGTAATGGCCCCTAATTGAAATTCAATTTGATTAAGAATTTTTTTGTTTTTTTTTTAAAAACAAAACCCCGGTTAAGTTTGATTTATCAAACTTAAAATTGCCGAATGATCACCCAATTTGTGATTGGATGATTGATTATGGAAAATGATTTGAAAAATAATTTCTCAATTTACCAAGATTTTCTTCAGTTTTAACCCAGGATTCAATTTGTACTTTTCAAAGAATTTGGTTGGCTAAACCAAAAAAATTGTCGAACATAGAAACGAGCTTTCTGATTAATTACCGAAAATAACCTTTTGCAAAATCCGAGCTAGATTATATGCCGAGTTGATATCTAATCTTTTCAGTTTTGCAACGCGTCATGTTTGCATGCAATTTATGCCGAGTTGATATCTAATCTTTTCAGTTTTGCAACGCGTCATGTTTGCATGCAATTTTTCTTTGAAATGTTTTTATTTATTTTTGGTTAAAAGATGATTTTGCCCTTAAAGGCCTAGAGAAATCTTAAAATTTTAAAAATTTCAATTTCGCTAGGAAGGGTTCTTTCAAGTTATATGGGCATTAGATATTTATTCTATTTTCTATCATATTGAAATTTCGAGCTCTTTATTAGTAAAATATCACATTTGAAAAATATTGATTGTTTATCTTATCTTTCTTTAAAAAATATAATACCACCCCCACCACTATATAAAAAATGCTATCAATAATTTAACTAACAAATGAAAAAAAAAACTAAACCACTAATGAGAGAAAATTTTTATATCACCCTGAATAACACAAGTAATATTATTTCAATATAATGAATTCTATTAAGTTTCTAAAATGGTCATAGCATCACAATAAATAAAGAATCATATCCTATAATATGAACTTCTTTGTCAATTTCTTTATCAAATGATATGGTGACATTGAAGGATTGTCCCTTGATAAACAAACCAAAGCTGAAAAAATTATAAATGGGAACAAAATAAAAATGATAACAGAATATAAAATGAGAGCACAAAAAATAAACTACTTGAAATTAGTTAATAAACAAATTTCATAACAGAATATACCATTATCTATAAAGCACTATTTTCAATTCGTGTTCACTATTCAACGTATATCAATATCCAACAATAAACAAGAGATAGTATAGGATATCATGAACCGACAATTTCTATCAAATTTCATAACTAGAAATCAACTAGCAGCTGTTGCAATTCTTTTTTTTTTTTTTTTTTTAAATATGAATTAACATTAATTGAATTAATTATTTTATAAAAACGGATTAATAGATAATCTATTATATTAGTAGTTAATTAAATAGTGATCATATTTTGATTTGAGTTGTAACATTTTTTATGTAGAAATCCAGTTGAGTGACAAGTGTAGCCTAATGAGAAATCCTAATTATAAGTACTAGATCCCCTCTCTAGTCTAGATTTAAAGGTTTTTTCCTATTGAGAGCCGCCATAACAGTAAATCTAGATCATAGAGAGGAAGACCTAGTGTGTAATTCGCTGTGACGATCAATCATCTGCAATGGTTCAAACATGTATGTTTTCGGTAATCGTTCTTGAATTAATTATTGTGTCATTTTAATAACGTATAATTAAGATTTTTAATTAATTTCGTAATATTGTAATTATAAAAATTAATTAATATATGATATCAGAGCCAACATATATAATTTAAGATCTACAATTGAAAATCGAAAATAATTTTTTTATTTTTATTTATTTTCAGAGCTAAATGCTAAATCTTTGAACCATGATTTCGTATGATTTTTTTTTTTTTGCTTGGATTGATTGTAAAAGTTTAGGACTTGATTCAAGCTTATATATTATATGTGTAATTTGAGAATAATTTAGCATCAAAATCTATGGACCTTACCACTGAAAAATCCTAGCAAAATTCGAAGAACTCGGATCGAAAAGACGGAGGAAATGGTTCCATCATGATTAAGAGTCAGAAGTAGCTGATTTAGGATCACATTTACCCTGTAAAGGATAAATCATTGGGAATCCGTCTGATTTATTTAATCAACCTCACAAATCATATAAAGTAAAACCACCTCCCCAAAAATCAAACAATCTAGGGCTTCAAAATCAACGAGATGTATCTACCTCGTCACCGAAGAATGCTGGAGAGAAATACAAAGGAAATTTCAGAGCTAAAGGGAGACACGCATACATATATGCTAGGAAACGCATACATGCATGCTTCGAAAGAGAAATTCATTTAGCCTAACGATAGATCCCTCGATTCACTCAGGAATTGGAATACGATCGAGGAATTGCAATGTTAGGCATCAGAAATTGCTTCTGAAGATGACCTCCAGCCCCTTTCGTTTTTCGTATTTTCTCAGACCTCACCGATCAATTTTCCTTTTCTATCTGCAACACCCAACCTTTTAGGTTATCTTCTTTTTACGCAATGGTTCTGTTGATTGGTAAATCGATGGGTTTTTTTATTGGGGATTTTAATATGGCCCCAAGGCCACTCATATATTATACCTATCCCCATCCATACCTTTTATTTAACCAAAATCCCACCTTAAAAGTGCAGTGAACTCGTGTGAGGAAGCGCGTGACTGGTGAATCTACATGGTAACTGTTCTTTCTCAAATTTCCATATTCGAAGCTTCCATCCGATGATTCTTGCTCAGAATCTTGCTATAAAAAGTTGTTATTCACCTTCTTCCCCAAAAAAATCAAAAACCCCATTTTCCTTCCCAGCCGTTTGCCGCTCGTCTGCAATAATCACGGCACATTGTCTGTTGGCATACACCAGAATCATCCGTCGCCGCCTACCGTTGCCGTCAGTGTAAACGTCGCCGACGTGTTGGTGGTGCATTGTCGCCGAAATAGTAGCTTGCTCTCTCCTCCCCGTCACCGTTCAAGCGTCGTTGCCGTTCAATTCCACCCGCCGTCACCGTCAATTTCAAGCCGTCGATTTCCACATCTGTAAGTTTTACCTCAATTAAGCTATTGACTGTTTAGGGTTTAGGGTTGGCTAACACTTAGCAGTACCACTCTGATTTGGTGTTGAGATGTTGATGCACATTAACAATCATATATTTTGTTTGATGTGTTCGTGAATTTAGGTTGTTAGGAACGTTAATGCATATCAAAATTCCATCTACCACCTTGCATTGTTCATATATTGGCCATCTCAACACCAAAATTCTGATTCTTGCTTCCTTATTGATTGGAGTTTAATTCAAAATTAGGGTTAAGAATGTTGAGAAATCAGAATAAGAATTTTGGTGTTGAGATTGTGAATGCACATTAACAATCATATATTGGTTGTTGTGTTATTGAATTTGGGTTGTTATGAATGTTAATGCATAGCAAAAATCTATCTCCCCCTTGCTTTGTGCATATTTTGTGGTGTTGAGATGATTAATGTGCAGTAAAAATTATATGTTGTTGATGTGTTGTTGAATTTGAGTTATTAGGAATGTTAAAGTATAGCAAAAAATCTATCTCACCTTGCATTGTTGATATTTTGTGTCTTGGTGCTTGAGTTCTTGAAATATTACTGTTTGTGTTGTTAAATTGTTGATGTGTAACAAAATCGCATATATGTAGCTGTATTCTTGAATTTCGCTTTGGTTTCATCACAAATAAAGATGAACACTGTTCTTGTTATCAATTTTTGTTTCCAATGGCCACTTGTTGGAATATTTAATAATTTAGAATACTGTTTACGTTTAGTTTGAGGGTTTTACTGTGTAGCTAAATTCATGAATTAGAAGACTTGTTTGGGATTGATAATTTGTGATGTGGGATTTTTATTGAATCGTTACTGGGGTGTAATAATTGATATTTAATTAGTATATAGAAGAAGAAAAATGTTTGATTTATATTGATTATTAATGTGTAGCACAAAACCCGAAGTGAAGACTTGTGTTAGATTCACAATTTGAGACTTTTCACTGTTGATTTGTGGTTGTTGATCAACCGTTACTGTGGTGTAAAAATTAATGTGTAGTAAATCTGTAGCAAGAATTGATGTTTGGTTTGATTTAATAGTTAATGATTTAGAATACTGTTTACCTCTAGCTTGAGGTTTTTTTTAGCAAAAATCATGAATTAGAAGACTTGTTTTGGATTGACAATTTGTTACGTTTCACTATTGATGTGGGATTTTTATTGAATCGTTACTGGAGTGTAATATTTGATATTTAATTAGTATATAGAAGAAGAAAAAATGTTTGATTTATATTGATTATTAATGTGTAGCAAAAAACACGAATTGAAGACTTGTGTTAGATTCACAATTTGAGACTTTTCACTGTTGATTTGTGGTTGTTGATTAATTGTTACTGTGGTGTAAAAATTAATGTGTAGTAAATCTGTAGCAAAAATTGATGTTTGGTTTATAGAAATTGAAATTGTGAAGCAAAATTCAACAATTAAATACTTGTTTTTGAATTATACCCTTCGTCCTCTACATTGTTAATGTTTAGGTTTTGAATTTTTGTCCGGCACCGAAATTGTTTCTCAGGTAATGGCAGGTGCATCCAACAACGATCCAATTTCCCATAATCAAGCTTGAGGTAAACAGTATCAATTTAATTTACGTAGCTTCTGCGATTTAATGGGAAAAAATCGAAGGAAGTTTCGTCCTGCCCATATTGATGTGATGTCGTCTACTCCGCTTTGGCCTTTCTTTAAGGCATTCGTTGACGGCAATGTCATGGTCCAACAGTGCACTAAAAGTGACCAGGACATATTTGCGCTGTTGAAGTATTATAATTGGTACAAATTGTTACTTATCAAATCGATAAAAATCCGTTGCAATGATGTTTAATGTCTAACTATAATTTTCTGAACATTGTTTTATTGTCTTCTTGCAAATGCGTATTTGGTAGAGGTAGGAAATCTTTTGTGTTTGGTGACAAGAGTATTTCTTTGAGTTCGAGAGATATATCGTTATTCTTTGGGATTAAAAATGGGACCAAAGCAGTTGAACACATGTATACGAAGAAGGTTATGTGTCCATTAGTTCAACGACGTTTTTCTGGAGTGGACCAAGTCTCAACGAGAGTGATATTACAGACGATCGACACGATTATTGATCGGACTGATCATGATGACGTTGAGGATGTCGTAAGGTTAATGTGTTTGTACGCTTTTGTGACTTGCTTTTTTGCAACTATTGGTACAAATATCGGATGGTCGTTTATGCAAATGGTAGAAGACTTGCGTGCAATGTCTGAATACGCATGGGCTGATGCTATTGCGAAGGGGGTAAATGATTCTATCCTTAATAACATTGACAAACCGTACGCGATTCGTGGCTGTATCATCACTATATTGGTAAGTTGTTTGTAGGTGCAATGACAAATGTTGTATATATTCTTGTTTGTTGATGTAATAGTGTTTCCTAATTTCTATATGTTATTACTCGTAGTATATGTTTTGCGAGCGTTCGACCTTGTTAGATCTAGACTACAATCACCAAGTTGTGCCGGTGGGTGGTGATGTCAGTTGGATTGGCATTCCTCGATTCACCCATTGGAATTTATCTTCTATAAAGAACGTGTTGCATGGGGTGAATGAACTAAGTGAATATCAGGTTAGTGCCAAGTGTATCCTTGAAAATATTATATGTATGTCGTTAAAGGGGTGGTTGTTTAATTTATAAGAATTTTACTGCATAGCAATAGTTACATGTGTTGTATCATTTTATAAGAATGTTATTGAACATTGACTACTAATAGTTATATGTGTTGTATGGCAAATTGGATTGAATTTACTTGCCTAAAGATGAAATAGAAGTCTGAAAACAGAAAAATAAGATTAAGCTGAAAAAAACAAGAACAAAAAATGGTGGCTTATTATTTGTATCATTTATAAGTAAGAATGTTAATGCACAGTTTCTTTTAATGTGAATTAATAATTACGTGTTTTATAAGATTGTTAATTTTAGTTGCGTGTCCTACTGTTTTTAGATAAATCTCGGATGATCTGGTGCCATCAGCTATGGAAGAGTTGTATGTATTCGGGGCCCAACCAGCAACAACATCAGCTGGCTTACCTCCCCCCGAGCAACAACCCCTGGACGAGCTCACTGAAACCAAGAAGCAATTGGATTGTGCGTTGAATCAAAATAGTGAGTTGGTTGCGGAGAATGTCCATCTTCGATCTGAGCTGAAAACTCGTGACGAGTTGATAACATCGTTGATGAAACAATTAGATGATTTGGCGGAATGGGCTACTATCATTAATGTGGAACAATTGCGCGACAAAATATTCGTTGCCGAATTAGCTTCATCTTTAGTTATTAAAACTTTTGAACATGTCGAACTGCAAACTTCTATGGTAAAAAAGATTAAACGGCAAAAAAGAAAACCCACTCGAAAGTCAGATTACGTGTATGAGAGGGTTAAAAAGCGAAGTAAAAAGGAGTGTGTTCAAGTAGTGATTGATGTGGACGAGATCCTGTTGATACATAGAATCACTAGAAGGAAACCCGAAAAACTCCCAAACAAAAAAAGATGTGCGGTGGCCAAATTACTAGACGAAAGTGATTGGGATAAAATAAAATCCATACATGAAACAAATGATGATGCATATGTATTCGTTATATTTTCTTCGAATCAATTTGTACTTTTTTCTTAGATTCACTATTCAGTTTTTGATTTAATTTTTCGACCTGCAGTGACCTAGCATGGATTGGATTGGATGGCTTCCTTGGCGTCCGTTTCGACGACATAATCGATCTCCTAAAATGAGAATAATTGTCTAATAGGGTAAGAAAATATACTGGATGTCATGTATTTTAATGAATACATAAACTTGATTTTTTGTGGCCTCGTTCTTTTGTAGGTGATAGATACGTTTGCCGAGATAATACACCATCGCCAAATTGAAATTTTTAATGGCAATTCAAATGTTGATGCTCCCCATAGAGTGTTTGTTATGCCTAGTCTTTCTTGGGTAACTTCCTTTGCCACTGTGTTTGATTAACGTATATTTTGGTGCATTTGTATTTCTAGTCTTTTAATGCATATTAAAATTTGCGCTGATTTTGATGATAGACTTACGTTAAAGAGAATAGAGAGACAATCATTCGGGGGCAAATGGATAAACAATTCAATATAGTTGTTGCTAGGAAATACGAGACGATAATGTTTCCAATAAACACTCCTGGGAGGAAATCTTCACCGTCGCACTGGACATTACTTGCTTTCGAGATGGAGCATGGGACCTTAAATCACTATAACTCGCTATATAGTCTTAATTCACATGATCTACATTTCGAGAGCGCCAAACTTATAGTAAGATTTTAGATATTTTATGAATTAATTGATTATGAGTTTACAATAATAATTCTACATGCCAATTGCACTCGCACATTAATTTAGTGTTATTATTTGTTTAATTTTAACTGGTGATTTCATTGTTTTCAAAATATAGGTGGATTATATTAACAACTATTTCACTCGGTATGCGACTTCGTCAAGCGCTTCTACACAAGAACGATCGATAACTTTGGAGCCTGTTTATGACACGCCTCAGCAAAGGGTTGATTGGTAAGTATGGATTTTGATTTGTATTAGGTTTGTAACAATATGCGATATTTATACTAGAAATTTGTATGTTTTTTTTACAGACCTGACTGTGGAGTAATGAGGCAGTTCGTCCTTGGGCAACGAGCAAACGCCAACCGTGAATGCAAAACCAGAATAGCAACGGTGGAAAGGGCGGATCTTATCAAGGACATAATAAATGACAAACATGGTTGTTGGGATTTTGATTCATTTTATGCATAGAGCAGTTGAGCGTGATGGGTTCGTGGACAATTTTTTATTCATTTTTTATATTATTTTGATTAATGATTTACTTGTTTCTAAACTTATTTGACGTTTGACTTTTTTATGATAGATGTGGTTCATGACTAATGTCGATGTGTGTGTGTATCTCTTGTTTCGTAATCAAGTTCGTGCATGAAATGTCTAAGACGAATAATGTTATTGGACACAATTGTTTGTTCTATTAAAATTACTGTGAGTTAATTATTCCGGTATAATAAAAATTACTGTGAATTAATATTCACAGTAACTGTTGTGAGCTGATGTTATTTTCCACTGGTAGTGGCAATCAAATATGACACTTGTACTTCATTTTCATCGAATTATGTATTCATGCAATGATAGGAATTTAAGTTTTTTTTGCATTTGGTCTTCGCCATCATGCTAGCTTCAAGTAGCTGCAAAGGTCACTTTTATCACCATAAAACCTAAAGCTTCAATAGTAGAGCTCAATCATATATCTAGTTTTTTCTCTAAGCACCAATAAATCAAGCATATATATTGTGTGATCTATCAAGAACAAATAAATAGCAAAGATAGAGAGTCTTACATGATCTAATGCCCATCTGTTAGAAGCAATGGACCGAGCATCCTCAAAATCGTACTCCGTGGATACACATCTAGCTACCGGATCTTCCGGAACTCGAGTTGAACAACAAATTACTGTGTATTAATTATTCCACTACAATAAGATATTACCGTGAAGTAATATTCATCTATTAGTCCTTTATTTTGATTTGCTTAATAAATCATTGTATCCACCGAAAATCGTGCCTTTTAATCATTTAATTCATCTTCATTAAATATTACGTATTTTGGTTAAAATAATCGATTCTTTTTTGTCACAATTTTTTTTTTACTTGGCACAAAATTATAACCAAAACATAAAATTAGCGTAACAACCCATAAAAAATGAAAACCATTTGATAAAACGATTCTAGTCATGAAAACATCCACACGAATGTTGAATTTTTCAAAAATAAATAGAAACTGTTGCTCCAAAAAATAATGAAAGTCTAATAAAGGATGTCATCTCATATGGGTTCTTTGTATGTTTTCCTATTGTGTCATTTCCCACCACAGTGACTGCACTTCAATGTTCATTTCTTGAATTCTCCATTTGATGGGATCCTCATTTTCTTCAGTCGTCCCCTAGGTCGTTTGGTAACTGGTGGTAGTATTACAATATCTTCTTGTTTTGTCTTTTTCTTCCCCGCAGTTGGCACAACAAAAATTCCATCATCGTAACTTAAACGGTAAAATGACATGTGGAAGTAATCCTCTACATATGAGTTCAAATCTCCACCGGTTTTTGTAATAGCAACGTAAGCGTGTGCACACGATATCCTGTTGTCCCTCCAATCGAAACAAGAACACGTTTGGTTTTTTAGGTCCACGAGTACAGAAGGGTCCGATTGAACCTTGAAAACTCCATTCACAGATTCACGCACCACCCATGTCCTGCATTCTTTCAATATTTTTAGCATTTGTTTCTCGATTATCTCACACAGAACATTGTTTACCCCCGAAGCCATGTTACGTCGTTTGTCTATTGTTCCATTAAGTTAACACGAATTCGATCAACAACTTTGTGAATTGGCAGGTGTCTAGCTTCAGCAATCCATCCATTGAATGTCTCTACGGCATTGGATGTCAATTCACCATTTTTTTGACCTTTGAAGAACGCGTTTGTCCAATTCTCTCTAGGCAAATCATCAACCTAATCAGAAATATACATGGATCCCTCTGTTTTTAGTTCTGCCAGTAGTGTGCAAAAGTTGAACTCCGTGTTTGCTTTGTAATACTCACGTAACAACCACAACAACCGTTGTTTTACCACTGGTAAACGAGCTCCAATTTTTTCCCTCACGAATTAAATACCTCCAATCAGCAGACAATGTTGTCCACTTGTTTTGGCAGTACGGTACGAACACATTGTCATCTTCGTCACTCCCTGGGTTTTTGCTGTAATATTCAGTGTCAGTTCCTACTGCATCTCCGCTCCCCTCTCCAATATGCATCAACTGTATGGATAATTCAATACATTCCAAACTAAAACTTTTTGAAATTTTTCGGAGATTACATAATGACTCCACGTTTCCTAAATAACAATGAGGGTGGTTAGGGATTGAATAAGATAACTTGAAATTTTCCATGCGCAACCCCGTATACTTACCGCACACGCGCTCAAATAGATCCTCAATGGTTGAAGTGATATCAATATAAAAAATGTGTGTGGTCCCCAAGTGTTTAGCCACAAGTATGGTCGTCTAATTTTCCATTTCCTGGTCAAAATGAGAAAATGTTCAACCAATTATAACTATACAAACAAAACAATTATCCAATTATAAGTTGTACATCAAATATTCAACTAATTGTAATTGTGCGTCAAAATTCAATTCATGAAAGTGGTACATCAAAATTCATCCAATTATAACTGTACAGTAAAAATCACCATATTATAACTGTGCCTCAATATTTAATTCATGAAAGTTGTATATAAAAAAATCAACCAATTATAACTGAACAGTAAGTATTAAACAATTATAATTGTAACTGTAATATTGAACAATTATAACTGTATAGTAAATATTCAACAAATTCTAAAAATGTAGAGTGAATAATCAACCAATTATAACTGTACATTAATATTCACCCAATAAAAATTGCACAGTCCATTCCTAAAAAATTGGGAACATCTTTATCTATTGAACAAAAAAGAATAAAGAATTCGGATCAAATCTATTTTGATTTCAAAAACTTATCCAAAAACAATACCAATATTAAATCATGAAAATGATTCTTGTTTTTGTTCCTAATTTTTGAGAAACAGTAACAATAAAATTGGGCCACTATTTTCGAAACATTCTTAATGTAAAACAAAACTTCAAAAACTTCAGAACAAATTGGGAATAGAACAGTTTAATCCAAAAAAAAAGTCAATATGAAATCGTAAAAAAAATTCTTGTTTTTGTTCCTAATTTTTGGACAAACCGTAACAAAAATTTGGGGCATTATTTTGACACATTCTTAATCTCAAATAAAAATTCAAAAAAATTCAGAACAAATTGGAAACACAAACAGGTTAATCCCAAAAAAATATCAATATGAAATCATAAAAATGATTCTTAGTTTTGTTCCTAATTTTTGACAAATAGTAACAACAAATTAGGGCATTATTTTTGAAACATTCCTACTCTAAAACCAAAACTTCAAAAAAATAAGAACAACCTTGAGAACATAACAGTTTAATTCAATTAATGGGAATAGAACTAGACAAGAATGTGCAAAGCAGTAACAAAAAAATGAGAACAGAACCTGTGAATGTGGGTCTACTGCTCAACTGCCTAAAATCGCCGCCGTTGAAGTCATCGCCGTCGGAGCAAATTGTCACCGTCATACTAGTGCCGAACTGTAATCGTTTAAGCGATTTAGGGTGTTTGCAATGGCTTTGATTATCTTCTTTGCAAATTAGGGCATGAGAAATTTGAATGGAGAGTTTAATCTCTTCCATTCTTGTAGCTTGGTTAATAAATTTTCTTGGATTTTTCTTCATTTAGCTTGATAGTGATTTCCAAAAATATCTAGACCCTTCTAACGTTTATCAGCCGCAAGTGGTGTTTTGGGTTCCTATTTTGTTGATAGAGAATATTGTAGGGATTGTAGGGAGCCCTTAGTAAAGTACATTCGAATTTTATAGTAAATTCTGTTACATGTAACTAATGTTAGTTACAATTTCATAATTGCTATTTTTCACACATATTTAGATATTTTTGGTTACATGTACTTTAGTTACATGTTACAATTATATATATATATATATGTGTGTGTGTGTGTGTGTGTATGTGTGTGTATGTGTGTAATATTTTGTGACGTAACTAAAAAAATATCAATCTTTTTAGTTACATATAAAAAATATGTAACTAAAAAATTACATATTATTGAAATATGTAACTGAAAAATTAAATTTTTTAGTTACATATTAGAGACATATAACTAAAAAGTTATATATTATTGGAACAAGTAACTGAAAAATATCAAAATTTTTATTTACATATCATAACTAAAAAGTTGCATATAATTAGTAATTTGTAACTAATTATATGTATTTTGTGTAATTTTGTGATATCTAATAATTTTTTTACACACAAAGTTGTCATATGTAAAAAAAATAAAAAATAAAAAATAAATTTAGTTACCTATAACTAATATAATAATATTACACACAAAATAGTTACATGTAACTAGTGCGTGATTATCACGTGTGCAAGACTTCATCTTTTTTAAAACATATGAGATTAAATCAAAAGTTTTTATCTCTTCTGGGACTTTTGACCAATTAAAACTTAAATATAGGATCTCTCACCCATTGTCCCTTTTAAATTTGCTTTGAAAATTAGAAATAGGGGTTTTGACAATTTATATCCCGGAAGTTCGACTAAAATTCTACTTTGATCTAAATAGTTTCAATTTAAACCTATAATACCTTAGAGTTTGACTAAAATTAATTTTGAGTCTATTGGGTCAAGTGTTTAATGAGCTATACATATATTATGATAGGCCTATTGGGCCCAAAACTATCCACCACACTGACCTGTTGGGACTTAATTTTTAGCGTGTGCGATTCTATTCGAGATCCGTTTTGGTTTTTTTTTTTTTTTTTGTGTACTCATTTCGCCGTCTTCTATTTTTCAAGATAATTTATTTGATATTTTGAGTATAAAATAATGATAATAATAATAATAATAAAATAATAATAATTATAATAATATTTTTTAGTTAATTATTACTTGATTTAATTAGCTTAAAATTATTTTTTGGTATGTTTTTCTGTTGAAAATTTACCAGAAATTATGTTAGTTCATATGGAATAGGAGTGCAATACTCACTCTCTCTAGATTAATTTTTTTTTAACGTATGCTCTCCTCCTTTGTTTTAAGTCTCATAAACTAGTTTAATAATTAGTTTAAAAGTGACTCACTCTCTCTAGATTAATTTTTTTTAACGTATACTCTCCTCCTTTGTTTTAAGTCTCATAAACTAGTTTAATAATTAGTTTAAAAGTGTAGTAAAATTATTGTTCAAATTCTTGTAACTATAATTAATCGTTGATCATTGAAAGTATATTTTGTGATGTACTTCATCTTGTTTTGATCATATGCATATATGTCGCTAATATGCACTGTTGTTGTTGGGCAATATTATTTAATTTTTCCAATTTGGAATGTTTGTTTGTGAATTGTCGAGGTTATTTCACCAAAGTGATTTAACCAATAAAGTTTGCAAGATTTTGAGTTCCTATTCTGTAGATGGAATTTTTTTTAGATTTATTTGTTCATTCACCTGCCCAAAGGGAGTTATTGTGCAAATTAATTTAATTGTTGAGTAATATTGTTTATTTTTCTCAATTTGAAACATTTGCTTGTGAATTGTTGAGGTTATTTCACCAAAGTGATTTAACCAATAAAATTTGCAAGATTTTGAGTTCCTATTTTGTTGATAGAGAAAATTTTAGATTAATTTATACATTCACTTGCCCAAATGGGGTAATTGTGTAAATTAATTTAATTGCATGAGCATGTTATATGAGATAAATAATTTGATAAATTTATTTACCCAAAGGGAATTTTGAAGGATTATTTGTTTTATTATCTTTTGAAGGAAATATGTGGATTTGAAGGTCAATCTGCTTAAAGGGGATGAATTTTTAAATTTTTAAAATTTTCTTATTTTGTTGATCTTCATTTTAAGAGAATAATTGTTTATTTTAGATTCTACCCAAAGAGGAGTTTATAATAATGCAATTAATTATTATATTGTATTGCTTATGCTCATTTAAGTATTTTGCCTATTGCACATAATTGATGTAGTTGCATTTTTTTTGTGAAAAAAGTTTCTTTTACTATGAACAACAATAATACCACAATTAAAATTCTAAATGGGTCGAACTATAAGAGATGAAGATCAGACATAAAGTTCGCTTTAGGAATAATGAACTTGGACATGGTACTGCGCAAAGATGAACCTCTTCAACCTGCTGATGAGAGCACTGAAGTTGAGAGAGCTCATTATGTGACATTGGAAAGATCAAACCGTTTAAGTCTCATTTCAATTAAGAGGTCTATTGCTGAGCTGGGAGGAATACATGAGAGCAATAATGTTAAGGAATTTCTCGTTGCTGTGAGAAATGTATACCAGACATCTAACAACGCCGAAGCTGGGTACTTTACAGATGGATTGATGAATATGAAGTACGACGAGATAAAAGGCATTCGAAAATTCATCCTGCGAATGGTGCATCTTCAAACTAGATTGAAGGCACAAAATATTTTCATTCCCGATAAGTTCATTGTTCATCAAGCTCTCAACACTCTGCAATCTTCTTTTAGCCAAATCAAGACTGCCTACAACACCCAGAATCAGACTTGGAGTGTGAATGATCTGATCACTAAGTGTGTGGCTGAGGAAGAAAAGATGAAAAGAGAAAAGAATGAATCTGCTAATTTTGTTGCCCTTGGAAAGCCGAATAATCTGAAGAGAGATGAAAAGATTAGAAAGCTCAACTTCTACGATCACAAGAAAAGTAAGAATTTCAAGAAAAATGGGTGTGAGAATCAGAGAAATGAAAATGCCAAGAACATAGTCATTAAGTACTATCATTACAATAAGGAGGGTCATAAGAGGGTTGATTACTTTAAGTTTAAGAATTAGCTAGAGAACAAGAATAAGGAACAGAGGGATAAGAAACTTGAGGAAGCTAAGTGAGAAAGAGTTAAAGCTTAAAGTTGGTAGTTACATCGGGATTGGTGTTGAGCATATTAGGACTGCTATTTTAGAATTAGATTCTGATTTTTAGCTTGTTTTGAATAATGTTTTCTGTGTACCTTTGTTTAGAAAGAATTTGATTTCCCTTTTAGTACTTGACAAAGCTGGATATTATTTTACTTTTGCAAATAAAAGAGTTGAGATGATTTATGACTCTAAAGTGATTCAAAAATTATGTTTTATCTGATGGGCTTTATACATTGTCGTTGTTATATGCTTGTTCTTACAATGTTGAAAACACTATTGCTAAAAGATCTTTAACTAAGGAAAGATCTTCATTGTTGTGATATAAGCGTTTGAGGCACATTTCTAAGGAATACTTGTAGGGTGAAGCCATCAAAACAACAACCTACATTCTGAACCGTGTTCCTAGCAAGTCAGTGCCAAAAACACCGTTTGAACTGTGGATGAACAGAAAATCCAGTTTGAATTATTTCAGAGTATGGGGGTGTCCAGCTGAAAGATCTAAGGAAAATGGAAAAGAGAACATGGTATGTAGATTGAAAAGGTCCATTTATGGTCTCAAGCAAGCTTTTGTTAATATTCTTGGTAGATATTTGTTGAACCCTGAGCATGATCATTGGGTTACTACAAAGAAAGTCATAAGATATCTATAAAGAACGAAGGAATTTATGCTTGTATGGGTTCCAAGCATATGGAAATCAAGTACCTCACAGTTAAGGACTTAGTGAATACAAGAGATATCATGATTGAGCATATAAGAACTGAGTCCATGATAGTTGATCCTCTAACCAAAGGTTTAAGGCATACAGTGTTCAAGGAACATGATGTGAATATGAGTGTTATTGAGTCTTTTGATTATTTGATTTAGTGGGAGCCTTTGTAATTTTCTTTATTTCGATAATTATGTTGTGTAAACATTGATCACTATTGTTATGCAATTTGAAAAATTGAAATCTTCTTAATGATCATCATTATTGCGTGTTATATTATTATATGTTATATTATTTGAATTGAATATATAATATGGTATCTTAAGGTATTACGAGTCTTAAGAATTACAGTTATATATTTTATTGCATACTATATTATTTGAATCGAATATACAATATGGTATATTAAGATATTGTGCCTTAAGAATTACAATTGTATACTTTTAGTTTTCACAAAACACTATTTTGAGATCTCATGGTGAATTGTTAGTGACATATGACTTGTTAAAGTCAAACAATTTTATTTTGTTGAAAAATTGCAGCAAATTCATTTTGTTGAGAAATTACAATTACAATTTTATTTTGTTAAGAAATTATAATGAATATCGATAAGAAACAATGTATATAAATAATGATCACATGTTGGCATTGGTTTCTTACTACACCATTAGGCTTACGATTCATGTCGATATGGTTATAAGTATTTGTGACTATGAATGATCTTATGTTTGTTGAGATTAATAGTCCAATATGAAGATCATGTTGGACCGAATAAATTTATCAAGATGCTACTTATAAACTATTATTTCTTTAAAAGGTATGGCCACAAAATATTTTTTTTGTTATTAACCCGAGAGTTTTGTTTTCAAAATTAAATTTATAATTACTTAAAAATCAATTAATGTATCCCAAGAGGGATAATGTTAATATTTTTTTAATTAAATATGGACTAATATTAATTGAATTAATTATTTTATATAAACGGGTTAATGGATAGTCTATTATATTGGCAGTCCAATTAAATAATGATAACATTTTGATTTGGACTGTGATATTTTTTGTGTAGAAGCCCAATTGAGTGATAAATGTAGGTTTTGGGTCTCATTGGAGCCCATTATGGGAGGGCCCAATGAGAAACCCTAATTATAAGTACTAGGTCCCCTCAGTCCAGATTTAAGGTTTTCTTCCCATTGAGAGCCATCACAACAGTGAATCTAGATCATAAAGAGAAAGACCTAGTGTGTAATCTACTGCGATAATCAATCATCTGCAATGACTCAAACATGTACGCTTTTGGCAACTGTTCTTGAATTAATTGTTGTGTTATTTTAATCATGTATGATTAAGATTTTTAATTAATTTAGTAATAGTGTGATTATGAGAATTAATCAATAGCAACATCAACTTAATGATAATACAAGCAAATAGAGAAATAAGTATATGGCTTGAAAAAACATCCAACAATCATCCCATTAAAATAAAAAAATGCACGAGAAGAAATGTCAACATAAATTAGAAAGGTAGGACTAAACAAACGAAAAACAACAACAAAACAATAACATCACGGAAACAAGGACAAAAACAACACTGAATATAAGAAAACATGAGATTTTTTTTTCTTCATCTGTCACATAAGCAAGGACTAAAGTGGGAAATAGAATGGGAACAAACAAAAACGACATAGAAATAACATAGGAATGTAACAGAAACAACACAGAACAAAACAAAACAGAAGAACCTTGTTTTTTTTTAATCGATGACACAAAAACATGGACTAAATTGGGAAATAGAATGGGAATAGAATGAAAACAACATAGAAACTAGGATAGAAAAAGATCAAAATAGTCTTGGGGAACTTTTTGAAGGGCCTCTTCTTAAAATAATACTTAGGATGAGTCTCAATAGTGCCTCGTTAAAACATTGGTATATCTATCACACTTGGTAAAGACTAGTTTTAAATATGATTTCTTTATTTTACCTTGATTCGAGCATCAATGGTCACATTTGGTAAAATTTTATGTTACTGTAGAGTGAGAGAAGACACCAACCATCATGTCAATGTGCATCATAGACTTGAAAGCATTGAGTTAAGTAAGACTACAGGTTAACAAGCCAATCTTGAATTATTTTCCATTAGGGTTACTTGGCAACAATAATTATTGTTACTATCAATGTCAAAATCTGGTAAACACTCCCAGTATAGTCTGGGCAGACGGCACGTGCGAATTTCTTGCTGAAGTGGATGTGGTGTACTGAGGAGACCGAGCTCCGAGCTTGGTAAATTTTTAACGCTTAGAGAATTTCTCGTACCTTGAGCTGAATTACACTCGAGACTCTGATCTGAGCTCCACTCTATACTTGAGCTAAGCTCCAACCCTGAATTCCGATCACTTGCACAAAGGCCTATCGGGGTTGTGCCCAGTGAGGCCCCTCTGGTGTGAGAGTAAGTATCTGGAGAAAAAATGCTAAAATTCTCTCGAATGAATAAGAAGCAATACCTTGTGGAAATAAATGCCTAGGAGTATATATAGGGAGTAGGGCTCAATTAGTACCGCCAAATTAGGGACTCTAGTCTAGTTAATTAGCCTAATCCAGTTGGCAACCAATGAGCTTGCAAATTAGGGTCCTAAGCACCTAGACTAGGATTTTGGGCCCACCAGTAGAAGTCCATGGGCCGACCCACTTGAAATGGAGGCGAATGGATTGTTTCAATATCTTTAGCCGAACAGGGGGTGGAGAGGACGTTAGGATAGTTCTGAGGCTCTCCTTGTGATGATCATCCGAGCTGAGGGTGCTTGGAGCCCTCAGCTCGACATCTTATATTCCATGGTGGATTTAAATTCTTCTTTAGAGGGCCATCTGAGTTGAGAGTGCTTGAAACCCTCAGCTCGGCATTGTTGTTCCTCATGATGGATTTGAGCTTTGCCTTGGAGGATTGTCTGAGTTGAGGGTGCTCGGAGCCCTTAACTTGGCACTGTCGTTCTTCGTGACGGATTTGGGCTTCACTTTGGAGGGTCATCCGAGCTGAGGGTGCTTAGAGCCCTCAGCTCAACACTGTCGTTCTTCAGGGCAAACTTGGGAGTCTTTTAAAGGGTTATCCGAGCTGAGGATACTCGGATCCCTCATCTTGACACTTCATCTTCATAGCGAATTTGGGTCTCTCCTTGGTTGAATTGCCAAGCTGAGGGTGCTCGAAGCCCTTAGCTCGGCCTTGCTGTTTTCAAGGAGACTATGATGCTTCCATTTGGTGATATAATGAGCTGAGGGTGTTCAGAGCCCTTAGGTCGGCCCCTTTCCAATACTTGAGAGTTTGCCTCCTTTGAAGTTGATCATGAAGGAGCCCTAATCCTCAGGGTGATTTTGAGCCTCCGATTTGATGATTGGCCAAGCTGAGGGTACCCGGAGCCCTCAACATGGCCCATTCTAAATACTTGAGATCTTGGATGCCCTTAAATTGATTACAAAGGAATCCCTATGCACTACCAACCAAATTGTCCTCCATCAGTTGCCTTCCTTGTTTTGAGCGTCAAACCATAGTGGCGGGTATTTGAGACTCCGAGTTCTCGGCCCGAGGAGTCCGGACCGTTGTGCTCAAGACCGCTGTGCTTAAGGCACGCCTGGTACGTGCGCATAAACCCTAGATTGTTGGGGAATCCAAACTTACGACCGTTGGATGATCATCACATGGCACCGGGTACATAAATCAAGGCAATGGTAACTGTTAGGCTCGCGACGCTTCACATGGACACCCTCCTTTTTATAAATAGGGGGGTTCATTCATTTATTCTATACTTGCAAAACTTTCGAGAGCTCTCCCTCTATCTAGTCATTGGTACATTTTTTCTCCTCTGTCTTACCCTTAGTAATGTCGCTCTCTTCTTTTTTCTCCTCCTCTAATTCGACCTCGGGCTCAGGGTCCGATTCTTTAGATAGGACTTCATCCGGCTCCTTGTCCTTCAAGGTTGAGTGACGTCTGGCCCTTGGGGATACTTTGTCCTCTACGCCGTCCAAGCTTAATGATTCTAGCGGTGTGGTCCAGTTCAACCTGGTAAGCTGCTTGAGTGTTGCAGGCCCACCCGACGAGAGTGGCGGGGCGACATTGTGCAGTGGCCCCAATGCCACGATCTTGCATAGTGTCGTCACGGTGACTGAAATTATTGAGGCCCTTCCTCTATCCTAGGTTCTGCATGATAATGTAGTGACCAACGTCGAGCCAGAAAAACTTCATATCAGAGTCCCAATCACGAGCCCGATCTGGACCACCGAGTCAGCCATGGACGAAGATGATGTCCTCAAGTGTCGGAGTAAATACACCTTCCTAGACTCGATAAAGAAGATCGTCACCGCGCCTAATGACCATGCATGTATGCCTCTGCCGGGCCATCTGACCATCTTCAAACATCAGCTAGAGGTAGGTCTATAGTTCCCCATCCACTAGTGGATTCATGCCGTTTGTGCAGAGTATGGGTTGTGCCCCTCACAATTTGCTCTGAACAGTATGAGGGCGATAGTGGCGTCATACATAATCTTCCAGGCCAAGGGGATTGAGCCAAGCGTAGAGCTCTTCAAGGCTTTTTTCTATGCCAAGTTGCTTCCCCGAGATGCTAGATGGTGTTACATCACCTCCAGGTCGACCTTTCTAACCAATTTGGATTCTTCTATTCACAATTGGAAGCTCGAGTTTTTCTGCCTTGAGAGGAGCGGTTGGCAGTTTGTCCGGGATAAGGAGGTGAAGTACCCCGTTCGGATGGAATGAGAGAAAGTTAGTAAGGATATGGCCCCCAAGAGGGGGTACTGGGTTTTCGGGGATCTTTCATCACTTAGTTTTCTAATTTGTTCTTTTTTTTTTTTTCAGGACAGAGAAGGAGAAACCCAAGAAGCAAAGGGGTGCCCGAAGCAAGAATATTACCGACCAAAGAAACAAGGTTCAAAGGACGGTATATAAGGAGGTAAAGACGCTGATTAATTCCCATCTGTTTGATATCTTCTGGTACGTACCGACCACCTTCTGTTCCCTCTATCCATGACGTTCCAGCCGACTTAGAGAATAATAAGTGGTTTTTTCTTGGTGAATGTTGAATGTTTTCGGCTTAGATGAGCCAACATCTTAACACTTTGTTAAGAGTTGCAGTTATGGACAAAGCCTTCGCTATTTAGAGGATGAGAAAATGCAAGGCCCGAGAGGTCGCTTAGGCAGCTCAAGCTGCCGAAGCAGACCAAGCCGACCTTATTATTTTGCCATCTCTCCCACTACAGCAGCTACGTTACTCGACGCCTACTCGGACCAGGCCACTAGCCCTACCAGGGGCCACGATTAGGGAGTCCTCATGCTCCCGATCGGCCTCCCACTAGTCAATGCCGGTTGAGAGTGGTGACGTCTCCCTGTCGAAATCCCTCGGGTAAGGGGAAGAGAAAAGTACACGAGGGAAAACATAAAAAACACAAGTCCTCGAAAAAGGTGAGGAGGGTGAGTAGAGCCCCACCCAGAGTGGTATATGATGCAGTGTACTTCATAATTACAAACACAAGGCTCCCCATTGGTTGTCCTCTCCTAGAGTCTCCTGAGGTAATGACTAAATTGCCTTAAGTGCATCATTTCACCTGACGATAGGAAGTTTTTGGCTGACTCTGACACGGGAAGGCTCATGTGCCACCTCATCCGTGACCACGTATCGGTAAGGACCCAACACTTGTGTTGATCCTAAGATTTTTATGAACAATTAAGTATTAATATTTTGGTGGAACTAATGTTTAATTGAGTGTTTCAGCGATTTAAAGTTCCAGTAATAAAGACGTCAAATTAAATGGATGCTAAATGAAGATGTCAAGATGATAAATAAGTATTAATAGTATGAAGAAATTAGGAAAAACAACCTAGGTGAATCTTAACTCTTAATATCCCATTTAGGAACACACACATGGCACAAAATGTATTTTATTTTTTATGTGTGTTTTGGTTAAGTGAAATTATTTGCTCCTATGTGAATTGAAAAGAAATAATTTTGAATGACTAAAATGAAATATAAGAATATTAGTGGAGCTAAGTTAAAGATGAAAATGGTTAAAGGGGCGTAATCGTAAAAAAAAAATGAGTTAAAAATGATATCAGAGAAAAGATTCAGAAGGTGGCAGTCGACTGAGGAGTCGATCGGCCAATGGTGGCTGAACTCTTTGAATCGAAGAGTTAACTGACAGGTCGATCGGTGAAAGCAAGATGAACTCTCTGAATCAAGAAGTCGACCGAGCGGTTGACCGATGAACGCAGCAGGCTATATCCTGAATCGAACAGTCGACTGATGGAACTGTTCCAGGATATTTGGGATTCTGAATTTATATCTAACAGTAGCCGTTTATGGTTAAGATATGTGAGATATCTTAGGGATTTTTACTTAATTGAGATATGGTCTATATATTTTATTATCCCTATTAATTTGGTCTATTTAAATAAATGTTCTTTTAATTAAAGTGCTTTAATACTTTCTATTTTAATGAATTTTGATTTAAAAATGTTTACGAACCAAAATGAGATTTTCCAAGAATATTTTTAAATGAAAAATATCTATTTTGATTATATATGATGTATGGGGTCTTGGGGTGTTATTTAATGACACAATATTTGAAAAGTAATTATTATAAGATATATTTGATATTCCTATATTTAAAGCTGCGAATTTTGAGTTTAAAATATTGCTATTTTGGTGAAGAATATTTTGGGCCAAAAATATGGGAGAGATTTAAGAGATTTATTTTGATCTTATGATTTAGTCAATATACTTATACATAATTCTTTCTATATTTATATTGATTAAGATCAAATCTTTTAATGAACTAAATTGGATATTTTGAAAGCTATTATTAAGTGAAATATACCTTAAAAGAAATGTATTAATATATGGGATCTTTAAGTGATTTTAGAAGACATATCTTTTGGAAACTAGCTGTTATAGGACTTGTTTTATATACCTATAAAAAGACCTGCGGATTTCATAATGAAATAACACCATATCAAGAACTATTCAGTTCATAAGCTTTTGTAAGAGTCATAATTCTGATATTTATTTTGGGGGATCATATTGTGATATCAATTATTGAGGTGTTCTTGAGTTAAAACGCTGATTGTGTAAGCGTCACCGATTTAAGTTGTTTAACATTTCAATATATTATTCTTTGGTATTATCTGGGTGAGATCTTTCTAATTATATTCTTTTATTGCACTATTTGTTTATTGTTTGGAAATTGATCTTAGAAATTATTTATGATTTTTGAAGAAAATATTTTTACAAACAATTTCTTAAATCTGATTACGTGCTCCAATTTGCTACCCATATCTTGTTAAAATTAGATTTTTGTATCTCACATTTTTTTATCATTAGTTGGGATATTAATTGAGTTATTATTTATCTTGGGTAGTAGAAACTTTGAGTGAGATTTTTTACTTATCATTTTGTATTGTTGAGTAGTGTGACAGGTTAAATACTATTGGGAGTATTTAATCAAGGGTAGCCGGGTTTCAGTCTTTTCCTGTAAAGAGATTGAGGTAGTAATTCTTCCTGAATAGAATTGCATTGTGAGTGATTTGTAAAGGTTCCATCATTGCCTGGAAAAATGATAATTGGAGTGTTTTGTGGGATTTTGATTTTTGAGCCATAGTGATAAAAAGAATTAGGTTAATCTTTGGCCTGTAAAAAGATATGTTATTCTTGAGTCTGTAAAAAGTAGAGGTATTCCTGAGTCTTGGAAAATGAAATTGTAAAGGTTGATTCTGAGCCTGTAAAAGAATCGGTGTGTGGGTTTGGTTCCTACCTTTAAAGGGATCTTGAGAATTAGTGGGTGTGAATCTCCGTGGGGCTCGGAGGATTGGACTAACCAAGAGTAGTTTGGTGAACTAGGATATATCTTTGTGTGCTGCATTATTAATTTGTTTATTTTTTTCTGTTTGGGTGTACACCTAGATTTATTATAATTCCACTGTGGTATAAAGATAATAATTAATTTAGACATAAAATTAATTATTTGATTTATTCAAGTTTATTCTGATATATATTTTTTTAATTACCCAATTCACCCCCTCTTGGGTATTCTACTGGGCCAACGACTTGCCTATTTCCTTATACGTATTTCGTTCTCCATTTTTCTCCAAGTGTACTTATATGGCCGTTCTCGTGTAAAGTGTAATTCGCTTATCCGTCGTTTAAGATAGGCTTGCCGAGAGCACCATGGGGGATGTCTCTATCTTGGCCGAGTGAGATGTAACCCTTCAGAATGTGGATAGGCTAAACGAAAGCCTCCAGTCTACTGATGTTGCCCACTCTTTTCTCCAGACCAGGCTTTAACTGGTCACTAGTGAAAGGAACGACCTGACCAAGGAGAGAGATAACATCTCCTCTCAGCTCCGGGATAGTGTTTTCGAGATGGTAGACTTGAGGAGAAAATTGTAGAAAGAAGATCTTCAAAGGGAAAAAGGTGGTCCATCGAGCCGAGGAGGGGGCCATTGAGAAGTACAAGGCTAGTGATGAATATAAGAACATGAAGGCAGACATGGCCAGTAAATTCATGAAGGAGGGCTTCGAGGCTGGGTTATGCTCCCTCTGCCACCTGTTTTCTCAAGTATATTATAGGTAGATCTAGATGGAATTTTATGAGGAGGAGAAGGCAGTAGGTGAGGGCCAAGGAGCTGAAGAGGTAAAGCAGGAAGCCGGCCAAGAGGACGGCGAATGCGAAAGTGATGGCGAAGGCAGTGATGAAGAGACACAGGTCAATGCTATGGACGTTGAGCGTGTCTCTGAGGACTTGGCCTAAGCAGTCCGTTGGGGCAGCCATGGGCACGACGACCAGCTCCTCAGCCCAGCCTTATTACCAGACTTGATTTTTTTGTTAATTTTTTTTTTTTTTTTGTTTTGATTTGGTGATTTGTGTAATTAGGCATGGACTCCACCATTGTAAACATCTTTTTGAATATAATAGAACACAAATCAATTTTTTGGTAAAATTGTGTGTTGAACTGTTGAACTGTTTCCCCCACTTTCCCTTTCTTAGCTAGGGTAACTCGGCATCTTGGAGCCTGTAGCTCAGCATGTGAGACTTCCAAATCAATTTGGAGCCCTCCTATTTTGAACCATCCGAGCTGAGCATGCTTAGAGCCCTTAGCTTGGCACATTCTTCATGCTTGGGAAATTGTGTGTCTATCTTAGCCCCAGCCTGGCGACTTAGTTCGATTTTAGGTCCTCCAAACGCGAACCATTCGAGCTGAGAGTGCTTGGAGAGCTGAGTTCAACCACTTTTCCACGCTTGGGAAATTAGTAGCGAGAGAAATTAGTTTCAAAGGCCGTATCCATCCTACCCTCCAGCCTGGGGACCTAGTTCAGTTTTGGGTCCTCTAAATTTGAACCATCCAAGCTGAGGATGATCAAAGAACGGAGCTCGACATTTTCTCCAAACTTTGTGTGTTTTTATTACCAAAAATGTAACCTTTTTAACCCCAGCCTGGAGTATGAGTTGGGTTCTTGCTTGTGCTGCTAGCTTAATGGTGGCAGTTTTTACATGGTCAATGGTCCTCGTGGTCCACAGGAGGCCATGTGAGCATTTGGGCCTATGACCGGTCATTGGAGAGTTTTTCGTATTCACGCTCATCCTTGAGCCCTTTCAGGTTATCCTAGTTTAGTCCATGCAAGAGTATCTTCCCTTTTAAGTCGTCTTACCTGTGGTCGGCTGTGAGGGGATAGACACTAAGCCGCAGGCCCTCAGATCCGATCGATTTCCCACCTTTGGTGGATAACCCTGGGTTGGGACTATCAACCTGTGTAGGGGGTCTAGTTATTACTCTCGACAGCCAGTGCTGGAGTGTCGCTTCGGAAGATGTATTCACAAGTTAGGAGCTCGTTGAAACTGAATATCCTTTAATTGATATGAAAATTCATTATACTTAGTAGCAAAAAAGGAATGTTTACAAAATGACCTATTCCCAATAGAAATATAGCTTGAGGTAGTCAGCATTCCAAGGGTGTTTTAGTGGAATCCCTTCTTCTGTCTCGAGCGCGTATGTGCTTGGTCTTGCAATTCTTGTTACGCAATAAGGTTCCTACCAAGTGGGAGCTAGCTTTCGCGTGTTTGGCTCTCTAGTCTCCAAGGTGACCTTTCTGAGAACGAGGTCACTAACCTCAAAAAGTAACGTACTGCACATTATTGGTACACAGCTTGACGGATTCACACACGTTATCGTCTTTCTTCCAGTAAATATAAATTGAAAGCCAACATAGTGTTGTTTTTCTCTTCGTCGTGGTCTCTTTCTGCGGTCCTTAGAGTTGGCATTCCGATCTTCGTAGAAATTATGGACTCCGACCCAAACGTTAATGCGAAAGGGGTTTCTCCAGTTGGGGTTCGTGAGGTCGTATGGTATGCTCAAAGAACGGGGCATAGATCCTCCACCCACCTACCATTTTCTTTGTCTAGTCTGGTCTTTAGCCCGTGTAGAATTGTTCGATTGGTCACCTCGACTTGGTCATTTCCCTAGAGATGACCCAAAGAGGCAAAATGAGTTTGGATGCTAAGGTCGGAATAAAAGTCGGCGAAGAGGTCATTGTCAAACTGAGTACTATTGTTGGACATGATGGCCCTCAAAATACCAAACCAGCAAATCAAGGATTTACAGACAAAGTCTCAAATTTTCTCTTTCGTGATGTGGGCCAGGGGCTCTGCCTCGACCCATTTGATGAAGTAATAAATGGCCACCACTAAGAATTTTCTTTGGCCGGTGCCCTGAGGTAAAGGGCTGAGCAGATTAAACCCCCATTGAGTGAATGGCCACAGGCTGGTCATCAGTACCATGGCAATTGGAGGCAAATGAGAATAGGGGACGAACCTTTGACACTTGTCATATTTTTTAATGAACTGCATTGCTTCCTTGAGCATAGTTGGCCAGTAATACCCTTGGTGGAATAGTTTGCTGACTAGGGCCCTACCTCCTGAGTGGTTTCCACATATCCCTTCATGAACTTCTTTCAGAACGTAGTCGACATCTTCTGGTAGAAGGCACTAGGAATAAGGAAGAACTTTCGATATAGAACTCCATCAATGATGCCATATCTTGTTGCCCGATAGCGCATTCTTCTGACCTTAGCATGATCATTATGTAGCGTTCCATCTTTTAAGTACTGCTGTATCAAGTCCATCCAGGTTGGTTTGTCATCAAGCTAGCAAATTAATGCCACTTGGTCAAACACCGCAGTACTCGGTGAATCCAAATATTCCACGGGCGTCCACTCCACCACTGATGCGAGATTGGCAAGGGCATCGGCATGCCTGTTTTTCTCTCAGGGTATTTGGGTTACTTGGACTTTTTTGAAGTTGTCCATTAGCGTTTTGACTCTCTCCAAGTATGCTGTCATGCTCGTATCTTTAGCCAAATACCCCTTGTTAACTTGTTTGACCACGAGCTGGGAGTCACAAAAGACGATCAGTGTTTTCACGTTAAAGTCTTGGGCTAGGCGAAGACCCGTAAATAGCACTTTATATTTAGCTTTGTTGTTGGTTTCTTTGAATCCCAATTTGAGGGCGTACTCGACTTTTTTTTTTGTCCTGGGCCACGAGGACCATCCCTGCTCTGTAGTCATTCATATTGGAAAACCCATCAGTGAAAGACTTCTACGTTTTCAGATCAGAGTTTGTGTTGAGCTTGTCGATGTCCTCTTTTCTTCTAGAGCCTTAGTTTCCTAGTTATCAGTGGTGGTCTCTTGGTCATCGGGAAAGGTGAGCTAGGTGATAATGTCGGCCAGGACTAGGCCTTTAATGGTGGTCCTAGGTCGATACTCAATGTAGAATTGACCGAGCTCAAGGCTATACTTCATTAGCCACCCCGAGATACCGAGAGAGTACAAGATCTGCCTGAGAGACTGGTCGGTTAGGATGATGATGGTATGTGCTTAGAAGTACTGCTTTAATTTTCTCGAGGCCACCAACAGAGCGTAAGCGAGTTTCTTAAATCTGGTGTACCTCATCTCGGTGTCCGTGAGGACTTGGCTGGAGTAGTATATAGAATGTTGGGCTCCAGAATCCTCTCTTACCAATGTTGCACTGACGGCCGTTGATAAAGTAGAGATGTACAGGTATAACTCCTCACCTTATTTCAGAGTGCTGAGTAAATAAGCCGAGAAGAGGTATCGCTTGAGCTCCTGGAAAGCTGCGTCATAATCATCTATCCACTCGAAGTTGTTGTTTTGTAACATTCTCAAATTTTAGAAATTAGAATTATAAAGTTGTGAGAGCAATTAAATCAAAATTTAGGTGCCAAGTTAATGAAATTTACTTAAAATTAATTTATCTAATGGTCCACTATGATTTGGGTTCATGATTTTTGTCCCAAAGTATACATTTGGACCACTTTAGACCATTTTAAAAATAGTCCAAATAAAAGCTGCGAAAATTTGAAAAATAAATAAACTATTTAATTAAATTAGTTTTGAGAGAGAATCTAATACCAAGTCAAGACCCAAGACCCAAAACCCATGACCCAAGATCCAACCATATCAAAAAAGAAAAAAGAAAAAAAGAAAAAGAAGATAAGATGGGAAATGTCTATAAACCCACGTGAGAGAGAGAGAAGGACCAAGAAAAATATCTATCTTCTTGTATACTCTATTTCTAGCAATACAACAAAAGAAGGAGGAGAAGATAGAGAGAAGAGAACGTTCAAGAGAGGAAGAAGAAAAATGAAGGCTTTAGGAGTTTTAGATCAACAAATTGAGGAGGTTTTTGGGTGAAATCAACTCTTGGAGGAATGATGAACTCATATTTGGTAAGTTTCAAAAACCCTAGAAATTATAATTGAAGTTCTAGCATGATTTCTTATAGATCTAAGGGTTAAGATGTGAAACTAACCTATTAAAATTTGAATTTGTCTTGTGTGAGTTGGTTAGGTCGAATTTGACTTGAGATTTTGTGAAATAAACATGTATAAAAATATGATTTTTATTTTTATTTTCTTCATGAGATCCAAAAACGTGGTTAAAACCAAAAGAACATGGTTAAAACTCCAAAAGAAATAAGATGACTCGAGATTACTGGGTGGCCACTCGCATATTGAGATAGAGAATTTTATCCTTTCTCTTATGTGTTTTCTAGCATGCACTATATGTATTTATTCTCGTGTGTTTATTTGAAAAATGTGTTTTCAAATAAAATTGGGTTTGCGGTAAAAAGTTAAATTTTGGGCAAATCTGGTATAATAAAAAAAAAAAAAAATTTGTGTGCTAAATATATCTGGCTAGTGGTATTGTGATGATATCATGTGTGGACTGAGGATATTGGGTCATCGTGGAGTTGACCTTGGGTGCAAATCTCTAAACCCGTGCGGGGGATACTCCAGGTTACGCGAGTATCTCACTGGATAGTATAGATTCCCAGTTGTATGGTTCGGTTATTAGGTATTGCAGTGATACACTTGTTGTGTTTGTGTTTTAGAATTTTTCTACTTGGATTTTATTTTAAGAGCGTGTTTTATTATGATGTGCGGATGCATTATATACTGTCTTGTTTATAAAAGTTCCAACCAGGGTATTCTAGTTTACAAACTCACGTATTTCCTATAAAAAATTAAGAAAAGGTAAGAGAATGGATGGATTTTCCTACTGAGCATGTTGAGCTCACCTTTTTTTCCCCCCCATCCTCAGTTAGTGTACAGGATAGTTAATAGGAGTGAATTATGGATTGAACGTGCGCCATATCCCGATTCTAATTTTGTTGTAGTTGGACCGTTTTGGGTATTTTTTATCTTTATGGACCTATTTTTGTTTTAAGTATGACATGCACTAATGGGCCCTGTAGGGCCCAAACCTCTGGACTATTGGTTCGTTTGTAAGCCTTGTTAATTTTGTGTGTCTATTGATGCTGCTAAGGGCTCTTTAGATAATATAGAGGCCCAACCCAACAATTTCGTTAGTTTATTTTCAAATTTTCACCACGGTATTCTTAAGTGTTTAATTAGGTAATAACATCCGCTAGGCGTACTTAGTAACTCTAAAATAAATCGATACTAGTGAGGTACACACTTAGAAAAATTAGGAAATTAAATAAAATCAAATATTAAGGAATAAGAAAAATGACAATAGGGTTATCGGTCGATTACCTAAGTTGACCGTCCCGGGGCCTGATTCACGACCCTAGGGTTTGGGGTGTGACATGTTTCCCCTTAACACGTTAAAAATGGGAGACAATTTTCTGAGGCATGCAAAATAAAACGATTTAGGGCAGCAAGTCTTCCAGTGAGCATCTGAATCTTCTTTTTATTTCGAGGAGAGGTCATCCCCAGAACGACATTTATCTGGTTGTGGTTTGCAACGATCCTGCGCTGGGAGACCATGTATCCGAGGAACTTCTCCGCAGAAACCCCAAAGATGCACTTGTTGGGGTTGAGTGCGGTGAAACCTGAGCTTATCGAAGCATGTCATCAATGTAAACTTCCATCATCTATCCGATCTCTTCTTTGAACATTTTGTTCACTAGGTGCTGGTAAGTGGCCCCAGCGTTGCGCAGGCCGAACGGCATGACCTTGTAGCAGTATGTTCTCCTATCCGTGATGAAAGATGTTTTGCACTTGTAGCAGTATGTTCTCCTATCCTTGAAATCTACGCATAAGCGCTACTTGTTGTCGGCTTTCAAGGTGAGGACCACGTTAGAGAACCAGTCCAGGAACTTGAATTCTTTTACTACATCCAATTTTATCAACTTGTCTATTTCTTCCTCAATGATATTTTGCTGCTTAGGGTGGAATTTTGTTCGCTTCTACCTTACGAGCGAGTGGTGCATATCAGCGTGCAAGCGGTGTATTACCATACTTGGGTTAATTTCTGGTAGCTCATCGTACAACCATGCGAAGATATCATAATTTTTATGGAGGAGACTAGTGAGCTCGGCACGTTATTCCGAATCGAGTCTTGCCCCTATCCTTATTGTCCTTGTCCTTTTCTTTATAGTGGGGGTGGTGGCGGAATATTACGTCGCCACTTTCACCGCAAGTGTACGGGTCAAGTTTTAGTATAGATGGGAAAGAGTATGGGTTGTCATATTCACAGGAATTGGTTGAGATTATTATCGAGTACCACGATTGTCATAACATAACTTTATTTAGGCGGTATAAATTGAGTTTATAATTAATAAATACTAATACTAAGTTAATTAATCTAATTATACTAATATTATATTGAGATGTTTAGGGGAAAAGATTATCTAGGGATTAACTTTGTTTACAAAAACGTGTTTGGTCTCATTTAGTTTACAATAACGGTATTTGACCTATCCGACAATCTTTGTATCATAAACTCACTCGCCACCTCTCTCGAGTGTAAGACGAGTGAATATGAGACTTCGCGTTAACGAAGAAGTCTCCAACAACATCTTAATGAAATTAGGTCACATGAGTGTTGCTCCAACGTCATTGATTGCACACTTTCTAACTCTCTCCCAAGTTATTAGATCGTCGCATTGTGTTTACCCTAGTTCGAATTCGGGATTACCTCTCCTGAGTGTCAAATCCCGTTTTCTCTATATATCTAAACAAACATATAATCAACAAATAACAGTAAACACAATCAAAATAGCGAAGAACAATCATTAATGAAACACAAACTCAAACAAACAATGATTTCATAAATATTATTAATCCCTAGACAAAATTCGTTTAGCTTATGGCCATAACCATTTATACAATGAAAACCAAACTAAACATGCTCAACAACCTACCGAAGTTAATAAAATAAAGAGAAAAATGGAAGAACTTAGCCGTAGTCCAAAGATTTTCCACTAAAACCTTTCAACAATCGCTTCTTCTTCTTCGCAACGTGTTCTTCTTCTTCGGAATTAGTTGAGCACTCCCCAAAACACTCTCAAAATATTAGGAACCCTAAGGGGTCTCCTATGGTCGGGGGTTAGAAAAGAAGAAAGGAAATGGGCTTAAATACGGAGCAAAATATCTAAATAAATATCTAACAGTTGTGTAGAGTGACCGCTGCGGCGGTGGGTATGTCGGTTGGGTCACGACCTAGGCGGTGGACACGACGATGGGATCAGAGACCTTGTTGTTGTTTCACCGCAGCGACAGTGGATGTTTAGAATCTTTTAGGCCTTTTCTGTATATTGACCGCCGCGACGGTGGTTTAGACGTCGTGGCGGTGGGCTGTATTTCTGAATTTTGCCCTCGTTCTTGATCCGATTTGATCGTTTATGATCCATTTTCATGCTTTTCACCCGATACACCTGATTTATACAAAAATACATAAAAATGTATTAAAATATAATAAACGTACTCGAAAACTAACAAGTTTGGTTTGAAAATAGATAGGTAAATTACACTTATCATGGGGGTAAATAGGAACCTACACTAGCTTTTCGTGTGGTTGGGGACCAACTTTATTTTCTTGGGGGGTTGAAGATGGGCACCAGCCCAAGCCCCCATCCAGAACCATGAGCCCTGAGCTAACGGGCTCTAACTCAATCATTGATTGCTATTTTCTCTTCTCCAGTGCCCTTCGGGCATAGGATCTAGAGGACTTCTGGTTTCTCTTCACCTCACCTACACCCTTCTCAGTGGGGAACTTTATCGACTGGTAGTAAGGGGAGCATATCGCCTTGAGGGAAGCCACCGTTAGTTGGCCTATGATTGCATTGTAAGGAGACGGTTTGTCCACGATCAAGAACTTTGTCCATACTATTGAAGTCCTGGGGTGGGTTCCCACCGTGACAGGCAGAGAGACGCATCCCAACACGTTAACCACATCCCCCCCAAAACTGACTAGGGGGCCTTAGAGGGCTGTACAACGTTGGAATCTACTTTCATCTTTTGAAATACCCCTTGGAAGATAATGTCGGTTGATCTTCCTCTGTTGATTAGGACTCTTCCGATCTTGTAATAGTTAGTGACGGCGATGATGACGGGGGTATCATCATGAGGGACGTGCACTCCTTAGATATCGACCTTGCTGAAAAAAATGATGTTGTGCGGAGTAGCATTAATTGTTCTCACCTCGAACATGTCGTCGTGTGCCTTCCTCTTGGCTTTGAATGTAAACTTCTTTCTGGAGGAGATTGTTTCTCCTCCCATATTAAGTCTGCCATGGATGACGTTGGTCTCGGCATCCACTCTTTATTCGTCCTCGTCTCTTATCTTTTTGGCTTGAGGTTGGGACCGACTGTAGTTTTCTCTTCTCCTTCAACCCCGATGATCTTCATTGGGGTTGTCTTCGTATCTTGACCCTTGACCATTGACCATCTCTGAGGATGTAGTGGTTGAGGTAATCTCTTTTGATGAGGGTTATATTTTCTCCCTCAACTGGAAACAATCCTCAATGGAGTGACCCTTGTTCCGATGAAATTCACAATACTTGTTCAATGAACTCCCCATCGGTATACCCCTTAGTGCCGGGGGAAGTGAAAATAAGTCCCTTCTAGAGTTTTTTGCAAAAATAGTTGTGATCAAAGCTGTGAGTGGTGTGAAGCCTTACTGATGATGCCTTGGGGGTGGGAACAAGGCACAATCTCCCTACTGCTTGCAACCACTTGGCCCCTTGTGTTTCACTTAGACCTTCCCCTGACTTCATTTTTTTCTTTCGGGTCCCTTCCCGATCTTTCGTGGTGGCCTCCCTGTGGTTGGCATTGTGGAGCCGGGAGCCCATCTCGAGTGCAGCATCGAGATTTGGCGTGGGGTTAGAACAGAGGTCGTAGAACAATTTCCGGTATTTGAGGTTGTCGATGAAAGCATTTATTACCAAGATGTTAGATAACTTGTCACAATCGATGACCTCTCAGTTGAACCGCTCCACATAGTTACCTAAGGATTCACAGGGTTGTTGCTGGAGAGTGAGGATATGGACCATGGTTTTAGTCTTTCATTGTGACCGTCCGAATCGGGAGAGAAAGAGCTGATCGAGCTCACGGAAGCTGGAGATGGATGTCGAGCCCAAATTCCTGAACCATGATCTCCCAACTTCGGTGAGTGTGAGGGGAAAATCCCTGTACCTCACGACAACAGAGACCGTATGCATGTTCATTTATGATTTGAAGATGGATAGATGGTCTACGGGGTCCGAGGTCTTGTTGTAGACATGACAGTTTGACCGCCCAACAAAATAATTTTATGTTTAACTTTGTTTTATTTATTTTAGATAACAAAATATAAAAATAAAAAAAAACACAAAATGGCGTTGGTTTGGACAAATTCGAGACAAATCAAGACAACCGAATGGAAGCATGAATAGTACCCAGCATGCATGAAAAATGACCATGAATAGTATCCTCATGCATGAACAATGATCATGAATAGTATCTACATGCGTGAACAGTGATCATGAATAGTATCCGCATTCAAGAACCAATGGCCATAAATGTGATGGTGAATAGTAATCGCATGATCGTGAACAGTACCACTGCGTGAATAGTAAACCATATTTTTGTATAATTCTCATTTTACCCTTCTCGGAGTCTATAAATGGGATACTCATTTTCATTTGTGAAGGGGGGGATTTGGAAAGAAATTTGTTGGGAGAGTTCTTATTAGAGGGAAGAGAATTTTTTTTGGAGAGAAGTCTTTGTTAGAGAGGGAGAATGTTTTTTAGAGAATTCTTGTGAGGATTTGGAGAGAGAGTTCGGGGATGCCATTTTTTTGTAATTTTTCTTTTTTCTTCTTTCATTTCTCTTTTATTTTTCTTTATTTCTTTATCAATTCTTGAGCAATTTAGGAGGGAGATCGTTCCCCTCAATGTTTTGATAAAATAAAAATAAGTCATTATTATACTGAAATATCGATTTGTAAATTTATTTATTTTTTTTAAAAAAAAGGCTTGTGAAAAATATATTGTGCTGTAAAAATGAGGTGAAAATTTTCCAACCTTCTACTTGAGCGGTTTAGGTTTCGAAAGGAGATCGCTCCTCTCGACATGTAAATTAATTGACCTAAAATTGAACAAAATTTAAAAAGACGTTCCACTGGAATACTTAAAACCAAATTTACTTTTCTGCATTTATTTTCCTGTTCTGCGCCTTTCCGTACTTTTATTTTGTTGTACATATTTTTTATTTGGCTCCTTTCCGTGCTTTTATTTTTCTGTTTTGCGCCTTTTCGTGCTTTTTATTTCTATGTACTATTATTGTGTTTATGTAAATATTTACTTCTCTCACATCAAAAAATAAAAGAATGAATTGATCTTTATTGTTATAAAAAAAAAAATCCAAAAAAATGAAAAAAATTGCAAAAAACAAAAATTTAAAAAAAAATCTTAACTTAAAACTCGAGACATTAAAACCCCCTCGAGGGTGCTTAACATCTTTCTTGAGCGTAACTGACTCCCAAACCTTTTAAAATGAATCTATGGTTGGACCATATTTTTCTGGAGTCAAAATTTTACTTAAGTCATTTTTTAAATTGTTTTCAAATAGAAAAATTCGGTGACCTAGCACACCATTTAAACTCAGTGCTAGGTGATGACTCCTTTTTCTAAAATTGGCTTAAGTATTTTTATAAGAAAATAAACGCTTTAAAAAATCCCTCATCATTCGTTTTTCAAAAAAGCTAAAAAATTCTTTTATTTAAAATTTCTCTGGAAAATCGGGACACGTCAGTTGATGACTCCACTAGGGACTTATTTTGGAGGGTTGAGCCTGCGATAGCCAAGTAAGTCCAAAAAATCTAAATTCGAATGTTTTGTTTTATTTTGTAATCTCTTCATTTTTTATTTTTTATTTTGTGTGAATAAATATAATTTGAAGAAATATTGGTTATTTAAGAGTGAATCAAAAAAAAAAAAAAAATCCAAAAAGAAAAAGGCTACCAAAATTCTTAAGAGTTCTCTCCCGAATGAAATGAGTCAATCACAAATGAAAATCAAATCGAATTGTATTCCCAAATCAAGCGGTACCTTTGAAGTCTGACCAAATTCAAAAACTGTAATCCAGACCCTACTCATCCAAATGTCACCTAACCTCCCACCCAATACATTTAATTACCTACTTGACACGTCCCATCAAGTGGTACCTTGAAAGTTTTCCAAAATCAAAACCATACTCCACCCCAATACCTTGAATTGCCATCATAAATACCGATATTTTCATAAGCTTAATTTTCTGCCTTCCACCCCGTGATCCCAAATGGCCATAAACGTTTTTTGCTTTATCTTCTAAATAAATTTAGTCGATCAATGAGGGATTTCGCCCGACTATGAGCCAAAAGCCTACCATTTGTGAACCTGATTTACACCCCTTAGTTTGTTGGGATTTATTTCTTGATAAAATTGGCAAAAAATCTCAAATCCACCTCTCTATCCAATTAGCCTTTTGGATGGTAGAGGATTTGTTTTGTGAACGGTTTGAAACTTTCAATAATTGCGACTGTGTTTTCTAAAGAATGTCTCAAAAGTTTAATGCTTATTTTTCAAATATTCCAAAATTGTCTGTGTATGATCTATGTGTTGAAAATGATCTTGAGAATGATAAATATGATTTCGATAATAAGAAAGATTTTGATCTGAAAAAAAAGTGAAATAAGGTGACTCATCTCATTTAAAAATCCTATCCCTAGGCAGGTATCTCCCGATACAGATTGCAACACTCCATTCACCATAAAAAAATGCTATTTTTTTTTCGAAGCCCAAAATTTTCAATCCCAACCAATGGGATGAGGTCAAGGCAAATAGAAGATCATTCACCATCATCGCCTATGAATACATGTTTTCTATAAATTTCAAATTACCAAAAAGGGTGTTGTATTTCCTATCAATTTCAAATTCCAATTTATCTTTCTTCCAACCCCTAGAAAGGTAAGAGCATTGATTGATCCCAAAAATCATCCCATGGCTAGGCAATTCATCATAAAGCAAATCCATTATCCTCAAAACCTTTTGTTATCAATAAACTTGTCCAACATATAAAGATGCTTAAAAAAATAGAAAAGTAGAAATACCCCCCCCCCCCCCCCCCCCAAAAAAAAAAAAAAGCAAAAAAAAAAAAAAAAAATTAAAGAAAAATAAAAGTAAAAGCATCTTTATTACTCAAAATTCTCGTTAATGTAAAAGGGGTTCGAATACTTGTTAGTTGAAGAGGGTTGTCTTGTGACACCAATTTTGGAAATTTTTTTTGACAATTATCCATATCATATTTGTCATGCTCAAATCAAAATCAACATAAAAAATCATATTAGGGAAAAATGGATATTTGGGCGAATAAGCTTTGAAATTTTATACGTTTTTTGGTAATACAATTGCAAAAGTTGATTGAAATGCAAAGTATATAGGAGTTCTAGATCTCAAGTGTCAAAATTAATCTCAATATCCAAGAAAGTCAAGCTGAGTTTGTATTACAAAGGTCAGAGTGTACTACTTTTTTCAATCCCCTCAACGGGCCAAAAATAAAATCTTACCAAATCCAAAGGGAGGGAAGGGCCCCAAATTGCAAACAAAGCCTGAAAAAAAAAATTGTGACTCACTTAAGGATGACCAATCTTTTTTTTTTTTTTTTTTTTTTTTCTTTTTTAAAAAAAAAAAACCCTTCATGGAATCACCCTGAGAAAGCAAGCATCGTAAGCTAAGTGACTATGACGGAAAAGGGAAAAACGAAATTGCGAGTCATCAAAGATAACAAATTTTTCAGACTAAAATTTTGTTTTGGAAAAGTTTTCTTGTCCATTTACAGGGATCGCAAAAGGATCAGATGTATGGATTTTTTTATCACTAGGACCTCTTACTTTCTTGTCGACTCGAATTAAAAATTGGTATTGCTGAAATTGAAAAACAATAAATGAGCATCCAGGTATGTCTTTTACCCTGGAAAAGGCGTTGGGTGAATTACGCTAGACCTGATCCTCGGTGTAATACTGAGGTACGTAGGTAACCTATCAAGGCTCGGTCATCCAAGTGCGACAACCCATAATCCTTCATTCATATCAGTGAACTACGCTAAACTTGATTCTCGGTGCAATACTAAGGTACGTAGGCAACCTGTAAAGGTTCGGTCATTAAAGTGTCAGCCCTTGGTTGGGGTACATTATATGGATTTTTTTATTTATTATATTTTGCATCTAGGGAGTTTTTAAGCTTGGAAGCCCCAGTCGCAGGCTGAGGCACATTTTACATATGACATTTCATCTTGCATTGCCTCTCCGTGATGGCTTTTAATTTTTGCATTCACCTCTCTGTGATAACCCATATATTTTGTACTATCTTTCCATAATAGATCATAAATTTTGTATTACTTATCCATGACAACTGATCTTGCATTTTTCTTTCCGTGATGGATTTTCATTTTGTACTGCCTCTCCGTGATGGCTCATACATTTTGCATCGCCTCTCCGTGATGGCTTATACATTTTGGATTGCCTTTTTGTGATGACTTTAATTTTTGCATTCGCTTTTCCGTGATGGCTTATATATTTTGTATTGCCTTTCCGTAACGGCTCATCTTGCATTGCCTCTCCATGATGGCCCTTCATTTTGCATTACCTCTCTGTGATGGCTCATACATTTTGCATTGCCTCTCCGTGACGGCTTATCTTGCATTGCTTATCCGTGATGACCCTTCATTTTGCATTTGCCTCTCCGTGATGACTCATATATTTTGTATTGCCTCTCCATAATAACTCATCTTGTATTGCCTCTCCGTGATGACCCTTTATTTTTTACATTCACCTATCCGTGATGGCTCATTTATTTTGCATTTGCCTCTTCGTGATGACTTTTTATATTTTGCATTGCCTCTCCGTGAGTGCCACTTTATTTTTGCACTCTTTTCTCACCCTACTTGGGGCATCTATTGAATTACGTGTGACCTGATTCTTGGTATTGTCGAGATATGTAGGCAACCCTTGTAGGGTTAGGTTGCAATTCATCCATATTCCATTTTCCATCCATTTTCCATAACTCCCCAAAAATGTTTTTTTTTTTTTTTTCGTCTTTTGTTAAAATTTCAAATAAATAAATAAATTAATTAATTGAAAATCCAAAAAATGGGACGATAAAAATGATGTGGTCTTTTATTTTTGTCAAGCAAGTAGAACTTGCATGACAAAGAGGGGCAGTTGTAGACACGACATTTTAACCGCCCATCAAAATAATTTTATGTTTAACTTTGTTTTAATTATTTATTTTTTATTTCAAAAAACACAAAATACAAAAACAAAATAAAAAAAAATGGCGTTGGTTTAGAGCAAATTGGGGACAAATCAAGATAACCGAACGGAAGCATGAACAGTATCCCGCACGCGCGAACAGTACTTGAACGCGTGAACAGTATCCCACATGATGAACAGTGATCGTGAATAGTATCCACATGCATGAACAATGATCGTGAATAGTATCCGCACGTGTGAACAATAATCGCGTAATGGTGAATAGTAACCGCATGATCGTGAACAATACTGCTGCGTGAATAGTAAATTGCATGAATAGTGAACCATATTTTTGTATAATTCCCATTTTTCCCTTCTCGGAGTCTATAAATGGGAGGCTTATTTTCATTTGTGAAGGTGGGGAGGGATTTGGAGAAAAATTTGTTAGGAGAGTTCTTATTAGAGGGAGGAGAATTTTTTTGGAGAGAAGTCTTTGTTAGAGAGGGAGAAATGTTTTTAGAGAATTCTTGTAAGTATTTGGAGAGAGAATTCGGGGATGCCATTTTTCTGTAATTTTTCTTTCTTTTTTTCTTTTTTCATTTCTCTTTATTTTTTCATCAAATCTTGAGTAATTTGGGAGGGAGATCACTCCCCTTAATATTTTGATAAAATAAAAATAGGTCGTTATTATACCGAAATTTTGGTTTGTAAATTTATTTATTTTTAAAAAAAAAACTTGTGAAAAATATAATATGTTGTAAAAACGATATGGAAATCTCTCAACCTTCTACTTGAGCAGTTTAGGTTTAGAAATGAGATCGCTCCCTCGACATGTAAATTAATGAACCTAAAATTGAACAAAACTTAAAATGACGTTCCACTGGAACACTTAAAAACTAATTTATTTTTCTGCATTTATTTTCTTATTCTGTGCCTTTCCACGCTTTTGTTTTGTTGTATTTATTTCATGTTCTGCTCTTTTTCGCGCTTTTATTTTCTTGTACATATTTTTTATTTAACGCCTTTTCTCACTTTTATTTTTCAGTTTTGCACCTTTCCGTGCTTTTTATTTCTGTACTGTTATTGTGTTTATGTAAATATTTACTTCTCTCACATCAGAAAATAAAAGAAATGAATTGATCTTTATTATTCTTAAAAAAATGAAAAAAAAATCGCAAAAAACAAATTTTTTTTTAAAAAAAGTCTTGACTTAAAACTAGAGATATTAAAACCCATCCGGGGGTCATCCTTATTAAATCATCAATATTTTATAAGTGATCATACCAGGGAGGAACATTTCAAAAATAAAGAAAATAAAAAGAAAATTATTTTCCCATTTTATTTCATGAAAATTAAAAAAAAAAAAAAAAAAAAAAAAAAAAACAAAATATTTTCTAAGAAGAGATTTCAAAAAAAAAAAAAAAAAAACATTCGGATTTAAATTTTGTTTGGACTTAATTGGATAAGGTACCGTCTTCGGACGGGCGTCTTGGGGTGCCTAACACTTTCCTTGAGCGTAACTGACTTCCAAACCCTTTAAAACGAATCTTTGGTCGGACTATATTTTTTTGGAGTCAAAATTTTACTTAAGCCATTTTTTAAATTATTTTCAAAAAGAAAAATCCGGTGGCGACTATTTTTTTCTAAAATTGGCTTAAGTATTTTTATGAGAAAATCGACGCTTTAAAAAACCCCTCATAATTCGTTTTTCAAAAAAACTAAAAATTTATTTTATTTAAAATTTCTCTAGAAAATTGGGATGCGTCACCCGTCATACAGGATCATCTGGGGGTGGGTAAACGGCGCATGCACTTTGGTACAGGGCGGCTTGTGTATTAGTTTTTGCTTGTATATTAATTCTGCATGTGCTCACGTCTGTATAATGTTAGTTATATATATATATATATATATGTAATATTAGTTACGGGTTACAAATTATATGTAACTATGTTGCATGTATTTTTGTAATATTTGTTACATTTAATAAATATTTTACACACAAATTAGATACATGCAACTACGAGAGTGCAGCACGTGTATTGGATCTTTCGTTTTTTTTATGGGCGGGACCAAAACACAAGTTACAATTGCTTATGAAAGTTTTTTAAAATTAAGGATAAAATAAGGGACTTGTTATAGAAACACCCTTATTTCAATTTGGTCCTTAAACTATTCACAATAAATAGTCTCAATTGAAAATATTCAAACTTTAAGGATTAAATTAAGACAATGACAAAACCTAAAGGACTAAATGAAAATTGTGCAAAAGAATGGTACAGTGAGAGGTAATAAGGATGAAAATTGATACAAGTTGAGTTTTTTAAAATTAAGGATAAAAAAAGAGACTTGTCACATAAACACCCTTATTTCAATTTGGTCCTTAAACTATTCACAATAAACAGACTCAATTAAAAATATTCAAACTTTAAGGATTAAATTAAGACAATGACAAAACCTAAATGACTAAATGAAAATTGTGCAAAAGAATAGTACAGTGAGAGGTAATAAAATTGTGGTTAGGGTTGGATAGTTACACCTCTTAGTTTGTGAGGGAATATATATATATATATATATATATATATATATATATATATATATATATATATATGCAAAACCATGTGGATAGGTGTGACATACCTACATATTTCCAAACCGAATTAAGTTAGTTTTCGAGCATTTATATAGTATTTTATTATGTTTTAATTAGTTTTCGTACTTTTTGTATAAATCAGGTGTGTGGGGTAAAAAGATAGGAAACTGGAGCAAAAACGATGAGATCGAACCAAAAATGATTGAAGAATGATGGAAAAAACAAACTCGGAGGTAAAATTATAAAACAAGCCCACCGCCTAGCCGTCCAGACCACCGCCTAGGCGGTGAAGATGCTGAGAAAATAACAAATGTTACTGACGGACCACCGCCTAGGCAAAAATTCAGCAAAACTTTTCCACGTCTACCGCTATCTTCATCGCTGCATCGATCAGCCAAACCAACCTACGTCCACCTAGGCAGAAAATCACTTCGCCTAGGCGGAGAGCCTCTGCACAGCCTAGATATTTTTGAGATATTTTGTCTATAAATATAATTCCCTCTCCCCTCTTTGTGAACCCCCCCGGCCATTTGGGCACTTTAAGCTATATTTAGGCTAGGGTTTAGGAGTTTTAGAGGTGGAGCTCATATCCCGAAGTGGAAAAGACAACGAATCGATCGTTGAGCGTTCTTAGCGGTTTATCTTCTGACAAGGCTAAGTTATTCGATTGTTTTTCCTTATTTCTTTATCTTAGGATCATGTGAGCATGTTTAACTTGTTATTTTATTATATATGCGGCTATGGCCACGAGTTAAATATGGATTGTATAAGGATTAACATATAATTTATAAATACGTTGTTTGGATGATTTTGGTGTTTCGTTTGTGATTGTTCTTCGTAGTTTGATTGTGTTTATCATATTATTTGTTTATTATGCTTAGTTAGATAAATGGAGAATACGGGATTTTGACAAACCCCGAATTTGGATTAGGGTAAACAAACGCCACGATTCTATAACCCGATCGGGGCTTGAATCATAGACAATCGATGACGTTGAGGTAAGACTCACGCGACCTAAGGTCGTTAAGACGTTGAGGAGGACTTCTTTGTTGACACAAAGTCGCGTTATATCCCCCTTCTTACACTCGGGAGAGGTGGTGAGAGAGTTTTAGAACGAAGATTTTCGATAGGGTAAATACAATGCATGATCCAATGACCCGGTCGAAAGTTGGATTGTGTGCAATCAATAACGCTGGACGAGACTCACGTGACCTAGGGTCGTTAAGACGTTGAAGGGGACTTCTTCGTTGACTCAAAGTCATGTATTCCCCTGTCTTACACCCGAGAGAGGTGGCGGTGGAGTTTACGTACCGAGATTGTCAAATAGGTCGAACACCATAAATATGAGTAAATCGAAATCGAACATGTATTTGTAAACACGTTAATCTCTAGGCAATTCTTCACTCTAAAACATATTAGCATATTAGTGTAGTTAATTTAGGTTATAATAGTATTAGTTTAATTAATTAAATACATTTGTTTTTTGCCTAGATAAAGTTAGGTCACGACAAATGCGGTATTCGATAGTAACGACACCAATTCCTGTGGATACGATAACCCGATCTTAACGATCACACTATACTAAAACCTAGACCTCGTATACTTGCGAGTGTAAGTAGCGGCGTATTTTATGCCCTTACCAAGTTTTTGGCGTCGTTATCGGGGATTGATTTGTCAGATTCAGTTTCCGTCAACGTCTACCATGTTTTTGGCGCCGTTGCCGGGGATTGTTTTGATGTTATTGCCGGAGAAACGCGGTAACGGATTAGGACTTAAGTTTTAGATAGCAAGTGTATCGTATTGCTGCGATTATGTTTTGTCGTTTATTGTCGATATTGTGTGTAAATAACTTAATTTTACTTTAGGCATTTATTTTGTATACAATTTTTGTTTGTAGTTTTGTTTTTGTTTCCAATGCAGGGTACTTAGCGATGTTAGATCGACAGGTATTGATGCATTCCTTTTAACGGGATTCCAATCCGTTTTATGTTGCTTGGCCATACACATAAGCCAGTGAGGCGTTTCGTTGAAAGATTGAGTCGAACAGTGCAAAACCTCGCCAATCTTGAGGGCGTTCTAAAAATGTCGGGCCAAGGACATTAAACCACACACTTCTTGGGAGGCAACCCAAGGTCAAATAAATTAAATCCATCTCCGTTGACTTTAAACGGAGGCGAGATCCTCTCGTCTCCTAGGTAAGTGTTCTAAACACCATTCGTCAACATGCTTAAATTTCATACGTTGAGAATGATGATTGGGTTCGCTGAGGACACTGTCCATTTTGAGTGAGTTTGGCGGTAATGTGTAGTATAGTATGTTAGTTTATGTGTTACTGTTTTCTCGTATTGCATGTGTGTTTAGGTTAGAATGTGCTTATGTTTTTGTGTGCAATCAATGACGCTGGGCGAGAATTACGTGACCTAGGGTTGTTAAGACGTTGATGGGAACTTCTTCGTTGACTCGAAGTCATATATTCTCCCATCTTACACTCGGGAGAAGTGGCGGTGGAGTTTACGTAACAAGATTGTCAAATAGGTCGAACACCGTAAACGTGAGTAAATCGAGATCGAACACGTATTTGTAAACACGTTAATCCCTAAGCAATTCTTCACCCTAAAACATATTAGTATATTAGTGTAGTTAATTTAAGTTATATTAGTATTAGTTTAATTAATTAAATACATTTATTTTTTGCCTAGATAAAGTTAAGTCACGACAAACGTGGTATTCGATAGTAACGACACCAATCCTTGTGGATACGATAACTTGATCTTAACGATCACACTATATTAAATCTTAGACCCCGTATACTTGCGAGTGTAAGTAGCGACGTATTTTACGCTCCTACCACATGTCCACTAGCAAACTTAGGGGTGCAAAGTGTCATTCACGACACTTACCATAGTGTCCACCGGCAAAAAAACATTCATGTGTACCTGGGGGATGTCAACCCCGGGTTTTCCATTTATAAAAAAAAATAAAATAAAAAATTCACCGTATATTGGATGAGGTTTTTTGGTTATACTCGGGGGTTGGTTTCCCCAGGTTTTGATAGCCGGGGTTACCAACCCTGGGTTTGGAGGATTTTGTGAAAAAAATTATTTATAACTATTTTTCAGAAAAAATAATAAAAAACTTAAACAACTCATTAATTGCTTATATAATGGGAATAATGGAAGAAATATGCAATATATGACCATGTACGGTTTTAGGTTTGTCGCTTTTATAGTTGGCTGATTTATGGGGCTTGTACTAGATGTCGATTTATTATGTTTCATGGAAATATGTTAAAAGGAAAAAATTTGAATTTGGGTATGGGGCATTCCGAGAATCGAACTCGGGACCTCTCGCACCCAAAGCGAGAATCATACCACTAGACCAAATGCCCGGCTGTGTTAAACTTCCATATTATAAACA